>NW_010580865.1:0-12058 GCF_000705375.1 Tinamus guttatus | reverse complement strand
GCCCCAGCCGAGCCCCTTCCCCCGCCTCCGCTGTGGAGGTGCTCAGTTAGCGCGGCCTGGCATAAATCACTCGAGCTCCTAAGGCAGTGTGGCAGGGCTGTGCTTGGATGAGATAAGGAAGTAGGTCTGATGGCGAGCTGCCACCGAAAGGGGCAGAGGCTTTTCCAGCCCTCAGCTCTGCGCTTGTGCTGTCTTGCACCAGCCTAGTGCTCATCAGCTTTGAGGTGACCGAGCTGATCGGGCCTGGTCTGGGGCTCGCACTGGCTCAAACAAACACCGGTGTCCTATTAAGCAAAGAGGCGGGAGAAGGGTCTTTAAGTCTTGCTGTCGGCAGAAGCTCTCCCAAGACCCTGCAGTGACAGCTGAGGTGCCACGGAGTGCACGGAGATCAGTGGAAGGCTGGGCAAATAAGAGCATTGGATCCGACCCTGACATCTCAGCGCTGAAAAGTTGTAACTAATGGTTCCAGTCTTCTTAACGCAGTCATGTGCCCACCCTCGAAATGTGCAGTGTATAAGCACTCGTGTCTATATGTTCAAAGGCCTGCTCAGGAATCAGCTGGGTGTATCCATAGATGGGAAAGCCCTGAGGACTGCTGCGATAATCTGCCATGACCTACATAACATGGGCTGCAGAAACTCACCCAGTAATTCAGAGTGAAAGGAATTGTTCTTCCCAGAGTAATTTGACTCAAATTAAGACTGAGTTGATTGTGTGCGTGTTCGTGTACGTGTGTGTTTGGCTATACATTATGATGTGCCCTTTTTAATTCATTCCCCATCTCCCATTAACTATCTTTTCCCTTTCTGTGAACACTTAAGCCCTTGAGGATCTAGCAGGAGTATTCAAAGAATGTAAAATTCAAAGCAGTGCAGGTGATAGTTTGAAATAGCACTGCAAAAATTTCTCTCCTTCATCCCATGAGAGCAGACCTGTAATGACATGCACCGTGCCCTGACAAATCACAGTGAAAAGCCGCGGTTTGAATTTCAGACCTTCATTTTCAGAACTGGTTAAATAAAATTGCTGCTGTTGGCACTGCCTGCTTAGAAGCACCAAACAAACAGCACTGGCAAAGTCAGCAGTGCTCTTCCCTGGCAGGGATTCGCATCATGCTGCAAAAAGGTGTGTTTCCAGTTCGCTTCTGAACACAGCCAGCACTATCAATTTTTACCATGAGATTCCTTCGTGTCTGGCATGTGTGAGTACGAGGCACTTTCTCCATCTGTCCTGCTCTGATTGTGGCATCAGCTGCCCCATGCCCACATGCAGGATTCAATCCATTGGCTCCATATCTGGGAAACCTCTGTGTCTTCTGAACTGGCAGGGACCGAAAGGATGTATTAAGGCTGCGATGAAAAATGTATCAGTTTGTTCAGACTTTTACCATGGAGATTGTGTGAGGGATGCTTGCAAATTGTGCTTGATATTCATGGGGAGGAGAATCTACCTGCTTTGCAAAGATGTTAGTTGTCTGGAGAGATGATGAGTGGGGTGGAGCTATCAGGAAACACTTGCAGCAGGCTGCAGGTAAAATCCCAATGGGATGAAAACCTCTAAGGAGGAACAGTAGCCCCTTAGTGCCAAGGCATTTCCTTGCACTGTGTAGTTTGGGAGAAAGACCCTTTAGTATTTAAGCTATAGTGTAAGACTATGTCCTGTTTTCCTTCATTGGGCTCAAACTACTTCTTAGATTTACAAACACTCCTTCATGCTGATATAGAGTTGGTTTGCTGGATTGAGCTGGACTGCACCTTCTCTCTCCCTCGTTCCTGGGCTTGCTGTGCTCAGTGGAGGTGTTTGATGAACACACGACTCATTGAGGAGACACCAACGTCCAAGAGCCAGAGAGATGATGTGAGGTGTTTCAGCTTCTGGGGAGGGTTCTTGAGCTGAAAAGACTTTTGCTCTCTACTTCACACCAGCCTGTAAACAGAGGCCCTTAGTCCCATGAGACTCTGCGGTAGTCTCTGCCTGTACACGGGTGCAGAATTCAAAGAATACCTCAAGTGCATCCAAATGGATGCTCTACCCACCCTCTGAGGGTTCTCCCCCTTCTCATCCCTTTCCTCAGCTCTGGGCTCTGTCGCAGCCTCTTAGTACTCCGCTCCACTCTTTGGGAGCAAGCCGTGAGGATGAGGAATCCAGTAGGGGCCCTTCTGCTCAGCAATGCAGAGCGCCACGGCAGGGTCAAGCAGCCTGGCCCTTGTGTGTTGTTTTATAAATACATCCTCCAGTCAGCGGGTCAGCTGCATAAAGACTCCGTTCTGAAATATGGGAGCCTGACAAGTGCTTAGCAGACGGCCCGACATCCTGAATCCGGTCTCTGTGAGATTCTCCCCTCAGCAGCGCCGGCACACGCTGTTCTCATGGTGCGGTGCCAAGTGACTTCTGGGTCAGTGCTGATCTTTGGAAATAAGTCTCAGTGGGGGATTGATGACAGAGTTCTTCTGACCTGAGGGAAATCGGTAGGAGGAAGGCACCAGACGTGGAGATGGTCGGCACGAGGGGGGAGCGGGAGGCGGGGGAGAGGATAGAAGACAAGCGACTTGAATATTAAATCCTCTTGAGCCATGGAGCACAGTGAGAGCCTTTAGCTCTCTTCCTTGCAGGCTGTTTTCCAAGGAAGGGAAACAGCTTTAATCTGCTAGTAGAATCCCAATTTGTGTTTGAAAGCATATGTTTGCGTTGGGAATCCAGCAAACGGCACTGCAGTGCTTAGCTAGTAGGTCAATGCCGTGGATTGGGAATTCAGCTCTGCCTTCAGTGTGTGGAGAGTTTATCTTCCCGGATTGGTGCTGCTGTGGTGGTAACCAGGAGCGGCACCTGCGCTGAGGCGGTCGCTGCCTCTCTGGAAGGCCGCCCCAGACCTGCCTGCCCCTCACACTGGCTGCTTGGAGGGAAACGCTCTCGCTCTTGCTGCTTTTACTGGGGAACTGGTTTCGTCTGAAATGCAGGATTCTCTTGTGGCTTTCCCCAAGGACGGTGGCTAGGTTCAGGTCTAACGTTACAGAGCTGTTGGCTAAACGGGTGAAATGGGAGCAGCCTGATGAAACTTAGCAACTGTGCCCCCAGGCAGGAGCCTGCACCCGTGCCCCCACAAGTTACCGACAGCTGGGTAGGTTGATTGCTGTGTTGATGTGTCAAGGGTCTTTGCTATGAGGGATCTGGATCTTGTACTGCTTATTCCTGGAGAACCGTGAGGTCCTTGGGAGGGAACAGGTGCAACAGCATGGGACCCTGCTATGCATACGCTAGGGATGAAAACTTCTTGTAATCATGGTGTGATTGGCAAAGACCAAGATCCCTTCATCCGACTGCCACATTGCCTTGTGCCGTTTCCCTGACCCTGACTTTGTCTTTGAACATTTGTCCTCTTTCTTACAAACCAGCTCAGTTCTTTACCCCAATATTTCATTTTGATCAAAATGGCTATGAATTATGTAATATCACCCTTGTCAGTAAGGGTCAGTTTTATTTTCCCCCACCAATTATGCAAAAGCACAGTACAACAGTTTGTGTAGTAGTTACTTTTTATAACTTCTATATTCTCCAAAACATCGCTAACTTTGGCCCAAAATAGAGTCCTCCGTGTTCAAAAGTGTGCATACAGGAGCAGATTCTCAGCATTTCTTAAAAAAATGCCTTGATATGTACAGTGTGCTGCAGGCAAGAGCAGGAATAGGTTGCTCTCTCCTTCCTTAGCTTATTTGCCCAGTGACTTGTCTGCATAAGATGAGACAAGGAGGAAGTTTCTGTCACCTCTCGCAGGAGGAAGACAGCATGAATCCCCTAAGAAAGACCTCATGGTCCATCTCTAGCCTTTGCCTCTCCAGTATTCCTCGAGGATATGCTGGGCAAGACCTGAGGGAGTCCCAGGATAGTCATCAACCTCTGGCAGGAGGGAGCTCTGTCCTGTCCCTTGGTTGGCTCAGCAGGAGAGGAAGGCAGAACATCTCCGATGGGGGTGGCATGAAATCCAGAGTGGTGCTGTTGCACCCGATGTGGCAGGACCTCTCCAAGACCTTGGGGCAGTTGTGGTGCTTTGGGATACTTGGCAACCAAATTCAAGCTTAAGTTTCCATCAGCTGGAGAGTTCAGGTTTAATCTCCTAAATCTCCTTAGCCATGTAGTGGGTTTTTAAAGAGTCCAGGCCAATCCCATGGCAGACTGGGAATGTGTAAGATGACAGCTAAGGAGGGAGGATTAATCCCAAAGCTCCAAGGCCCAGCAGTGCCTACTCCCAAGGCAGAACTGGGGTTGCTGCTGTTCAGCATTAGGGAGGGTACACGGAGACCTCATGGCCGCCTTCTCTCTCTGTCCCGTAAAGGGAGAACAAGGGGTGACTTGGTGAAATTAATGGCTGGTAAATTTAGAATAAATAAAAAGCACCCCTCTGCTGTGTGCCAGTCCCCCTGTGGGATTTACAGCCACAGGAGGTCATCGAGACAAATACTGTGGCTGTATTATTAAAACAGGCTAGATAATTTTATTACCATTAATAACGTTTACAGTTATGTAAGCTGACTGCAAAAGGGGCGGAGTGCCGGCGCCGGGGTGGCGCCGCGTCTGGGCCGCCGGCCCGGCCGGAGCAGCCGCGGCGCCCGGCGCTGCCTCCTTTTCCTCCCGGTGCTCCCGGCACTCGCGCCGCTGACCCCGGCTCCTCCTTGCTCCCCGGCTTGCGCTGCCTCCCGATGCCTTTCTGGCTCTCTTGCCATTGCCTCCAGCTCCCTCTTTCCTGCCTCTCTGTCCTTGCCCGCCATTGCCTCCGAGCCCCTCTTCCGAGCGCGCCCGCAAGTGCCGGCAGCCTGGCTGGGAGCTCGGGCTAATAAGCCTGGTTGGATTTGCCCGAGTCTGTCCGAAGCTGATCCTTGGCAGAGCAAGAAAATGTGTTTGTGTGGGGGCTCCAGTTCACAGCACGGGTTGTGAACCCGTGATACTTCCTGCAGTTTCTTTACAGCTTTATTTTAACAACTTAGTGTGTTCCCCGATAATATTCAGCATTCTCTGCTGAAAAGTTTTTTTGTAAGCAACCTCCCAAAAGTGAGGGCGTATTTGCTGAATATCCATCAGACAGTGTTTCCTTCTCGGTGTGTAGAAAGACTCTGAGCAGAAAGGGGAGGTGATAAGGAGACAGCAGAGTGCTTTTGGATGTCACTTCTGGGAAACAGGTGAAAATTACAGTCGAGTCATTGTTATTTTGAGCAAGAAGGGGAAAGGAGAAGGAAGAGAGCAAGTGGCATCTAAGTCACATGCAGTGCTTTGGATCTGCAGTGATTACTCATGCAGATATCTGGGCTGGAGTCTGACAGGCAAATGAACTGTGGGCTTGCAGAGCTACGGGCAGATAAGACCAAACCCAGGGTGAGGAGGTTCGAGTTGCATCGTTATCACTTTCCTTTTTTGCCAAAGCAGTGGGTGAGAGCAGCTTGGTGGCTCTGCAGGAAGAGAGGGGTGTGATGGACACGAAGCCGGTGGCCGGTGGTGGCCAGGGCAGCTCTGCAGCAACACTGTCTGAAATCTCTCCTACTAAGAGTAGTTACCAAGCCCATCTTCTCATGAATGACAGGCACTTGATGTTTCCTTTTAAAAAGTATAAATGGGCCATAGCAGAGCTTGAAAGAGTATTAGGATGTTAGGAAAGGTTTTTTTTTTTTTGTAGGATCTTGTTGCTTCAGTTTAACTAACTCCAGGGCACACGCTGAAAGTTGCAGCATCTCTGTGAGCAGGGCTGATGCGCATTCACACTCCTCAGAGAAAGCCTCGGCGATAAATTTTCTTCCTTAAACATCCTTCCCAATTAACTAAACTCAGTGAGAAGCAGCCTCAGGCTAAATCCCTCACTCAGGTTTTGCCCCTGAAAGTGCGCGGAAGATGACAGCGAAAGGGACGTTTCCTTCCTCGGCGAAGGGTGGGCCCCCCTCACCTCCGGAATTTGTATTCACCTCAAACAAATTGGGAAGCTGCCAGGCTTCGTTGAGCCCTGTGCTTGACGTAGCAGAACAACCTGTCGTGTGCACTTTGAAAGGGTCTCTAATATAGGCACAACATGGGGGTGACCTCGTCACAGAGAGAGTCTCTTACTGAACTGCTATTTATTAATGTAGACAGATGCAGAATGCACCTTCCAATACCCCTTTCTAGCTGAATGCACTGAAAATTACTAGTGCTTTATGTAACTCCACTGGGGGCCACTGAGATTTCAGTTTTGCAATTAGCTGCTATAATATATATGAATAAAAATATATTATGGAGATGGATTTTTTTTCCCTCCTCCTCTTTAATTAATCCCTGTTCCCTTAGCTTTCTTTGCTCACCTGCCTCTGCTGCTTCCACAGCACGTTGCCCTCCTGTCTGGGCTCTCCTGAGTTGTGCAGCTCCCTGGAGTGGTCCTGCCAGCCCCCAGAATGTAAATTCCCAGAACCATTTGCTGGGACAGCAGATGCGAGACATCTCCTTGTGGAAGACAGTGACAGTCTGAGGCATCATCCCTATTATCCCTGTGCTTTTCTTCCTATTGTCCAGAAACATCCTTGGCATGGAGGTTGTTCTGAGAGCTGGTACACCTTGAAGGGTTTGGTGGAAGGTTGCCCTATGAGAAACAGCTATCTGATTTCATTGCTAAGGTTTTCCCACTTAACTGAGATCAGGTTCAGTCTTGATGCAGTGGGGCTAACTCTTAAATAGTTTAAAGCCAAGCTTGACTGGAAGAAGCCTTGATTGAAATGCACGGTCCCATTTCACATATAAAATGGTGGATGTGGAATTTTCTACACTGAGAATCTGGGTGCAAAGCAGCAGGCAGGGCTACATTAGGAATCAGGAGAGACCTGGAGGGGACAATATCCTCTCTTGGGAAGCAAAAAGAGAAGGAAGTCATTTTATAGAGCCAAGGCAGACCAGAGATTTACCTTGAGCAGCAATAGGGTGTAATTGCCCCACTGCAACCCCTAGGTAGGCCAGCTAAACGGCTCTTAACAGCAATGGTCTTTGCTCCAATTTTCAGCTCCACTGGCGCAAAGACACCGGAGGTTGCACTGTCACAGCTGTCCTGGTGGCTGCAGAACCAGAAAAGATAACCTTCCTCCCCCCGTCCTCCCCAGGATGCAGAATACTTTCCTCATCTCACCTAGCAAAAGCTCTTTTTCTTGCAAAACTATCTTTTGAGAAGTTCACTGGAAGATTAAGTACCTCCTTCTGCTCCTGCCCTCCCCTCTTTATATTTTTATCGCCCTGGATGGTCCAACCTTTCCCTCTTAAAGTTGCGCTCGGTGGTGATATAAAACCCAGACGAAAGCACAGAAGCACCGAAGACAGCAGCCAAGTTAGAATTTAGGTTGCGTCCTCTGAGTTCTTTCTCAGAATACTGCAGGCTTAATTTGTTGTTTGAGCATCTCCCATATTTATAATAATACCCTCTATTAAACAACATGCCGTTAGCCATAATTTCCTGTGTGATTTACATATTTATTATTTTTATTTTTATATATATGCAGAGGGTGATTTTGTCTCTCAGAATGTACCGCTCTCAGATGGCTGTGGTTCTTGCATTATTGTTTTTTTTCCTTCCTTTACCAAGTGATTAGATGCAGATTGCACTTTTTTCCATTGCTGCTTTTTTTAATGGGGTGGCCTAGCTAAAGATGGGTAGGGTGAAAATGGGTGCAATGCAGTAAACCTGGAATCGACACAAGGAACCCAGAAGGTCTGCTAGGTTCTTGCCTCATTAAGAACTCCATATCTGCTCACTGACTAACCTTGCAAATGAGTTCACGCTCAGTAAAGGAAATTGATTACTTTCCATTGCAATTAACATCTGGTCTTGGGTCAGATCATTAGGATAAATTTGTTATAGAAAAAAAAAAAAAAACCACAAGGAAGCTTGCTACAGGGTAATAAAGTTTCTTCTGGACCCAATTAAAGATGCAGTCTCTGACTTAATTTGTGGGACCTCGGCCATCTCTTGGGGGGATTACATGTTAGGGTACAAGCATACGGAGTGGATGCTGCGTGGTGGAACAGCGTGGATGAGAGAGAGATGTCGGGGGAATCATTTACTCCTGCCCCTAGGAAATGCACAGTTGTGGTTCCTGTTTGCAGCCCGAATTTCAGAAATGATAGATGACGTCTATTTGGTGAGGAATGCAAGGCTGAAGGGTTAGCAGTGACTGTGAATCTCCAGGGATTCTGTTCAGAGGAGCCTGTGTTCCAGTTTCGGACAGGTTTGTAGGAAAAAAACTTTGAATTTCACATCCCAGTTTACTCAGAGGCTCCTCACAGTGTTCGGTTTCACTAGCTGAGGTTTGCCCAGTTTGAAAGGAAACTCTGAATCTTGCCCTGCAACTCAGAAATGGTTTGCTCAGATCTGAGACCGACCTTTTGGAAGCTCTAAACAAACAGGAGCCACATTTCAACCCTGCGTCTTGATCAGTGAAAGGAAAAAAAAATAAAAAACAGACCTCCACCATCCAAGAGGCCTCCTGTCCATTCATTTTCTTGCAACAACAGGTTTGCACGGCTCCAGGGAAAACGTTTTAGGAAGTGTACTGCAGTTAGAAATAAAACCAATGCTGTTCATAGTCCTCGCAGCAAAAGCTTTTGTAACAAACCTACCAGGGTGGGGGCTTCTCGGTGTTTGTTATGCTGCGTTCTTGCAGCCGCCGTGAGTTTCCTGGTGACAGGGATGCTGGAAAACAGGTCTGCGTCCCGCACAACCGCTACCCCCAGCACGGAGTTCAAGGACAGCCTTCATTAGCGCTGCAATGGCTTAAATGATGCTGCCCTAATTATATATCCAAAACAGGGCAGTGGCCCGTCCGATCTGGACAGGAATTGCTGCTTCTTGTTGAAGATTGTTTGAGATAGCTTTTTATCTGCATTTTCAGTCATGATAGAAAGTCAAATTTGGAAAAATATGGCAACGAAATGGTTTTAAAATGCAGATTAGACCCTCTGAATAGATTTTAAGTTCATGATTTTAGGCTGTTTATTTTGATTTTTAACTTACTATGTTTGCTAATCTTAAAATTGCAGTTTCAAAACAAAAAGTAATTTTATAATGTTATTTCCCCAACATTTCCTGACTTGAAATTGCTGAAACATGATTATTTTGAAATTACAGAAGTGTTCTGTTATTTCCTATTTTCTTCCAATTTTCTTTGCACGGATTGGGAGATTTCATTTTTAACAAGACTTTATTTTTTAACTGGCAAATATTTTCAGTTCTAAAGTCCATTCTTTCTGACAAGCAAAGCCTGCAAAAGTGAGGGGCTGGGAGGGAGTCCAGTCTAATAATTACCCAGTGGGAAATATGATGTTGAAGTGTAAGACTCTGTTATAAGCCAGTCTTTAATTTACTTAGTGATATTAGACCTAAGCAAACTCGCAGCTACAAACTAAAAGCTCTTTAGTTCTTCCTGAAAATTTGAGCCAGATATTTCTGAGGATTTGGGATATTTTGGGTCAATCTCTTTGCAGTCCTGGATATGAGAGAGCAGAGCCTAGCTGAGCGCTCAGGTAGGTCTCAGGGGATGCAGAGACCTCATGATGGCTTCCTGCAGGAGATGTAAATATCGGACCCCAGTGGATTTGAAGCATCTTGCTGATAACTCATATGGCTATGGATCTATAAACCTGCTGGTTCCCGTGCACCTTTGCCACAGCTATCCATGTTAATGGGAATGGGAAATGAAGCATATATTTTTCTAGTAATGGATAAACATCAGGGGGTCTAGAGAGTTTGAATTCTTATTAGAGAAGACTACCCCATTTGTGAAAAGCCCTTCCAACCCTGGAGGAGTTTAGCTCTAGATTCACTGGACTCTTTGTTATCTGGTAGCTGTTTTTCTTGTGGGTTGGAGCTTGGGCTACCACTAGGAGCTAGAAGAGGTTTGTAGCTTTAGGATCTGGCTCTAGAAATTTTGTACTTTGACTTCTACTATTGTCACAAGTGCCTTAGGTTTCATAGATAGGGTCAAGATCACTGCCCCATTGGAGAGAGGAGTGGGTGAAGTGCTCGCTTCAGAGGGAGCTGAACATGGGTGGGCCAAGAGGCTCATGTCTGAGCTTAGGGTAGGTTTTATCACATTCTTCCTAATTCCCCAATAAATAAGATTAATGACTTCCTTTGTCACCCCTAGTCCCACTAAAGAAGATTCAGACAATTCTCCTATAGCTGCAACCACTTTAAGAGACTTTCTCTTCCTCTGCTCTCTAATGATATTTTCTTTTAAAGAAATGTCCATTTAATATGTTCCTCACCCAAAAAAGTATTTGCAATTAATTCTTATCGAAGGCAACAGCTGATTTGTAAGATTATCTCTAAATTGGTGATTAATTAACCTATTACCAAAGGAGGGAGGGGTGCCCTGTTTGTCAAGAGGTTGGAGCTGATAAGTGATGAATGGTTGGGTTATATCAGGACCTTGGCTCCCCTCTCTGATCAGGTTGGGTGTTACCTAACCATGCATTATATTTGAACATGAATCACAGATTCTCAGGCTTTGTATTTCCAAAGCCAGAGCCTGACACACAGAACTATGGGTAGATCTCATTTATTATTGCTTAATTAAAGGCGCAATGCACAAAGAGACGCCTCTCGCTTCATGTTAGCTAGCCAGCAAGATCCTAATTGTACTGATGTCGAGGCCAGCTTTCTAAGTAGCTATCGGAAGTCACTGTGAGGAAGATCCGAGCTATTCTATAGGGATTTCTACACAACAAAAGTTACATTCATAATTTTTAATTAAGAAATGAGATTTCTTTTTCCTCATTGAGCTGCACTGTGGGTTGTTTCCTTCTCTTTCCTTACATTCTTCCAAACTCAAGCATTAGAAGTGTTAAAGGACAATTAGTTCTTCTTTCTTGCCTTTTTTTTAAAACTTAACAAAAAAAATAGTGTTCTGTTTAAAGCAAATGATTACTTCTGGCTCTGCTAGTAGAACAGCAAAAATGTGTTTCCTCAGCACAATCAAACTGATATTTCTGTTCAATTCTACTGTATCCTTACAGATTTTCAGTGCAAATCATTTTAGATACTGTGCTATACTTTCTTTTAATAAAGAGTTTCAAAATGGCAAGTTTACATGACTCCGCTCTAACACATCTGGAGGAAACATTTCAATTCTTTCATTTTGCTGTCTTTTTGTTAGTTAAAATTGTTCCCCCCCGCACTGGTGAAGCAGGTTCCACAGAACAGTGGTCAAAAAGAAGCCAGCGCGAGGCAGAGCCAAGAGCTGGGAACACAGGAGAAATCTTTTCTGACTTAACAAATGCAGCCTGGGATGGTCAGGAGACAGAAAGAGAAAATAAAATACGGAGCCCCCAGATGGCATTTTATACAAAGTCCGTTTCCTGACTCTGAGTGCGTTTTAAGGAATTGTCCTACGCTCTGGGATGTCATAAATCCAGCTTGATGTATAGAGCGGCGCTGCTCAGCCGCTGCTGCAACGAGCATCCTCGGCTTTTGTTTGCCGGGACTCAGGGTTTTGTTTTGTTTTCTGCCATAAAGAAATAGGACCCTTTTTGTGCGTGAAACAGCAAGAGCACAGGCAGAACTCGTGAGCTCCTTGCTTTGCCTGGCTCTGCTACACTCCCGAATAAGTGAGATATCTCCATAATGTGCAAATAATGAGAGACCAATTATGCCTGAGGAAGGAGGGCAGAGGATAGGGGTCTGATGAATAGTAAGCAAGACTGACTTACATGGAAATCAGGCCGAAAGCTGCTGTCAGCTTTAGAAGTTATTAACTAGCGCTGCCCACGGTGGCCAGGCACCGCGGTGGCACAGGGGCAGGTCCTGCTCGGCGACGAGGACCGAGACGGGGACAAGTGGCACCTTCCCCTAAGAACGTAGCGAGCAGCAGCATTAGGATGCTGGAGCTCCCGGCATTGCCCTGCTGTTGAGCTGGATTCTTCCTGCTCACTATCGCAAAGCTCCCCAGTCAGGCGGGCAGTGACTTTGCTAGGAAGGGGATCAAGGCCACGGCATAAGAACTGGCACCGGCCTGCAATTATCCTCCCTCTTCATCTCTCAGTATCATCCCTGGCACGGCTTGAG
>NW_010580864.1:3069-23105 GCF_000705375.1 Tinamus guttatus | reverse complement strand
CAGAAGGGATGATTTACTGTGAACCTTCTGTGTCTCCTTTCTCTCTGTGCTGCTCGTTGTGTCTCAGAGCAGCCTGGAGATCTGAGGTTTTATTTGTAATTTATTCTGTTGGATGCACAGGTGCTTCTGTGTAAGTGCTGGAAGCCTAAGAAAATAAGTGGGGGCATCACTTTGTTTTAAACACATTTGTTGACATAACAGACATCTCGGAAACTCAGCAGAAGGAAGATCATCAGTTCAATACTGTAGTATCAGGGTGCCAATTATTTAAGGGAGTGGGAAGAAATCATGCCAGTGGAGAAAGCTTAGAGTCAATTTAACAGTATTGATAAACAACACATTTTTTGGACCGAAATGCCAAATCTAATTAGGGAAAATGTAGTATTAGATCTGAAGTGCTGACTGTCTCCTAGACAGGCAGGCTAGGAGAGATCAGCACGGACCAGGAATAGGAGTCACAGTAGGAATGATGCTTCAATTAGCCTTTTATCGACTGGTTTAGCAACACCAGGGCATGAGGCTGAAACTGCATTTCCAGACACCATAAATCCCTAAACCAGGGAACTCCTAGGGGAAAAAAATACACTTGCTTTGGTCCTGAGCTGAGCCCAAAAGTTATCATTCAAAATATTACTGCTGGAGTGGTGATAATGAGCAGAAGTGAACATCTCTGCAGGAGCAACAGAGGCCAAAAATCCACTACAGAAATATTTAATTTAAAAAAAGGGGGAAAAGGATTGACATGGAAATTAGGAAGCTTGCTCGGAAGAAATGAAAAGGGGCGGCCAAAGGGTTAAATCCTTGACTGGGGCATAGAGATTACTTAGACCTCACATTGAAGCCCAGAACAAATGCATACCAGCCATCAAATGAGACTGTGAAGGACCAGTGCTGGACTGGCATGCTTAATTAGCATCGTAAAGAGGATACTGAAAATGAGGAGATATCATTCAAGAAGTTAAAGTTTTATCAAAGAGAAAAATAGTAAGATCTTTTACATTGAAGTTATCAGATTTATATTGTTCCACAAGGGAAAAAAATGAGTAACTTGCTAAAGGCATAAAAACTAATAAACCCACTTTCAGACACATCAGAAGCAGAAAGCCTGCCTGAGACTGTCAGGCGGTCAATATATGATGGAAATATTAAAGAGGCATTAAAAAAATCTATAAATTAAGGCCTCCTTGAGCTATTATTCTATATAACAGCTTACTTCTGCTGCTGAGAAAAAATATTGTTTCATGAAATGCCATCTCATGTAGACACTTGAAGTCGCCTGAAAGTCCCAGAATTAGGAGAAGATGAAAGAAAGAGCCAGATCAATGTCTGAGAGAGCAGCCATAAAAATCTGGAGCCTTAGAGGAATTGGAAACGGGGGCTTTAAGTGCAGTGTGCAGGCTAGAAGATGCCTTCAGAATGGGGGCAAAAAAACTGTCTCCAGATGTCTAATTCCTAATTTGGTCAGGAATAAATTTGGTGTAAGTAAACAAGGCTGCTCCAAAGAAATCTCCATCTCCCTCTCCGTAATCTCCTCCCAACGGAAAGGACTGGAGAGGCCCTGATGATAGGCTCGGGGCTCAGGACAAAAGGCAGAATGTGGTTTCCAAGGTGAGCAATGTTTAGAGAGGATTGAATCACACTGGAGCAAATAATTGAATTGCTCATAGAAAGTAAAAATGACCTGGAGGAATTAAAACAAGACCAGAAGGAATTTGAGCCTAAAATCCGGAAGCGGAGGCGGTGTTTGAGCTGATAACCTATAGGGATTTCATTGTGGTTAATACATTAGGGTCCGTGCCAAGAAGGTGTCTTACAAAATCTGTTTGCAGAAATTTCTTTTAAGATATGGCTCAGATGAACAAAAACGATTTCCAGGGAACAAGTCATTCCCTTTCAGAGGACAGAAAACAGACGGATCGTTTTACGCCATGGCAGTTCCCAGTTACGAGACAGTGAATGGCTGGAAGATGCAATAGCCATGAAAATTCTTTAAATAGCCCTTTGGATGCTAAAGCTCCCCAAATTCTGCACCCAAAGCTGATCCTTGCTGAGCAGTTTGGCAGCCAGAAAGAAGTAACAGCGAGAAGAGCAGGACAGAACCGGAGGCGCTTCCTATAGACACAGAATAAAGCTAGGAGGACAGCAGGTGAAAAGGAGCTGCCAGGTTTTCCCATGGATTTGGTGCAACACAGTCGTGCTCACTAAATGAGAAGCAGCAGAATGAGCTCAGAGAATTTCTGGACAAGAATTAGGAAAGAAAAAGGCACTTCTATTGCACTACCCTTTCAGGCAAGGAGCCTTGTGGCATGTTGCATTAATGCCATCAGAAAGGCACAAGCAAGCCTCATCCACCAGGCTTCTGCAGAAGAAGGATGTTGGCACAGGTTCCGTGCGGATAATGGAAGGGAATAAAATCTCCTGCGGGACTCTGCTGCAGCACTGCGAGCAAATGTTATTCTACTGCTCAGTTTGCTTTTCCAAGTGACTCTTAAAACTTAGTATTGGCAAGGAGGGATGGATCCAAACAACAGAGAAGAAATTGTTTCTATTGCCAGATGAGGCCCCTGACAATTTATAGATTTTTAGCTTGTCAGCACATCTATAAACATCTAAGAAACACAAGAAGGGAGTGTTGCATGGGGGATTTCTCTTGGTCCATTTTATCTGCCAGCTATTTTGGGGCAAGGTAAAACCTTTGAATGGAAGGCGATACATTTACGTACGGCCGCCGTAAAACGTTTCGTGGTGGAAATCGGAGCTCGAAGAAATGAAGAAGTTCCTCCCCAAAGGATGCGGCTTGCCTTTTGGAGGGGGGAATCCCGTGGAGAACGTGGAAAGGGAGACGCCGAAGAACAAGCTGACCCCCCAGCTATGCAGAGGGCTGCACATTTTTCAGCATGCTCGTGTTACAGAAAGTGTGAGAGCTGCAATATCTTGCGTAAAGCGGGAAATAGAAATGTTCCCCTGGTCGGCAGAGGCACTTTGGTAGCTCACAAGAGCTTACGGCTGCACTTGTCTTATCCACAAATCTCTTTTTGTACAGAACACGGATCCTAGTGCACACAGTGCGGGCACAAATGCACGGAGGGCTCAGGAGGTGGCTCGTGGCAGCAGAAAGCCGAGTTCTCCCAAGATGAACTATTGCCTCACCTCAATGGGACTTCCAACCGGGATTAGGTATCCAGAATGTTTCCCCGCTGTTTATTAGGAAGCGGTTATATTTAGGACGGATCACGCATGCAGGAAGCTCAGGAATCCCGAAGGCAGCAGTCAGGCGGTCAGCGAAGCCGCGGTTGTCCCACGGCACCGTGGTGGAGCGGGCTGGCACCGGTGCCTTAACTGCTAGCGGCGTCACGAGGGGAGCGAGAAATCTGCTGCCCGGGGATGAGCGTGCGCAGGAGAGACAGCTGCTTCCTCTCATAATGTGCAGGATTGTCAGCATTCCTGAGCTGGTGGATGTGGGATGGAAAAAGGAGACTCTGGAGCATCCGACAGCCTTTTTTGGTCACAGCAGCAGTGCCCAGTGAGGTGGGGAGTCATGTGAAGGGCTGCAGGACTCCTGAGTGTAATGAAAACTCTTCATGATTAGGAAATCTGTGGTTTGGGCATCAAATAACATAAAGGCTCTGAGAAAAACGGCCGGTTACGGGGTGTGAAATATACTGCTGTGACAGTAAAAACTATATGCAGATATTTTAAAATTAGATTTGGGGTCTTCACACAGGTCAAGGGAGAAGTTTTCAGTTGAAGATTTATGGGATTTTTTGAGGATCTAGAAGCTCGTACCTCATCTGCTTATTTTTGCCTGCAGCTCAGTGGGTTCAAAGCCAAAGGATTAATATGATACAGTCACTGGCTCCACTAAATAAAGAAGAGGGGCTCTGAACAGTTCAGTCCCTCCTCCTAAATCCTTTTCCCGTTGTGTGTCCATTCAGTGTTTGGGCTCTTTCCAAAACTGGAGACTAACTGCAGATTTCTCTGCTAATAAACATTGGGGTGATCATCTTTTGTCAGACCCGTGAGTGAATCTCCCTCTCCTTTTTCCTTTAGGTATGTGGTTTTATAGGGAAGGAAGACCTTGCTTGAGAATCTCTTTCATTAATTTTAGTCTGTAATCCTCAATCCTGTTCATTCCCACTTTACCAGGCACAATTGGAAGGAAGTCCTTGTGATTTATTAGTAAGCCCTTCGATGTGAACTAATTTGGTTTGTCTTCTCCTTGTCCTTTTTTAAAGAAATGTTGTAACACATAAGAGTTTTGTTCCCCTGGGTGAGCCGGGCTAAGGCTTTGTGAAAGGCTCCCTCACATCCTTTTAATTCCATTACCTTAAAAATCAGGACTGGGAGGATAAACCCGGCCCCACATTCCTTATGTTTGGAGCACTCCATTGGACCTTGCAGAGATGGGGCAGTGGAGTAAATCATGTGAAAAATTAAAAAGCCAGCTCCTTTCTTAGTAAAAATACTGAAAGCAGCCTGTGGCAAAATGAGAGGTGGTACAAACATATGGGGAAGCCTTTCTAAGAGGGAACCTGCTATCACTTTTCAATCCCATAATTTGGTAGAAGCAATGTACATGGAGACGTGTAGAAGCAGAGAAACACACTGCAAAACCAAGGCTAGCCAGAAAGGGTTTATTGGGATGATTCTTAGGGAAAACCAGGAGAACTTTGGAGGAGCATAATATGGATATGAAATATTTCTAATAATCAGATCAATTTGGCCAGTCTTCTGCTACCTATTTAGTTGTGATTTCAGCGCGTCCAATTCATTTGGAGGATGAAGAGAAACATCGAGCATCTATAGAAAAGTTTCACCTTGTTGGAATGGTCTTCCAAATCATCCTGGAAAGGAAGAGACCTGGCGCTTGGTAGAAAAAAGCCCCAGGGTGCCCCTTAAGCTAGGACTGGCCAGTCTTGGGGCAACGCTTGAGCAGATGTGGCCAGCACAGTTGGTGTTTCTGATATTTTGCTTTTTAGTTGCTTGAGATTCATTCACAACCCGCTCTGCTCTCTTCCAGGCCCAACAAGTTCTCCGTCCGGGGCAGCGCGCACAGCGACTACTCGAGTCTGAGCGATTCCCAGCTCCTCTTTGGCTCCCAGTTCTGCCCGGAGAACACGCAGTCGGCAACGGCACCGCTGGAGCTGGGCACCCAGCTGGGCCAGCAAAACTCCCAGGACGTGAGTCTCCCCCTCTCAACTAGCCCCATGCAGGGACACGGCCGCTGTCCAGAGGTCGTGACAAATACTACAAACAGGGTGTAAAATCCCCTGCCTCCGTAAAACATTCATAACTTGTGAGATCAAATATCTTTGATACTGTAAAAAGAGTACACATTTGCTGTGACTAACCTAAATATCTGCATGGTCAACTAAAAAATAGTAATTGTAACAGAAAATGATTGGGATAGGTATTATTTTATATTTCTTTTATATTATTTTTAAAGTCACTAAAATGATACAGAAATTATTCTCAAATTAAAGTCTTCAGACCAGCTGTCTAAGGTGCAGTATTCCATTTATTCCTTCCATGAGCAATGCTGCGTTTCTCTTTATTAACCTTCTGGAAGAGTGACAGAGAGCGCCAATGTTTTCTTATTTATTTCCATAGGCTGCAAATTAACTTGCTGTAGTGCTGTTGTGGCAGATGCTTGAATGATTTTGGATGAAGAGCTTCTGTGCTCAGAATCTTTCTCCTATAGCAAGTGGCTTCTGATGTTACCAGCTTCCCCAAAATAGGTCCTTCACCACCAACAGATACCTCTGGATCCAAATAAAGACACTTGACAGCAAAGATTAGGAAAGAGTAATTGTGCCAGCTCTGTGGCCCTAGGCAGTCATTCGCTTCCTGATCCTATCTGCTCTCCTCTGCATTTTGCTGAAGATCTCACCCATTAACTGCAGGAGCTTTTCATCAGACACCGGAACAGAAATTCACTCTTCCAGATGAAAAATGACAATCTAGTGGAATTTGCATTTGTTTATGTTTTAAGGAAAAGGCATTTCCATTTTGGTCAGAGTGTCTGCAAAGTCTGTAGGATGAGGAAGGTCTTTACAGCTTTCCTATTAATATTAAACGTCTCGTTCTGAGGGGTATATTGCAGCACGTGAAAAACTGATCTGCAGGCTGCTGATGTTGCTACTTGGCAGCAAAGTGATGTCCTCCCACAAGAAGTGCAATGGGGTTTTATTTAGATTAATGTACAGGGAGCTCCCGCTGGCATCTTTGACTTCTCCACAACTTGCTCTCCTCTGAACTTTTGTGCTGTAATGAGAAACCCCGTAATTAACTTATATGCGTGTTCAGCACATCATAAAAAGATGCGTGTACCTGATGATTGCAACTGACTGAAAATAAGCACAAATGAGGGAAAAACCTGAGTTTGAGGGAGTTCAGGCTGCGGATCTAACTAGGTGCACTAAGTGAGCCATAATCTTGTGAAATTCTTAATCTTCTTGTCCAATCTGATCTGTCATGTCCCATCACTATGATCCCTCTGCCTGCAAAGTACTTGCTACATGAATGCTTTTTGCTAAGTAATGTTCTCTTTATTTTTACAGTTTAACGTTTTCCTTCCTTTTGTGTGACAGAGCGAGCCCAGTATTTTAACCAAATACCAGGCAAAACCACAGCTGTTTGACGAAGATGCAAGAGAGAGAGGTTTACTTAATTTTGGTGCAGGAAAAGTGAAGAGTGTCCTGGAAAATTTTGAAGTGAATAAGAACAAAATAAAGGACAAGTACGACCGGTAGGTAGACACCCAGAGCAAATTCTTTCCATGAAGGCAGATGCCTCTCCCCGTTCCTCTCAAAAGTCATACATGACCTGGCTACATATTTCTCCAAGAAAAGTATCTTCTCGGGTTTGAGATAATCCCTGATTGGAAAGAGTCACAGGATCAGAGAATAGGGGTTATTTGCAATGAGGTTTATGTAACACTTGCTGCCATAAGCCACAAGCACCAGAAAGAGCATAACCTGAATTTACCTCTGTCCTTCTTTATCTGATCAGCTGATTTTTTTGCCCATATTGATGGATTATTAAAGCATATTTCTTAATTTTTTGTGGACTGTATTGGCAGTGATCAACAGGACTGCTAGAGCAGCCTTTGCATCTAGGAGAGGAGAACGCTGCCAAGCATCCTGGTGGGCAGGGGAAGATGTAATGATTATAGAGATATGTGTCAATTTATACAGATACAATTTTGCTTGTATACAAGATTTTTATATCTGTGTTTTTGCTAACAGGCAAATTTCATTTGCTAATGAGATCTTTGTCAGCTGTTAAGGATTTAATATACCCGTAGGCCCGATAGGGCTTTATTGAACAAGCTAACAGTTTCAATCTCCAAAGTGAAAGATGGCAAACTCCCCAGTGGGTCTATAAATAATTCTTAGCTCTGTACATTTTGTAATGTGACATCCAAAGTGAAATACATTTTTGTTAAAATCCTTTAACTGAGTCAGACTGTGTATCTCTCTCTCCCTTTTACAATGGCACTGTGCTTCTGATAATGCCAAATTTAGATGCTTCAGTGCCTATTAGAGAGGATTTTTTGTAAGTGAATTATGAGGAATGAACAAATTATTTTAAATGTTTTGTCGAAATTCTTAATTACCCTTTATTTCTCCTTTGAATGGATTGTGCTTCTTTCTGGAAACAACTTTATATTATCTTTACAAAGATAAACGCATGATTTACCAATCTGTATCCCCTGCAATTTTAACTATTAAAATCAGTGTCTGCCTTTACATAATGCTGGAAACATCTCGGAGGCCCTGCCTGCTCTTTGTGACTAGACCCTACCTGGCCTGCCCCTTTTGGTTGTTGCAATCTAGATCACTAAATGATCAATTAAAAATGACCTGAATCTTCGGAGAGGAAATGGGTTATTGCTGTGCTTAGCAACAGTCCTTGCAATTTGGTTTGATAGGTTAATCGTGCAGATAGCCTGGGTCCTGATAGGCTCCCTCCATTCAAAAGGAGGGATAACAGAAACCACGGGCATAATCTCAGGAGAAAGGGATTTGCCCTATTTGTGCCTCCCGGCCTGAGCTTTGTTGATGCCGAAGCTTTTTTCCATGTTTTTTTTTCCCACATTTATTTTAGGCCAAATATAATGCTGATGTATCCCAGTACGTAGCAGGGCACCTGCACCCAGGCTGGCCCCTTCAGGGTAGCCAGTGCAGTGCAGGTCCCCACAGCTCATGCACGACTGCGTAAATGCAGTCAAAAACTTCCAAGAGATGCACAAATACTAGGCCAAAATTGGGAGAATAAAGCAAATACACAATACACATACATGTATATACGTGCGTATATATATATTTATTTATTTTCTTACTCTACATAGAGGTATTTGTGTTCTCCCAACACAAATAAGGTGGCTTCAGAGGGTCACATCCCTGAAAGTGAGTACATTGGTGCTTACATTAGGCACTGCACTGAGCCTGGCAGCCTTTCGTGGCTTGCCCTTACTGGGATCTTCACGCTCTCCAACTACTGCTGCAACTCCCATGGCTGTTTTGTACACGCTCTTTTTTGCTAATTTTATTTTTTTTTCCATTTTAGTGAAGTCTTAAGCGCATTTATTTCCAGCATCAAAGACAAGCTTCAAGGGGTAAGTTCACTCTAATTCAGAGTGCAGAATAAGGGGGAGTTAGCAACGCTACAGAACACGCACTTTTTTCCCATTTATGGTGCGGTTTGAGTTATGACACTGTTTGTCTTGAGCACACAGACACTTTAAGCCAGCAACTGCCATTTTTTCCTGCGTGTACCATCCTCTCTGTGGCCTGTCTTTAGGGGGACCCCTTTGCTTCAGAGTTAGTTGAATTTCTTTGGGGCTAGGGAACCAGAGCAGTCTTTAACAGCTGCTTGCAAATAGAAATTCTCACTTCCTGCTACCGAAGGAAAGTGCACTGCTCTCTATACTGAGAGAATATAATGTGATCTTATTGTTTGAAGGTATTTTCCTCCCCTTTCTATAGTTGATTTGATTATTATTAATATTGTCATTTTTTACAGATTAATACCTCTAATTCAAAACCTGCTAAGATTTCTGTAATATTTCATGAGCCTTTAGAGCCCTTCCACATCTCCTTTGGGGCTGCAAGAACAGCTGGACAGACCATTTTAAGCTCTCAACAAATATGCATTTTCGGGCTATTCCATTCCAAGAGTTGCAGTTGTTCTTTTGGGGCTGCATTTTTGCAAACAAATAGAGGGCAATGCATTAATTCTCTCACTTACCCTGTTGCTTTTGCAGTTGCAAGCCTGCTTGGACAAGTTTGAAGAAACATTCGCTTCGAGAAACAATTCCATTTTGGATCACATGGAGACCATTTCCAAGACATGTAAGCACTTTACATGTAGTTTCTGTTAACAGCAGAGGGCATTGTGAAACTGCAGAACAGAGCGTGTTGTCTTGGGGCTGGGGTGAGCCAGGCAAGTCCTGCCACTCACAGCTGCTCTTCATAAGGGAGAAGAGCAAACAACATTTATCCACAGTGCAGACTCGTTTATTTTTCCATTCTTTCTCTGCTAGCTTTTCCCTTTCTTTGCCTGCAGACACTACCCCTTTTCTTTCTGTGTTATTGTTCTCTTGCCGTGCTGTGTTGGAGAGCTGGAATCCTGAGTGGTTAGATGCCATGCACGTACAGATAAATGTGCCTTATTGCTTTGTGTTCTACCCGAGGATGACAATTTCTAGACTATCTGGCACACAAATTAACTGGCACTGATAACTGAGATCCTGAGTAGCCATCTTCTGTTTTTACAGCTTTCTCAAATTTTGCTGTGTAGATCAGAGTTTTCAGGTCTCCCCAATTGCCTGAGGTGATTATATTTAACATTTCAGCAAAATAATGGTCCTCTCTTCTTAGGTAAGAAGAAAGTAATGAAATGCATTTTTCCTTGTTAAACGAGTGACCTCTTTGTCAGTAGTATATAACAGTAATATGTCCAGTAATATACAACGCTTTTGAACAGCCCTGGCTCCGCAGTGGCTAGACATGGAAGTCTTTATTATGAGACAGTGTTTCAGAGAAATTGTTTCTAATTTGGCTTAGATCTGAGCCTTTGAAAGTGCAGAAAAAATTAATGTTAGTGTTATTTTTTATCAGCACTCTGTCAGGGCTGTATAGAGAGTTGTGCTGCTCCATGCAAGCATAGGAGGCCAGCTCGATGCATACAGGAAAAGTGAAGTGGGTTGTACCTAGAGAGTTGAAGGTAGCAGACCTTCACAGAAGCACAACAACATTTACTGTGCACTGAAATGTGGCTTTCATGAATGTGGGGCTGACAGATAACCTGTTAGTCAATACAAGCCTCTCAGGCAAAACGAATGGAGCCTGATGCCTTCTTCATGAGGCCTTGGGAGCTTGGACGTGTAAAATACCCATCTTGTTATTACTAAGAACACTCCCTTGCGGTGCTTGGCAAGTGCCCTTGGTGGGACCATAATGTAAGCAAAGGATCTGTCCGTTTTGGCCAGCACCACAAGCTTCCTATTACACGTTTACCCAGCTCCTAATTGCTCCTAAGTGCTTGCCCACTCCGAGGCAGGGCTCTGCCTCCTTTCCTACACCTCTTTCATAGAAATTGTTGTCAGGGTATTCAAAATCCAGCCTATTGATTCCCTGTTTTCCTTCCATGCCATTTGCTCAGCTGTGCTGCTTCTTCTGCTACCCGTTTTAAATAAATGTGCTTTGAATGAAATGAGAAACCTCCCAGAGGTGCCTGCTGCTGATTTTTCAAAGCAATTGCAAAGAAAAATTGGCACTTTGCGTAATGTATCATGCTGCAGAATGTTGAATATATAATGAAAATCACTGCACGCTCCACAATGTTGTGCTTTTTATATTTCTGGGAGGTTCATCTGTCACTGGTTAATTGCTGATAAACACTGCCATTTAACTGGTATCCCAGTGATGGAAAATTAAGTTCCCACCACACAAATATCTGTGTTAGTGCCCTGAAAAGATCCCAGCTGAGGCAATTCCTTCAAAAAGAGTGGCATGGAATTCGTGAACTCAAGTGGTAAAAACCTCAGTACAGAGCTGATAAATGTCAGTGGGTGTTTAAGAAGTACCTGGGGATGTGGGTGACATGGTAAAAGCATGTGAAATCATTGGCAGTGTAGGATTTCACGCTCAGGAGATGAATATAGGGCTTGAAGAGGCTCTCTTTGAGGAAAGAAGTGCACCAGGACATTCAAGGAGCCATAAAAAGTAAAGAAAGGCATAACTTTAAGTCAAGGCTTGGAGTCAAGCCTCATTTTTGGCAGAGGGTAGCAAGTAACATGGGGTAACATTCGCCTGAGCAGCTTCCACGGAGGCACAACTGCTCTCAGGGTGCTGTGGATGCCCACATGGGTGAAAACAGGCAAGCAGGCCCTGTGCTCTCCGTTCTTGCACCTTATATAGAGAAACACGTGCAATATTTCCCTTAAAGGGGCACGAGCTGGTGCAGCTCCCTGCCATAGCCTGTGTTGGGTGGGTAGTTTCCAAACGCAGCTCACCTGGAGGCTCCCCAGGCTCCGGGGGAATTCGTTGTGTTCCTGGCAGTGGGATGTGACCTTGCTCGCCGTGTCGGTGGGACCTGTCCCCTTGCACCCCGTGTCTCTGTGTCTGGACAAGTCGAAAGGTTTGAAATTGGTAAGACCCCTGCAAACTGCACAGCGCCTGGGAGAACTGTCCAGGTCTAATCCGATTGCAGGAAAGACTTGCAGGGATGTGGGGAGAATGTGTGGTTACCTGTGTGAACAAGGACACCCTCGAGGCTGTGTCCAGGCCCTAGAGAGGGCCGACCTCCGATTTCCCCTCCTGAATCCAAGCACGGAGGAACCAACCTCCCTCCACAGCTTCTGTGCCAACAGGGCGAATCTCAGGCAGGCCTGCATAGGCGCTGCTGATGGACACGCAGCACAAGCAGCTGCTGCTGGATGTTTCCATGGGATGCTCCCTCCCTCGGCTGCTCGGGTTGTAGTTTTCAGCTGCACGGGAGCCCGGGCTGATTTGCTGCCAGTTCTGTGCACAGCATCGTGGCAGAGCCAGCCCGGGCAGCGAGTCCCCCCCGGGCCTGCCCCGAGGCTTTGCAGGGTGGTAACTCGTGACAGATTTGACATTCCATATGTTATTAATGTAAACCAGCAGAGTTCAAAGGCAGTGCTATAGCGAGTCAAAACACAGTGATGATCCACTTGGTAAAAACAGTTTTGTTTAGAGTGAAATACCTTGAGAGAGAGAGAGGTCTATGCATAAACCATCCATTAACTAAGGGAGGCCTTTTCCTCCATGAACAGGTTATTCAAGAAGTATCTGCTGCAGGTTTTATTCAAAGAAAACTTCCTCTGAGGCAGCTCTTCCTGCTCACCTTCAAAGACAAGAGATTTGACTAAAAGGGTCCTGGATCTGCTCTAGTTTGTCTGTCTCAAAGCTATTTCTTTTTATTAAGTCTAGATGAAACATGTTGGGGTTTTTTTTCTGTTAAATAATGTTTGACAAGTCTGAACACTCCTCTGGCATGGAAGAGGAGCTTGCTGCTCCTCTGTTCTGGATTTTTTCTGCGGGATACTCCTACACGTCCAAACGAGACCCTTTCCAAAGACTCGCTCCTGGTCGCTTGCCTGCAACACGCTGTGCTGAGTCAAATGTATATGCAGATCACAAGCCCAGTGCATGCAGTGCTATTTTTAGAGGCAGGATACCATGTTGTAGAAGAACAGACAGACTAGGGAAATCAGAAAGCTTTAAAAATAATTCAGAGCTAAAATTAAGCATATGGGGAAGCAGAGCAAGCGGAGGAAAGCTTTCTGATTTGGGCATTTCTAGATACTCACTGCACAGAGAAGGAATGTGGTAAAGTGACATGGAAGGAGTTTGCTCCTTCTGTCACTGCTGCTTCCCTGCTCCTTGGAGGATCGCAGGCCTGGAAGGGGCTGGCAGGCTCCCTAACACCCTCAGGTCTGAGCAGGGAGATGCTAAATCTGGAAGATCCACTTTGCTCCAGCGCTATGAACGCATTCCAGAGCCATCCCCGGGCTGTTTATTAAAAAAAAATCTAAATATGTCAGAGCAAAAGACAAAAATTAAAAATTGTGGTGGAAAATCAGGCCAACCAAATTGCCTGCAACGACAGAGGTGAAATATGCCCAGACAGTCCTCAAAAATGAGCCTTGCTCCTGCAGAGAGGGAGGCAAAGCCCAGCGACGATGGGCATCCTGACACAAGGGACAGCTTCTCCCTAGCCTGAGTGCAGAGGTTCATCTGTCTCCAGGCGGGTGAGGAAGATGGGCCTGTTCAGCCTGGAGAAGAGAAGGCTGAGAGGGGATCTAATCAGTGTGTATAAGTACCTCAAGGGAGGGTGTGCAGAGGATGGTGCTGGTCTCTTTTCAGTGGTGGCCACTGATAGGACTAGAGGAAATGGCCACAAACTGAAGCACCAAAAGTTCCACAGGAACTTAAGGAAAAAATTCTTAACAGTGAGGGTGACAGAGCACTGGAACAGGCTGCCCAGAGAGGTTGTGGAGTCTCCTTCTCTGGAGATCTTCAAACCCACTTGGACGCAGTCCTGTGCCACGTGCTCTAGGTGACCCTGCATGTGCAGGGGGGTTGCACAAGATGATCTCTAGAGGTCCCTTCCAACCCTAAGCATTCTGTGATTCTATGATTCTTCTTCCTCCCCGATGGCAGCCGCGTGCGCTGTGGCCACCAGCAGGGCCTTGGAGGAAGGCAAGTCAAGGTAAAGGCAGCGCCTGGCGCGGAGGCTGCCCTGCCAGGAGGAGCTCCAACAAGCAGCCATCCCTCGTGCATCATCCCTCGTGCCCCGTTCCCCGGGGCAGGCGGCCTCGTGCCGCCGCACACCCCTGCTTTGCTGGGCTGCATCAGCCCAACGCTTTCAATCTCCTTTCGTAAGAGGAGATTATCGTCTAATCACTTAATTATCTGCCAGCTTTTCCCTGCACGTGTCCTGGCTTGGTCTTGCTATGCACATCCGTGGCTAGAACAACCCGTGGGCTCCCGAATGTGCCGGCCTTGCGTGGATAGTCCTGTGGCTCCCAGCTCGTGGGTCTCTGCTTGTGTCCCCCTGCATCTCGCCCGCTTGCTCTGGTGTCACAGTCCGGCCCCTGGAGCTGCTGGATGGTTTTGTCCCACCAGGTCACTACAGTGGGACTTAAACAGGTCTGGCCCATGAGCAGCCCTTGAGGAGCAACCTGCAGAACCATGTTGTCCCCTCAGGACATTCCCTGCGGGAGCTGATGTTAAGTCTTTATCCATTCAATATTTGTTTCCTCAGCTTTATTCCCGTTAGATAATGCTTGCCAATGAAAAGCTTTGTTTAAATCCAAGCAGAGGCCGCTGCATTGCCTTTGGCAATGAAGTCAGCTCTCTTATCATGGGATATTATATTATTCAGACACAATCTTCCTTCTATAGAGCCTTGTCTCATTTATTGCATTTTCCTCCATTCCCTTGATTACTCTTTCCTTCAAGGTCTATTCTAAAAGCTTGGGCAGTATGAGGGCAAACTAGTAAGTCCATAATTACCCAGCTCTCTTTCCTCTCTTCCTCCCCAAATGTACTCTTTAAATGTCCCTGATTTCTTATAGAAAGAAAACTTATATGATCGCATTCTGCCTGTCTGCCCTCAGTAATTTTTGATTCTTTGGCCAATTCCATTAGAGACTGACAGAAGGGCAGAGCTCACCGAGATAATTAAGTCCCTGCAAGTTTAATGGAAGTGGTTGGCAGGAGGAGAGGGCCTCCTGGCTGCTCCGTGGCTCTGCGCTTCCCCGGAGCTGCACGGAAAAGCGCCAAGATAAACCCTCCACGTGCGGGCAGAGCCTCCCGCGCTCGCAGCTCACCGAAGTCCATCGCACGAGCTGAAGCTGCAGCAAAAGAGGATTAATTAACTGCAGAGCTCGTGTAGCCACTTGTTGGGATACAGCCTTTGTGCTGCTGTTTCTCCGCCTTGCAGCCGTACTCCAGAGGTTCAATTATCCAGGCTGAGTGGCTGGAAAAGGCTTGGTTTTAGCAAGGGGTGTTTTGCATCCTCTTGGGATGCGGCCGGGACGCCGGCCGTATCGTGGCACCCACCTTCCCACATTGTCCAAAAGAGCAACCAGGCAAGTTTGGGAAACAGATCCTCCTTCCCTGCATCACGAGCTGGATTTTACAGGAATACTGCTGTGCGACTGCTGAGGATTTTTCATCCCCACCCACGCTGTAAACTATTCCTGTGCTGTGGTGTGTTAGGCAGAGCAGTGGTTACTGCAGGAAAAACTACAGGAAGGTGTTGTTGTTGTTGTGGTTCAATCACTTAACCAAATTCCTCTTTTCCAACAGTTTTTCAGCAAGACTGACTCTTGACTGTAGCCAAGAGCATCGCGGTCCCGCTGAGGGCTCCGGGGGGATGTCCCGCTGCCAGATCCCGGTGGCCTTTTGCCGTCCCTGCTCGGTGGCCGGACGGGGCCGCGTGACTCAGAGGCTGTTTCCGATCCCTTCTCCTGGGAGCAGCCCCGTGCGGCTGTTCCCAGCCGCGGAGCTCCGGCTGACACAGCCGAGCAGACAGCCGGTTTGGATCCATGCAGGACAAGGAAATCTCCTGGAATTTCTCTCTCCGAGAGCGCTCACAGCAGCGCCCGGCTGTGCGCATCCCGTGTGCCGTGATCGGGAATCCCAGTGCTTCCCACACTGCCTCATACTCTCCTACTGCCCCTTAAGGCAGCCTTCCTTCCATTACCAGCCTCCTATACATTTCTATCCTATATTCTTCCCATTATTAGCAACATTATGATTCCCATCACACTTTCAGGCTCACATTTGCCCCAGCTAGCTGCAGAAGTGGGTCATTACGTTGGGGTTCCCTTCCCGTGAGCGTATCTACTTTGCTTTTAATAGAAAACTAAGCTTCAGCCTTCCTTGTGCTGAGCCAACCAAGTTTTCAGCTTGCACAGCCTTCCTGCTCCAGCTGCCCTACGAATAGAGCAGAGCAAACACGGATGGACCTTCCTGCAGCCTCTTGCAAATTCGGAGTGCTTTGCATTAAACATGGACCCGGTTGTTCCTTGCTTGCTGCTCTGGGAGATTTCAGCCAGCAAATCACTGTGGTCGTGCAACACTGTGGAGTATTTCATGCCAAGCCTTGGAGGAAGTAGCTGTAGTATTGATAGTACTTTATTCACATTTACAAATGAAAGACCAAATGCGCTTTTTATTGATTCCCCCGTTTAGTGCAAGATGCTCTTCAAACTCACTGCAGCTCGATGCTGAAAGCTCTGACAGATAAAAGCCAAATGGAGCAGACGCTGCTGGAGATGGAGAGGAGACTTGCAGCTGTAAGTACACGGATTAATCTTTTATTCTGAATTGTGGTGCTCAGTTTATCCCATTTCTTCAAAATATTAACTGAATATTATATTATCTTCAAATGGCAGATTAGAAAATAGACAGCTCCTATTCTAATGAAGGGGGAAAGATATTAAAATGCTAATTCTAGGCGAGATGCTAATGCTTACCAAGAGGCTGTTAACAGTGCTGTAAGCTCTGATAAAATCCCCATAGTAAGAGTGGAGCCTGACAGTGCCCTGCTGTGGTAGGTGCCCAGGGAAGCGCTGCTTTCTGCTGCTGAAATACCCCTTTGCTGGAGAAAGGTCTTGCAGAAATGCAGGACTTTGTCCCTTCAGCTGGGTGGTTTCCCCAGAGAGAGAAAAAAGGAGGTCAAAAAGGAATAACTGGCAGAGAAGGAGCGTGGATGGTCAGAGACTTTCTGGGTTCTGGATTCTGCAAAGACACTGCTCCAGGAGTTGCTTTTGACAAGGATGTGTCGCCCCAATACATGGGAATACACTACTGGGAGAGGGGAAGCACAGTGGTTAGGAGTGCATCTCCATCCCAAGTGACACTTGTCACTATTGTGGGACAGTTTGAGCATATGCTCTTACACAGGACCATCCAATTTGTTATCTGGGTTCATACTCAAGGGATCCAGCTGATACATAACACATACTGGCTCCTTGTTTGCATCTTCTAACGTGTTGTTTACTGCTCCCTGCTCCCCTAGAAGGACGAGGAGATCTCAGAGGTGAAATCCAGTGTCCAGCTGCTCAAGGAGGGCCTGGAGTCACTGCCAGCTCGGCTGAGTGACCAGCACCTGAAGCTGTGTGAGCAGCTGGGCTTCCTGAAGCTCCCCAATGCCTTAGCCGAGCTGCAGACCTTCATTTCCACTGCCAACAACAACCCCGTTCACGTGGCAGACAGCGCTTCCCAGACCTCCCCTGGCACAGAACAGGGCTGTGCTCTCGGTAAGGAGGCTGCCAGGGGGGCTGGCAGCTCCTCGTGTCACCCTCGGTCCCCCTGCCTGGCACACCAGAAGAGAGGCCACCAGCTGCTCGCAGGGGACGGCGCTTGCAGCTCCAATGCAGCTTCAGGAAGGAAGGTCAGCCCTGCTGCTACAGCGCCGTGCGGCAGAGAAAACCCTTCCTGGCAGGAGGTGAAATCTGCTTTGGGGACGCAGAGCTGTGCTGGCGGCCCTTGCACGTGCTGTGCTGGCAACCACGGTACTGGAAGCGACTGGGAGAATCCCTGTCCCGTTCCCCAGGAGATGCCGCTTCCAACACCCCTGCGGAGGGCGGTGAGGAGGGACACGAGGGGGTTTAAACCCCTCGGGACACAGTCACAACAGAGACAGCCTCAGGTTTGCCACCTTTCTGTGCAAAAAGACACGTCTGGGCAGAAGGACAAGAACTCAGACCTGCAGCCCACGGCTGCAGGAAGCAACGCACGGCAGAAATCGGGACGGATCCCCCGGAATAAGGCAGCGGGGTGGAAGAAAACGTGCCCTGCTCGGAGGAGAGCAGAGCTTTCTAGGCGCTCTGACAGCGGGATGAAGCAAAGGATGGCAAGCAGGATTCTGGAGCTGGAAGGCTCCAGGAAAAGCTGCTTTCCCAGGTATGTGGTTACTCTTAATTCAGGAAGCTCCAACGCAGCTTGTGCAGCTCCCAGCGAACGGGCGCTCGGCGCTGTTTCGGCTCTCCCAGAGCTCCCTGCAAGGGCCCCGCTCCAAGGAGGACGTGCAGCAACTTGTCAACAAAAGAAAGAGACGGCTGGAAAATCAGAAAGGAGCAAACATTCCCAATGCTAGAAGGAATTTCTGGGATTCATCTCCCCAGGAAAACCCATTTTGCCTGTATAGCACAACAGGTGAAAGGCAGGTGAGCTGCCTCGGTGCCCCAAGCTCTGCTGGCTCCAATACCCCACGTGCTGCCGCTGCGCTGCCCCAGCAGAACGTGGCAGGTTGCTCTTTGGTCTTTGATAGCGATTATTCTGATTGAAGTTTCTCGGTTAGTTTTCGGGGTTTTCAACGTGAGCACGGGCACTTCAGCACAGTTTATCCCTCTGGATTTGTTTGCTCTTTAGGCTCCTCAATGATTTGATTCGCGGCCTCCCACGTAGCTGAGCCAGCTCTGGCAGGGAACAGGGACGAGTTTTTCCTGTAAGAGCCTCTTGAAACAGAGGTGCCTCGTGCCTGGGGTGCTTATAGGACCATTTGGATGTGTCCTAAGGGATGCCAAGGGTCTGAGGGACGTTTATGGATCCGGGCTGCTTTATCCCTGCGCTGCCGCCGCTGGCTCCGGTCCCGCTCGTGTTTGCGGAGCTGGGGACACCGACGCTTTCGCAGAGGATGCAGGTCATGGGCACACGGCTGGAGCTCTTGCCACCAGGTTTAGCACTCAGATCTAGGAGCTTTTAATTTAAATATATATAACAATATCTGTGGCTGGAGGCTTTAACTCTGGTTTTTGTTCTTTGTGTCAGTGTTGGTTCATATGTTCCAAAGTTCTGATTTTTAGATCCTAGGAAGCGGTGAGGATTGTTTCAACTGATTTCAGTAAGGCTAAGATTTATCCAAGAGCTGGCTGTGAACTCTGGGCAGTTACAAGTTTAGCTGAGGAAAGCAGAGTACCCCAGGTACATGAATTGTTGCATTTCTTCTCCTTTTGGGCTGAAACCTCTTAGCCACTTTATTTAGTTTCTATCAATTTTGGCTTGCGTGGCTCTTAACTAATCAAGAACTTCTTCAGGCAACGTATTGCAAAGATGGTGGTTCTCAAGAATAAACCAAAAGATGCAGCACGCGTATTCAACAGATAAAGAAATTATTGGATATTTCTCTTCCTTTACAAACCTATAATTTTCTGGTTAGGACTCATTCCAGACACACATATTTTCAAGTCAGCAAGGATTATTCCGATCATCTAAACTGACATATTTAGGGCAGTTTGATAATTTGACACCCCCAGCTCCTGCAGAGCAAATCTTCCCAGGATATCCAGCCTTGATTATAAGTCTCCAGTGCTCCGAGTATTTTTATCATGTTTGATTTTTGATCTGTTACTGGCAAAAGAAGCATTTCACTATTTACAAAGCAGGTTTCTCATGTTAAATACAGAAGTCCAGGTTTGTCATTCTGCAGAAGACTGGGATTATTTTTTTCCCTGGATTTAATAAACGTGTTGTTTCTTCACAAAAATCCAGTTTCTTTGTATTGCTTTTTAGGGGAGAGACCGGCAGGCTGCTCTTTCGGGAGGCCGACAGACCGCTGCTCCGTGGCTGTTTATGGAGCTGAAATCATTCATTTTTGGGGTTCATCTCTGGGGCGCGGGGGCTCTGTTGCATCCCGCCTGCACCGCAGGCCCCGCTCGATCCCTCGCTGGTGCTCGGCGAGAGCCGGGATGCAGGGATGTAGGGATGAGGGGGGACAGCGGGAGGCCTGGGCCTGCTGTGGAGCCAGGATGCTCTGTGGGACACCCCTGGGAAGAGGGAATGCCCCAAACGTGCCCCGTGCGAGCGGAGCCCCGGGGTGCCCAGCTGGGCATTCGCTCCTTTCATGCTTTTCTCCCACAACGGGGTTCCCAGCATCGCGATTCCTTCCCTGGGCAAAACCTGCTCCTCGGAGCTGGCTCTTCCTGCTGCGTTTCGGGCCCCGGGGCCGGGGAAGCCCCCGGTTCCTGCCGGCCGGGAAACGCGTCCGCG
>NW_010580863.1:177846-205294 GCF_000705375.1 Tinamus guttatus | reverse complement strand
TGACGGGGCGGGGGCTAGTCCCGACCGTTACAAACCCCGCACGTGGGCTGCCGAGACAAACCGCCGACTTCCGTAGAGAAACACGCGGGAGCCTTTACTTCAGAGATTAGCATTAACAAGGCCGAGGACCCTGATAAACTTGTGTGGCCATGCAGAACTTGTGCTTGGCAAGGCTGGTTTATCTGTAGTGCTCACCTCTCTTAGGTCTTCTGACTTGCAGCTCTTGATTCTTAAATGAATGTTGAGAGGGCTCTCCTGACCTTAAGAATGTGGTCACACACCTGCAAGGCCAAAAGGTGATATGCTCTGGGTTCTTGGAGTAAGCAGTCTCTTAAAAATAATCAAAAACTTTTAAAAAGAGTGTTCCTGCTTTGTAAGTCATAACCACCCCAACCACACAACCATGTGGTATCAAGAATGTGCAGTTACTGGAAGTGGTACTTTGTAGATCCTTGGTAGAACAGGTATATAATGTTTTCAGTGTGCATGTTTATTTAGGTTATAGGCATGTGCTTTATCTACTTGCACCTGGATTCCTCATAGTAAGTGTGTTATTAAAAAGCATGATCATGTGAAACTCAGAGGCAATCTTTTTTTTTCCAAAGTTTTTTTGTTACATTGAAAAGATAGAATTTTGGAGTGCAGTATAAAAATTATTTTCTGTATTAATCAGCCAAAAAGAGTGAACAGGAGCTGAAAGATGAGGAAATGGAATTATTTACAAAATACTACATGGAGTGGAAAGGCGGAAGAAAAAGTGGCAGTACATCTTATATGAACATACCACGGTTTTACTATAGGGTAAGTGAGATATCCAGCTATACGTAAGCCAGAGACTATTCCACATCATAAAAGAAATTATTGTGCGTATTTAAAGGGGTATTTCAGCCCCAAAACCTTAAGCAGATCAAGATCTGAAAAATGTAGATTACTAAGCATACACTGTTGGTTGCTAAATAATAGTCTACAGTTGTGGATTTCAGGAGCTTCGAGTAATTAATTGCTATACATCCAACAAAAGGCCATGAAATAGCTTGCTAGCTTTTAATAAGGAACAGGCTTGGTTGTTGAGTAAGATTTTGGTATTGTTAGTACTTGTCAGCACATGCTGCTCAGCAACTCTGTAACCGTGCAGGATATTCCTTAGGAACCTGAGGTTCTGCCAATGAAATTCGCAAATGCCTTTGTTTCAGTTGCTGAGTTCACATACCACCATTCAAATGCTGGTTGTGCTGTATAGTTTCTTGTGTAAACATTAGCAGGACTTCTGTGCTGAGCATCCTGCCATCTTTCTTGTTTGTCAGATCTCATTAATCTCATCTATAGACAATCTCATCTTTGAGGTTCAGGTCTGCTACAGAACAGAGGCTGCTCCTCTGCCTCCTCACTAATAGCACATTAGTAAATGTCTTCTACATGAGAGCCCTCCCATCCTGTGGCTCTGGGAAAGAGCTTATTGCTTGAGCTACCTGGTATGTGGTAGCTCTTGGTCAGCTTCTCATGTCAAAGATGTCCTGCTTTAAATATCTATTTAAATATTAAAATAATCTGAGACAGCATGCAAGTGATATTTTACTATCTAAAAGACGCAGATAGCTCACAACATTCTGGGAGGTGTGTTGGTGTTTTCTATGGAATGGAACAGCAGCTGAGGATATGAGTCAGGTCTGATTGATTGAAAGTACTTTCTAGCTCTGTATTTTCTGAATGCCACTGCTATACAGAAAAGTGAACTGCCACAATGTTTCTAGCTGCCAGCTGAAGATGAAGTCTTGCTTCAGAAATTACGAGAAGAATCTAGAGCAGTCTTTCTGCAAAGAAAAAGTAGAGAACTGCTGGATAATGAAGAGCTTCAGGTAAGAAAATATTTTCTGTGTGTTTTGAATGTTTTTTGATAAATTTCTCTGTCTGCAGGGATTTATCATCTTTTCTCCATCCACATAATCGTCTTGTCCATCCACAAATACAAAGCATATTACAAAATGCACAAGTTGGCTTGTTGTGAGGTCCTGGCTAAAGCCTAAGTGCTGTGTAGTCTTAAGCTGCTAACCTAAGTCTAAAATGTGGATACTGTAATGGGCACAAGATCTAAATCAATAGCATCTAATCTTCCAGTGTATTCCAGTGACTTCCCTAGTGGTCCAGAAGAAGAAATGGGTTCTGTTTCCGTATCATTGAGAGAAACTCAAAATATCATAGAGTTTGCTGCAGAACTAAGACAACAGCAAGTGGCTATAGAAATCCGAGTAATACATACATGTGTTTATAGCACCAGTTTGGAGCAGTTGAAAAATAGCTTGTCCTGCAGTAAAAACCTTGTGTTCTTATACAAACTGTCTTAAGCACACTGGCGTCTAGAGATATCTTGCTAACCAAATATATATGCCTTTCAAGAATCTCTGGTTTCTGCTGGACAAACATCAGACTTCACCTATGATTGGAGAAGAAGCAATGATCAACTATGAAAACTTCTTGAAAGTTGGTGAAAAAGCTGGGCCTAAATGCAAGTAAGACTTTCCTGGCTTGTCTGAGCTGATTCTGGCTAAATCTAAGTGGTGCCATAGCTTTTGATTATTAAAGTAGATGATAGAGCATGATGACCACAGATAAGATGTTCATAAAGTTACTGGTGAACTTCTTGCTTTGCGTCCTTGCAAAGGTATATTGTCCTATATCCTTAGGGGAACTTCAGAGAGAGATGTCAGTAAAATGGGATGTCACAGCTTTTTGAAGTAAAACTCTGATGAGCATAGGCATTTTCATGATAATAGGTAGTCAGGAAACCCATTCTCTCTGACCTATTAACTTCAGATAGATGCAGTCCTACTTCTTCTGCGTGCACCATATGATGAATAGTCCTTTACTCTCCTACTGGAAGCTGCTTTACATGAATTTTGGGCAAAAGCAGATTTTTTTGACAGTAGTTTTGGTCCTGTTTATGCATTTATAATTGTGGAAGGTTGGAAGGTGCCAAATATTTGTACTAAAGTGGAATTAAATTGAAGAAAACATCTCAGCACTCCGGAGTCACTGAAGGCTATCTCCTATTCATGATCAGCACACTGAGTTTGCTATCATTTCTTGGTAGGATCTTAATTATACTTTCCAAAAATTCATATACCACTTGTTGATTGTAATGTTGCAAATTAACCTCTATGAAGACACTGAATGCATCCTATCTCATTAAAGCTGTATTTTAAACTGTAACTTTTGAATCCTATAATTGGATATGTCAGTGCAGTGTTACAGAAGCACAGAATTAGTTGTTTGTGTTTTACAGACAGTTCTTCACAGCAAAGATCTTTGCTAAATTACTGCACAATGATCCTTATGGGAGGATATCTATCATGCAGTTTTTCAATTACGTCATGCGAAAAGGTTAGTCGATGCTTCCTGCATGTAAAGAGTTGTTGAGTTGTTGAAACAAGGCTGTTTTCAGCTTTGTGATTACTTGCTGATCTCTTCAACAGCAGTGAGATGTAGCCCTTAATTGCTAGTAATGTTTTCATGGAGGTTGGAGGGTTTGTTTATTTGTTTGCTTGTTTTTCGTTTTGTTTTCCTGATTATTGCAGGAAAACCAGACATCAACTTGATCTAGTTATCACATAAAATATTTTATAAATAAATATGTGTGTTTATATATATGTGTGTGTATATATGTACTGTGTGAGTGTGCATATGTATATATACTCTGTGTATATACATGTATATATATTTATATACACATGCACACCCATATAATTTCCTTTATTCTGGCAGTATTGCAAAGATCAAAACAGAGTAGAGTTGCTATGCCAGCGATGTGACCCTTAGTGCTGGGATGAAAATGTCCAGTATGTAGAGCTTTATTTGCCAGATGTGGGTCTTTTTCTTTCTTTTTTTTTTTTTTTCAGAATGTTATTTGTATTTCATAGCTTTGCCTGTGTGCTGCCTGATTGCTGCATGTTGCTAGTACGAAAGTGGATACTTGTTCCGTTCCAGTTCTACTATTCTAACTTGGAAGCGAGGTCAGGACTCTTGAGTGCAGTTGCAGTGCCTCATGTGGTGTAGAAGGGCTGTGCACGCTGTGCTGAAGCAATCTGTGACAAGCAGCCTGACTCCCACATCATAGACTTGGCTCAAATGCAGTGAAAACTTGTTACTACACATCTGTCTAGTTTGATGTGGGAGAACTAATCCATATGATTAAATGTACCACATAGAATGTGGCACTTACTCAGGATTTCTCATGACTTGTTGTTATGAGTTATTCAGAGGGTAAATTGTGTTTTTAAGATGTTTTGCTACTTATATTTGCTCTGTTTAAGTTTTATAAAAATCAAGAAATACAAGGATGTATTTAATATCTAGAATTGCTTTTATTTATCTATCTATTTATTTATTTATTTACAGTGTGGCTTCATCAGACGAGAATAGGTCTCAGTTTATATGATGTGGCAGGACAGGGCTACCTCAGAGAATCAGTAAGTAGTTAATCCTTGATGAATTTAATGTGTGTCTGTCTTTGGGTGATGAAATATCAGAAGGGCTCCACTTCCATTTTGACTTTGCACCATAAAAGCCAAATCATAATCTAGATTTGAGGAGAGCAAATTTGTTTGGATTAACAGCAATCTCTCTGTATTAGAGATTTGCTGGTGAGACTGCTGCTAGCCTTAGCAGTACACAGGTAAATCTCCTGAAAAGAAGTTTGTAAAAGATATATGAAGTCTTCATATGGTTAACATTTTAAACAGATTTAGTAGCATTGAGTAAAAGTCAGAAAAATCATGACCAGAGCAGGCCTTGAAGTAATAAACTATTTTCCTGTTCTAAGAGAAGTTAATATTGAACAATGAATAAGAAGACTTAATTTAAAGAGTCTATTAAGGAATATTCAGCAGTAAGATAAGCCATTTATGAGTTATGCATTGGTTTTATTAACATACAGTGCTTGAAAGTCAGAATAGACTCTAAAGAACAAATGCAGTTTAAACAATAGCTATGCTAAAAGTTTCTGTGCATGTGTTCTTAATTTTACAGGATTTGGAAAACTATATTTTGGAACTTATACCTACTTTGCCACAGCTGGATGGTTTAGAAAAGTCTTTTTACTCCTTCTATGTCTGCACAGCAGTTAGAAAATTCTTCTTCTTTCTAGATCCTCTCAGAACAGGTAGGTCCATATTTTCAAACAACTCTAAAAATGTTTACCCTGAAGCTATTTGCACCTTCAAAGTGATACCTAATCTTCATAGGCTTCAGTTCAGCAGTTTTACATTTGAAGATTAATCTGCACTGCAGACCATGAGTCTCTATGTAGGTCTGATAATTTGTGCAGCTAATGAGTGTTAGTGAAATAGCCCTCAAGCGGGGTACTACAGAGTTATCTCACTGGAGTGAGCAAATTAAGATGGTGTCTCCTCATAATGCAGAAAAAAATGTGTGTTAACAACTCCTAACTCGGAACTGTTTAGCAGAACCTCAGCAGAGCTGTGCAAAAGGCTTACTATGATGTGCTTCTCGTGTGATTATATTTGTGTATGCCATATATGCTCATGACAAAAGGTTTTCAATTATGACAGCTAGTCCTGTTATTACAGATCTAACTCTCCTGGGCAATGGTGTGCTTTTTCCTATGCAGTTTAATCAAATTAATCACAAACTACAAGCCTTTTCAAGATCTAGCTGTGCTAACTGAACTTATCAGAGCTGTGTGGGCAATAGAATCTGGCAGAGGTCATTGCAAACATGTAGAGAGGGTATGTGAGAAATTACACTGTCATTATTTTTCATGACAATTTGCACAGCAGGTATCTGCACAGCAGCAGAAGTTGATTCTGTCACTTTATCTTTGTTGGGTCTGTAGTTTCTGAAGATGTTTTAAAAAAATCACATCACCTAAGAGATATTATTAGTCTAAGGAGTTTTAAGCATTTATTTTATATTTCAAGTTGCAGTTAAATATTCATTTGTTTTCTGTCTAGTTTTTTGACATGTAAAGTTACATGATAACTCTTCTTCTACCAGTATCAGGCTTGTTTTGTTTCTGAGTCATTTAAAGGGTGTTTTTATTTTATCTTTCAAATGACAACCTTATCCTTGACATTACAAGTTGGTTAATAGAAAAGCACCTCTGCTCAGGGTACCACTTTGTTAAGAATAGCCTAAGTGAGAACAGCCAGGTGGTTGTATTGCTGGCTGAAGGATATAATGCACTTCTTTTTTTTTTTTTTTTCTTCCTATAGGGAAGATAAAGATACAGGATATTCTAGCTTGCAGCTTCCTAGATGATTTGTTGGAGGTAAGATCTTGCAACATATACTACTGTTTTTTGGTTTCCTCTTCCTGAGTTCTAACTTTTGTTTCACTTAGTTAAGGGATGAAGAACTGTCTAAAGAAAGTCAAGAAACAAACTGGTTTTCTGCTCCTTCTGCATTAAGAGTTTATGGTAGGTTCCTTTCTAGGTGATTTTTTTTTCTACCTTATATGACCTAATCACATACTTAGCAGTGCTTTTCCTGTTATTTAAATCCTGCTGATACCTTGTGTTTTCAGTATCTTTAATTATGCCTTCAGTCCATCTTCCTGACTGTCTTTTGTAGTCTTTGTTTTCCTTCCCTCTGTTTACTGTCACGCTATGTTCCTTGCATTCCTTTTTACCTTCTCTTTTGATTGCTCTGCTGGTGCTTTTGCATCACCTTTGGCTGTTTTTTTCAGTCCAGCTCTTTTTTAGCGCAAATCCCTGCTGAAGATGCTAGCTTTTCCTTTAAAGTCAACACTTAAGTCATCCATTCCTTTCTGCTTGTGCTCAGACAATATTTTTGAGCCTTTTTGCTTTTGGCACCTTGACATGTTTGAGTAAGGTTGTTAGCACCTCATTACAAGAACTCTTGTCTCTGCTGTATTCTGTGCTCATTTATGTTGTCTATGAATATTTTTATGGATCTAGAATATTTACACTTAATCTAAATCATAAAGTTAGTGCAGTTAAATGTGTGCTGAACATTTTCCTCCATTGAACAGTTCTTTGTGGTGTGGGGGTTTTGTTTTGGCCTCTTTATGCTCTCTTCAGGCCAGTACTTGAACCTTGATAAGGATCACAACGGCATGCTCAGCAAAGAGGAACTGTCCCGCTATGGAACAGGGACTCTCACCAACATATTCCTGGATCGTGTCTTCCAAGAGTGCTTAACTTACGATGGAGAAATGGTAATCACATTTATTTATTCTGTTCTCAATTTAAAAGCGTATGCTTATTGCTCTGGAAAATGTCTCATAATCAGTATCTTTAAATAGTAGCTGAAAATTAATTTTCTGATGTCAGGATGATCACAATGTGGCTAAAAGACAGAAGTTGCTTTCTTTCAAAAGCAGAGGTGCTATAAAATAGATAATTGGGATGAAGTTTCTCTTCCATTTGTATATTTAATAATTCATACTGCATATTGATGAAATGTTCAGATATATCAATGCTTTCTAATGATATTTAATTCTTTAGTCAAAGTCAAAGGTGAGTGGCACATCTTCAGATTAGGCCAACAGTTAACTAACCTGTGTATTTCACTGTGAAGACAGTGGTAATTTTACTGAAGGCTACTTAACAGCCATTTATGTATGGCTGTAAACAACAGGAAGTCTAATGTGAGATTAGAACTAAAATCTAAACTTGTACTCTTTCATTTGAAAGCTTTCCTAAGTCTATCACTGTTTCCAAAATCTGCATTCATGTGACTTGCCTCTAAAAGTGCTAACTGACAGATTCACTGCACAGTTCTTCTGTGTTGCTTGTGTTAGCAGTGTTTCATAGAATCACATAATTACTGAGTTTGGAAGGGGCCTCTGGAGATCATCTAATCCAGTTCTGCTGCTTAAAGCAGGAACAAAAAGAATAGGTTGCTCAGATGGCCTTGCCCACCTGTGTTTTAGCTATTCCCACCTTCTGGTCGACCTGTTTCAGTGTGCAGATGCCCTCACAGTAAAAACGTATTTTCTGAAGTTTAAATGGGATTTACTTTATTTCAATCTGTTGCTTCTTGTTCCCTCGCTGGGCAGCACTAAGAAGAATCTGGCTCTTCTTCTTGGCTACGCCCCTCTTGGTGTTTCTGCTCCAGAATGGCATCTTGCCTGAGATGCCTTTTCTGGAGGCTGCCCAGCTGGCGCAACCCGGGGCGCTGCGGCCTCCCGTGTCGCAAGGCACCTTCCTGGCTCGTGTTCCACTGCTTGGCCAGCACAGCACCCCCGTCCTTCTCTGCAGAATTCATAGAATCATAGAATCATAGAATGCTTAGGGTTGGAAGGGACCTCTAGAGATCATCTAGTCCAACCCCCCTGCACACGCAGGGTCACCTAGAGCACGTGGCACAGGACTGCGTCCAAGCGGGTTTGGAAGATCTCCAGAGAAGGAGACTCCACAACCTCTCTGGGCAGCCTGTTGCTCTCCAGCTGGCAGCTCCGTGGGCTGTGCTCGTGCCTGGGGTTATTCCAGGCACCCCAGGCCCTGCGCTCCCTTTGCTTGAACTTCATGAGCTTCCTCTCTGCCCGTTTCTCCGAACGGCAGCACAAAGATCTGGTGTTTTAGCTAGATAAGGTTGTTGGATATATAGGACCATAGGATTTCTGTTAATTGTCACAGGTGAGTATGTGATTGGCCAAATGAGCAACTGTGGTCTAAGGAGTAGGTACTTTAATTGGTCATATAGTTCACTCTTGGATAACAGTAAGCTTACTAATACTGTACATTTATAATTTGCTGTAATGAAAACTTTTATTAGCTTTCTTTCACTAGTTGAGTGTGCTAAGCACTTGAAGGATGTAATAAGCAAGCATTGTTTTCAAAAATATATATATATAGCCTGTTAAATTTGGATTTCTGCTTGGAATTCTACGTTGTCTCTAACATGGTAGTGGGAACAGAGGGGCATAATCCCTTCCCTGAACCTGCTAGCTATCCTCAGCAGTCCCTAGAAACAAACTTTTCTGTTGCCACCAGTGGCAGCAGCCATTTTCTGTTTCCTGTTGTCTTTTTCAGAAAAGGAACTGTTCCCCTACAATGAAATAGCTGCCAATTATAATGTTCCTGCTTGCAAAATCAATTTAGAAGGATGACTGTAATAAACATGATTGTGTCTACTTTTAGGACTATAAGACCTACCTGGACTTTGTGCTTGCATTAGAAAACAGAAAGGAGCCTGCAGCTCTACAATATATTTTCAAACTGCTTGATATAGAGAACAAAGGATACCTGAATGTTTTTTCCCTTAATTACTTCTTTAGGGTAAGTCTCTTTATACAGGTAGGCCATTTTCTGTGGTTATGGTGTTACAGCCTGTGTGCTTCTGCATGCAGATCTGCAGGGAATCACTTTAAATTACTGATACATACTGGGAGGCTAGTGACTGCTTCTTAGAAGATTTAAAATATTAAAAAAAAACACACTCAAAAAACACACTCAAAAACTTGGAAAGAATTCAAAAGGTATTTTCAACATTTTATTTGCGATTGAAATTAATTGGTTTGATTTCATTTAGGAAAAAAATATTTCCTATTGATTAAAAAAAAGAAATTGTCCTGAAATTGTCTGACAATCACCTATTAAAATCTCTTATGATGGTTCTAATTGGTTATTGCCCATGTTTTTAGTTTCCACTGTGATGCTAAGATTCTATATAAGAAATGAAAATACTGAAGTGCAGTGATGACTTGTACAGCTCTGGGATGTTACATTCAGTGTGTTGGTGCACAAAAGCTTCCTGCATTTTTCTTACTCTATACTTTTATCCATTGCTTCCATAGATGTGTTCTGTCTTTATTGATTTATATTGAATTAATACCTGAAATGTCATGGGCCGGGGAGAACTTGAATGGGGAAATGTCATACAGTTTAAAAAATTACAATTTTGCGGGGAGGAAAAGAAGCTGGTTTAGGCTGAGTTGCAAGTAATGCACTTTTTTCTGTTCAAGGTCCTCCTTCAGTGGTATTTATTTAAATGCAGGGACAAGCACTTGTGTTTTCTGTATGTAGGTCTTTGTGCTCTATCTTTAAGAACAAAGAGTCATTGTCTGTGGCCCCCACACTGTAGGCAGGAAAAATAAGTGTGTGTTTGGTTCAACTCTGCGTAAAGTGTTCGCGCCTGCTCGAAGGCACAATCTATTGTCCTCTTGATTTTTGTATTGCCACAGGTCTCCAGCATAAATTTTGCTGATAATAACTGCAGCTCTATCATTTTATAAAAATTGGATTTTTTTTTAATCTGGAAGATCTTTTCTAGAATGGAAAGGGATATTTATAACCCTGCCTTTTCCTCCCCTTCCACTTCCCTCCGCTTAGCAGCTTGGAATAATGGACTGATCTAGATCGAAAGGGACCGTTTGGAGGTTCCTGCTTCCGCAATGTGCTCCAGGCAGGGCCAGTTTTGTGGATAGGTCACGTTGCTCAGGGCAGTGTCCTGAGTAACTGCAAAGAGGGAGAATGTGAAGCCTCCCGTGGCGACTTGTCCCGCTGTTTGCGCACCCTTGTGACGAGTTCCTCGCCTCTTCCCCTCTCCCGCAGCGGTTGTGTCCCTTTCCTCCTGCCCTCCCAGTCACACCTGTGCCATTCCCTGCCTTTCTCCTGACTGAACAACCGTCCTTCTCGGGCCTCCCTTCGCAGGCCCTCAGCCTCTAAACAGCAGGAGAGCTCCCTGCTGGGCTCGCCCTCGGTGACAGTGACCGCTGCAGGCTGGGGAGCCGCGAGGCCGCCTCCGGAGGACGGCGCTCCACGCGGAGCAGAGGGCAGGCGTCCCTGCCCTCCCCGCCTGCGCCCGCACCAGCACCCTTGGGATCGCCCTCTTGCTGCCAGACGGCAAGGTCCCTTCTGGCCGAGGTGCCTCTCATCGGGTGGCCCCTAGAGTGTCTGTTTGCAGGGAAGATTCTGCTTTGGCCTTTGAACTCTGTCATTAACGTAATGCAGTGGTAGGGTAGCTGTGTTGTGTGAACATTGTGGAACAGATTGGCTTCAGGATTTCAGTTACTTGTGTCTTAATGGAAAATTGTTGGGCCAGGACATGAGAGTAACAAGGTCCTAGAGAAATTAAGAAATTGTTTGTCTTGGCTCTTTGCTTTTGCATTCCCCTCACTTCCCCCACTTTGCTTGCTTGGCAGGAGGATTGCTTGGCATTTCAATAAAGGGTTTTAATTTGCAGTTTTACACTTCACAAAAATAGAAATTTTAGTGTTTTTATAATACTTCAGTATCTTAATATGGAAGTCAGCTTAACAAAGTAGTCGTGCTTAAGTTGTCGTCTCGTGGCCATTTTGTGTAGCTATTTCTAGCAATATCCTGGGTCTTCGCTTCTGCACAGACTCCTTGACTAGAGCACAACGTGGTGCTGCTCAAACTCGTGGAAGTGGAATGTGCTGCGTGAGCCTCTCCCAGCGTTGGACAAAAATTCCTGTTGACTCCTTGAATAACGGCTTTTATTGTAGCCTAAGTGTGGGTGGCTCTGCACCTAGCAGGCCTGTGCTGGCAGAGCTGCCCTCACAAGGCTTGTATTAGTGAAGCAGATGTTTTGGTTCTTAGTTGTGTTCAGCATGCAGAGGCTTTGCGATATTGCTGCTTAAAGAGTGTCACACTGAAAGGGCAATAATAGCAAATAATACTTGTATTTCAGTCTAGGAGTGTCTGCTTCTGGCACAAGCAAGGAGCCCCCATAGACAAGTGCTCAGGGGTATGGATTGTTTCATGTTGTCTGATGAGCTAGGATGCAGGTTGCATTTTCCAAATAACTTAGTGTGGAAACAGCCACATTGCTTTGTCTGTTGATTGATTTTTTTTGTCTTCTATTTTTCCTCGTCTGTATTTAGTGTTTCCTGTCAAAACTAAACCTTCTGGTCTGAGCAGGTATCTTAAGCTTTGAATATTCAGCAAACCTTCATGTCCGTATGTCTGCAAATCTCACATGCCAAATACCTAATAACTGGCCATAATGAAAGTTTCAGTCTCATCATATTGACTAAGAATGGGAAAGTGGGTCGCTGATTTGGGGAAAATTTCCCTCCTGCCTTATTTGCAGAAGAGAAAAACTGGCTGCAAGCTGTGCGGTTCGTGCTTTGTTGCAGTTCAAGGTACAGTTTCACCTAGTGCCCGTGGAGTATTGCACTACCTGTATCTAACTCGTCCTTTGTTCTTAGGCTATTCAGGAACAAATGAAAATCCATGGACAAGAACCAGTTTCTTTTCAGGATGTTAAGGTTAGTTTTCCTGGATAGAGCTGTGAAGCGTCTGAATAAGCATTTCATAATTTATGTGCATAATATTGTAGTTTCTACATATATTTTAGACTTGCCCTTTTCATAAGTTGAAAATGGCTGTCTCTTTGGGAGTTGCTCAGTAAGAGAATTTTAGTAAAAAACTGTTCTGATAGTTTCCTTATTAATGGGCAAAGTATCTATACTGCCATGCCTTCCATTTAAACATATTTAGGCTGTCTGTACTGTAATTCAGGATTACTTGGGAGGGGAAGGCTGCTGACTCAAGTGTGTCACTAAAAATACCTTGGGACACTGCTCCTATCCTTAGCCAAGTCACTGTGCTCTGTGTCTAAAAAGATCGGGGACTTTCTTAATAGCACTTTGTAAATTGCTGTGGTTGGCTCTGTTTACCCAAAGAATATTCAGTTTACAGTATAAAATAGCCAGTCTTCATTAATGTGTGGGGCTTTTCTCTCCTCTTTTCTTCAATTTTGCCTTTGCTTTCATAGGATGAGATCTTTGACATGGTAAAGCCTAAGGATCCTTACAAGATCTCCCTTCAAGACTTAATCAATAGCAGCCAGGGAGACACTGTTACCAGCATTTTAATCGACCTGAATGGCTTCTGGACGTACGAGAACAGAGAGGTCCTTGTGGCGAGTGACACCGACAGCGCTGCCGACACGGATGATACGTGACTTTGAACGTGGTAGACTGCAGCCAGGGGGCCGTCCTCAACGTAATGCATTAACTAGGTGCTGGAAGTCAGAAACACTCGTCATCTCGACCAGTGCCTCCAGCGTTGTTTCTGCCACCCAGCTCCCTCTAGCATACAATATGTAGGCCCTGGACGTACAGGGACTCCTGAACTGACCTCTGAAGCCAAAATAGCAAATCTTGTTTAAGAGGCAACAATGACCTGTTGTGGTTTTTGTTTGTTATTTAAATAAATATTTTTGGAATCCTTTCTTAAGTAGCAGGAGATGTTCTTAGATGGATGCCCTATTCCAGACTGTGTATTTATCCCAAGAGTGAGGATGCACTTCTGGGATATACCCAGCCCAGGCCCGTATCTGCTTGGCCCATGCCAAGCCTTCCATTAATTCCATGTCGCTTCTGATCTGATGGCTCTGCTGAAGGCTTTGCCTTTACAACCCAGTGCTTAATTGGAGGTGAGCAGTTTTAAGTCTTTTCCTTCTGTGTGTGTCCAGCTGTAAATGCCTGTAATAGACAGGATATGTAAATAACTATTGAGCTAATTTGGTAATTTTTTACTTAAGAAGATCCCTGCTGGAAGTAAAACAGCAGAGCTTTAGGTCTAGTTAAAATTGATCTTCAACACCTGCTTGAAGGCTTTTACCAACTTAACCTCCCATATAAGTATTTTATGTAATTTAACTTAATTACACAGCTGAACAACAGCAGTAGTTGAAGCAGTAAAACACCTTTTTCTACTCTTCTCAAACCTGTAAGTGTTTCAGCCCTCAGATAAAGCTGCAATAGTTGCAGGCCAGAAATGGTTACCATCCTGCGCTATTTGTCAGTGCCTACCTTGCCTTGGTTAGTGCTGAACATGTCAGGTGAGTTACCAAGCGCTGCGTGGAACCATGGGGAAGTGTTTGACCTTGTATTTCAGTGCTTGGATGTGGGACTTGAAACGAAACAGCGAAGAGGAGGCACTTCTGAATGCAGACATGAAGCTAAAGACCACAGCAACTTAAAGGAAAAGCCACAGCCCATCTCCAGTTCAAAAATTATATTAAATATAAAATAACCAGTTAATAATGCATTTACAGAAAAATTTAAAGTAACCACTTTCATACAGTTTGCAAAAACTAAAAGGAGAATTAAGTTAAGGCACAGTGAGTAATAGAGCGTTTTGTACAAAGAAGTTAAAGCCCAGGGCAGTGAGAGCATTCCTTAACGCAACAGTGAGGGAAGGAAAAAAAACCACAATGGCCAGAAAAGCAAGACGTGTCCTTCGGCTGCAGGGGCTTCGCTCCTGCACTATCAGGGGCCTGTCACGTTTCACAGAGTCCCACAGCTCCCACCACGCTGGTTCCCTTTGCACGCGCCGGGAGCCGAACCAAGCGCGGCCTCGCACGGATTCAGCGGTGAGGAGTGACCCTTGCACAGCACCCGCTGCGTCACGGAAGGAAGGGAGCACCCGAAGAGCCCGCGGGGAACAGCCGAGCGGGAGCCGCTGCTGAGGAGGGCCTGGGCCCCGCGCGGGGAGGCGGCCGCGGGGCCCCGACTTGGGCACGGGGCTCTCGAAGGGGCTGGCAGAGCCACAGCTGCCCTGGCCTGTGACAGTGCAACAGGCTGGTGGGGGCCCAGGGCCAGGGACATGCAACGATACCCAGGAGGAGATGTCACTGAAGCTTGGATTTTGCTTGGATTTTTATGCTTATTCTTAAGTCTCAGGATAAAAGTACTGATTCACATAGTAATTAGTTTTTTGCTTATTCATCTGCAAGCATTCTGCACAGAAAGGGAATGGGACAAGTTATTTACTTCCCTGCCTGGAACACTGAAAACTGATTATCTTAAAACTAAACCATTTCTCTTTTACAGGCTACAGCTAGGATAAAAGTTACTGCACTAAAATCCTTTTAATCAGTATTGGGGGCCATATAAGAGATCTGGAACTACCTGTATTCTGCTTCTCCAAAAAGAAAATTTATTATCTTTCCAATATTAAGGAAAGGCCTAGCATTAAAAAAAAAAAAAAACACGAAGGAAGAGTCTTTAGTTTTGTGATTTACAGTTATTAAAATGTAGTCTGCACTACAGAGGAAAAGCAGCTGCAATAACACATGCCCTGCCTGCAACGTTGCTCAACAAGTGCTTAACATTAGACAAGTGCTAAGCAAGAGCACTGACTCGGGTCATTTTAGGCAAACCCCACCTTTCCAAAGCTACAGGCTGCTCTCAGACACGGCGCCCAGTAAACTCGGGGTAATTTAGCAGACTTCCGTTTACTTTCCACAACCATTCAGAGCATTTAAAGAAATATTCAAGCAGGTGGGTCTCTAAGCCTTACAAAGGGAGTGAGGATGTCTGAAAACGCTGCCAGGTGGGGAGTTTGCTAGAGCCCTGAAGGGACAGCTGAGCACTGTTAATCTCTAAGAGCACTGGTATTAGTAAATTCTTAGGGGTGTTTAAAATAAAAAAGTAAAGGCTTTCAGTGGGCCCTCACACCTAGTTAACTTTAAAAGCTTATGACAAACAACAACAGAAAAAAATACATGCATAGAGTAGTGACAATAAATAGGGGACTCTGGGATGTTACAATGATGTTGTTGAGTTACAGGGAAAAGATTCCTATTAATCTATTCACAGAGAGCCAAGCTGCCAACAGCGTGCAAAAGCAGGTGGTTAGGAGTAGAAAACAGCACTGCCTGCAATGCACAAGTGTCAGCCACACGCAGCAGTTCAAAGACGAGACGTCTTCACTCGCTTTATGCCGCAATTGGCTGCCCCATTCAATTTAGACCTAATCCGAGTAGTGCAATGATTTTGTTTTCAACAGAAGTGCCAATTTGGCAGAATGGCTCAGCCTTTATTAGGCAGGTGGACTGAACACACAGCACCTGGCTCTCTCCTGATCAATAAGAATGCCAAAAATTGTATTTTACTGAACAAGTATAAATCTATTTTTCCTGCTTCTTACAGCCACATTGTGACACCTGACACTTCCTATTTCTAGTATGATGTGGAGCTTTATGCTTAAGGAGGGACAGTAACCCCATCCTGCTTATCTGCCACCACAGGCTGGCAGTCTCCCTCAGCCTCAAAGTTTAAATTCACAAATGAACTACATGATGTTGCCTCAGGCTGGTCTGTCTGGACAGGAGCTTCAGCCTGAGCCTTGTTCTGCTGCTCCCGATGCTGTCTTTCTGCTTCCTCTGACATTTTGTTTTCCTGCTCCTCCTCTTCCTCCTTCCAAAAAGGAAAAAAAAATGAGAGAGAAAGAGATTTCACAAACTATTATTCATTTGATTCATTTTAAATCAATGTTCCTTATGCTCACTTTAAGCCTTCCCATAAGAATGCATCATGAGTATCTGTTATAAAATAAGCACATTTATTCTGCTGGAGAAGTCTCTCGTTTATTACAAGATGAAGTATCCCAGGATGAAAACATTCACTCAGGATTGGGCTGTGTTATGTATAGATAAAATGACTGATATCTAAATAAGTGGTTTTTAGTCAAAAGCACGAGAGTGGTAAGTAGAGAGATAACCAAAACAACCGGTAGCAATACTCAATTTACCCTTGATACTTTGTCATACATGAAACAGAACAAGTGTTGATTTCAAAAGCTCCTGACAGCAGCCTCCCCTGTAGTTTACATACAAAGTCTCCAGTAAAGGAGACCTTGGGGAATGTGAGAAAGGTGCTCGGGGCACCTTTCTCAGAGCACCTTCCTCACACTCTGGAATCCGGGAGGAATTGTGCAAGAGCAGCAAATGGAGAAGCGGTCAGGACCAGGCAGCTCCAAATCGGGTGCTGTGCTAAGCAATGTGATGTGCAAGCACAAAACGGGCACCAAATGAAGCCTAACAGCAAACTGAAGTAAAGCTGCTTAAAACTTAACCTTTCTTTAGCCAGTAATGCAGAAATACAATTCTTTTTTTAAATGACAGGGAAAGTAAGTAGAAGAAAAATAGAAGCATAAGAATTTCTCACACACATACCTCTTTTTTCATTCTGTAATACTCATCAATAGCATACTGGTATTTTGGTGTACTTATTCCTAAAACAGATGCGATCTTTTCCCCAAGGAAATCACAAACTAAAAAGAAAGAGAGGGTTATATGTGTTTAGTAACTAGAAGAAGGTTATTAAGCAAGTTCTATTTTAAAAGGTGTCACTTGTTCTTGAACAGTTTTCCATATTCACTGCTTCACTCAGAAGACAGAAATCCACCATGGAAATCTATTTTTATGGAGTTATTAGCTCCATATACTAGTAACTGTTATGATATAAAACACACAAAAGAAAAGCAAATTGGCAGTGAAAACCGAGATGGTGTCAGTGTTCACATTCAGATAATTTTAGCTCTGCATCTAGCTTCATTTTGCTTTGGGCTCAGTTAAAGTCTTGAACTGAACTTTAACTGAAAATTGAGGTGAGACAAAAACACCAGACTACAAAGTGCACTGGCACTTCAGCCTAATGGAGCCGCGGGGATGGGACAGACAGGCTCCTGCCAGGCAGCTTGGCCGTGGTGATGGCTGTGGCAGCGTCACCAGGTAAAAGCAAACAAGAAGCCCCGTGATTGAACTGCTTCAAACTGCCCGTGTGTCCCAGGACACAAGCGAGCGAGTGCCCAGCAGTGTCCCACGAGAGCCCATCGGACGTTGCCAACTGAAGAGTGTCACAGGGACTCATTTTACACACATCTTCACGTACCAAGTTATTGATGAAGACCAGTTCAAATAAGTATAAGAGGCAAAACAAAGTTGTAGAAGAGAGAAATATGTAATAATCTCCTCATTCCTAAAAGACTACTGAAAAGTGAAAAGCAATATCCACCTTTGTGTACACAGGATGGATATGGCAAGGGCTGAATGATGATTGAAAAGAAAAAAAATATCTAAGGCGAAAGCCTACATCTCCATCCAATAAAATGCCAACTCATTCATACTTTTAAAAGTTGGTCAGTAAATCACAGAGATGATACAAAGTCTGTCAAGATGACAAGCAATATTCATTTGCACATTTACTTGAGAAATAAAGCAATACCTGATAAGGTTGATGTAGCAACTCTTAGCATGTGAAACCATAAGTAAGGTCCCCATGTAAGCGTCGTCTGAAACAACAAGAATAGTAGTAATAGGTTTAGTTTTATGTTCACAGCAAATAACAACAACAGCAGCAATGCAGATACTCAAACACAGATCCAAGGAAAAAATGATGGGCAACACTGCTTGTTTGCCAGCTACCACAGCACTGCAGTCTTTATTTTTGCTTTAAAGTAAGTCTAGGCAAGACCTACATGCTGTAAGTGTGGCTTATCACTGTAACTGGCAGGCTAACCACCACGGCCTGCACAAGCATTTTGTGATTATTGAAGGAAAAAACAAAAAATAATGACTTCATTCATTCAAAAAAAAATCTTCATAATGATCCAGAGGAAGAATCTGTTTCCAAGGACCTACCAACCATATGAATTATCAGTTGGGACTGTACCCAAAGAATAACAAAACTCTGACGTATCCACCTGGTAGCTCGTCCTGGAAAGCCGGTCGGGCACCCAGAACTGAGCAGGAGCTTCCCCTCCTTGTGGGCCCCACCTGGAGCCTGTAACAGACTGGTGTGAGGGCCACAGAAACTGCCATGGCACAGGAAGCACCGCGGAGCAAGGAAATCCAGACAATTACGCACTGGGACACAAAGAACATTCAGAAATTTAGGGCAGCCTCTTCCCTGAGGAAAGAGCTCACACCTCTTCCTCTAAGTATAAGAAGGAGGAAAAAGTGGATAAAAAAAAAAACTAGCACTCTAGCAAGAAGAGCTCTATCTACATGTTTGCTTTTGTGAAAAGGTAAGTCAAATTTCCTGGTAGCCTAGAACAGGTTTGTAGTCAATAGTCTGTTGTATTCAGGTAGCTCTTCCTTGTCCACGGGCCCCCACAAAGGTCTCCATAGACAGACTCCTCTTGTGGAAACTACTGATTGAAACCCCACAGTTCCACTCAATTACACGTATAATTTGTTCCTACCGACTGTTTAGTAGGTATTAAGATCAGAGAAATGGGTGCCTATTCCTATGGGACACAAAATGCTTGCAGTGCAGCTGGTGAGGAGCTGGGGTAGCCTGGCTATGTTGTGACTGGCCACCAACAGCTCCCACATGCACAGAAGCTTCGGGAGGCTCCAGGACTCCCCTGGCTGAGCTCCTGCAATCCAGAGGAGCAGGAATCACCTGCCAGCCTCGAAACCCATCGTGGACAAGCAGAGAAACAAAGCAGATGTTGATTTTTTGGCAGTGGTTTCGGAAAATACCCTGCCAAGGTAGGAGTGTAGGCAAGGCCAGCGCTGTCCGCCTTGCACAAAAGCCCCGCTATCTCCTTACTTGTGCGCTTCAGCCAAGGGAAGTCCCAAGAAGTACTGGAAAATCCTGTTGTCATAGGAGCAGACAAGGCACTGACTGGCCTCCATACAATCCCTGGTGACATGGTGACATGGTTAAGGCCAAGCAAAGTCCTGCTGTACTGCCATAAGCAAGAGGCTGGATGTATCTCCTTAGCATTTAAGAATAAAAAAGTAAACTGAACTTCCAGATTACAGAAGTAAATCAGACATGGAATCCTCTAACATACTACTGCAGTAACACAAATACAGCTAAAATTTGAGTCTCTGCAGGAAATGGGGCACAGAGATTCTTCCCATTTCCACTAGTCTACCACCACACAACTAAGGAGGTTTGGTATGTTAGAAACAATCCACCTCTGAGCCAAACTTCATAGAAACCTCTGCTCTGTGACGAGTCCGCAGCACAACCAGACTCTTCCTCACCCGTGTCAAGTAACGCACAAAACTCCTGGCAGTGTCTGGGAAAGCGCCAAGGAGCCAGGAGAGAAGCGAGCCCGGCAGCCGCAGCAGGATGCGGGAGGTGTCGAGGAGCAGCCGCCGGGGACGGCTGCGGAGGGCCCAGCCAGGACAAGCCCCGTGTCGCGCCCCGTGCCTCCTCAGGGCAATCGGGAGCCTCTTCCACGGGCACCTGAACTCCTAAATAACAACAGCGAGCACGAGCTACTGCAGGAAACCAGAACCTCCTGCAGTGGCAAGAACAGAACTTTGTAAGGCAGCTCTGTACAAACCAATCTGACTATGAAAAGTACCTCTAATGCACTGAGTATTTCTGACGTACCAAAGTTAGGTCTTATTAATGCTCAATGAAAAGCAATACACAGATATTGTATTTCAACCTCCTTTGCCTCTGAAGTCTTAATGTTCAGTCATCCTAATCAAAGCAAGGACACTGCAGAGCCTCCCTTTAATGGAAATAAGGTGCAGCCGCACGAAATAAAGGGCACCCATTTACTGCAAGGAGAGCAAGAGCTAGGAGAAAGCAGGCTACTGCCTCAAATATACATCAGCTAAAAATAAGATTTCATGGTTATTATATTTGGTTTTGAAATTTCAAAATATGCTTTAATGCACAATATTAATCTGCAACTCAAGATGATCTCTCCAAATCTATTTACCTATAAAAGCTGTTCCAGTGTTTTTAAGTAGGAATGAACATAATGAGTTTCACCATTTATAAAAGCAAATAGGGCTAAGATTCAACAACAGAATATGATGAAGTTTCCTAACACAGGGCTCCTGAAGGAAGCACAGCACCCTCTTGAGCTTCTGAGTGCACCATATTCCTCCACATAAACAATCCACATCCATACTTACTTTCAACAAGTTTCTGCCCCTAGCAACTTTCAAACTTTCCAATAAATCCACATTTGGTGGTGGTTTTGACAGAAAATGGCAAAATGAGACTATGAATCATCTATTCATTTAGGAAAAACAAGTCATGTATTTGAGAGCTAACATGCTAACATGTACCACCAAACGGACACCTCTCTGTTGTTTACCACGCCAAGACACACACTGAACGAGCTAAATTCATGCCCAGTTGGTCATCAGATACTGCTGTACCAGATCCTTCAATGAACACACCATGCAAAACTGCAGCAGCTAAGAAAATGGTCAAAACAAGCTCAGAAACACACCCTTCCATCTCAGAAGAGCTTCTATCACATTATAAATATCTATCATTTGGTCACTGACTATTTCTCTCCCTCATCCCTGTCTACATCATCCCTACAGTCTTGAAAGAAAACTAGTTTAAGAATCCTCACCTAGCGTAAAACCGGTGCTATGAGACATTAAGCTGCTTTTAGCCACAGGATATCACGATAATCTTCCTGTGAGAATGTGCTTCAATCTTTTCAAGCACTGAAGGTCGACAAAATTGAATGTCTCCTGGAGCTCTGTGGCAGAAATGTTCTCAAAATGAATTCTGAGGTAATAATCAACAGTTACATTGCTTACAATTGCTCTTCAAAGACATCCACTCCACCTTCTGCTTACTCACGTAATAAGTGTATTCAGGAAAGATTTCGTAACAAACGTCACTCCAAGGATAAACAGATTATTTTCTAATACAGGTCTTGGTGGACAGAAGCAAAGGGAGATTTACACATACAGGGTAAGCAACTAACAAATTTTTGGACAGAATAAAAGACGGTTAAAATTAAGGCTTTTACAAGTCACAAAGAGACAAGGGAGATCACTCATGTAATGTTTGATACTACTAGCTAAAAAGATTCAGAGAAAAAATATTCTGAATTCATTTAATTCTTAAAACAAATGCAATGGGACGGACACTCAAGTTCAAGAATGTTGATTAACCTGTTGAAGTCAAAGAGCTGAATCATTTTTCCAAAGCAAGATGTAATACTGAGTAGCTCACATGAAATTCCTTGTTGTGAATGGCTGCAGCAGGCACTAAGTGCTTTAGTTAAAACACTATTGGACTAAAGCAGTTAGTTAGACACTGCCATATGCTTAATGCTGAAACATAAGGAAGCCAAGGTCGCTAGGGAAAAAGTTTATAATATGGAAAATTGTTTCCCTCCAGCTCTTTCAGAACATGCGAGGATGCCAATACTAGCTGAGCTCTGAAATTTCATAATGTAAAGCTGCTATTGAAAATATTAAGTCTGCTTTTTCTAAAAATAAATTGGACCAGAAACAGCTGTTATTTACAACATTCATTTTTTTTTTTATACCAACTGAGATAACAAGTTTGAGACATGCTGGTCTTAGCAAGCTGGCTATTTAATTGCTTTTATAGAAATCCTACAATAAGTACATTTTAAGGCAGCTATTGGCTAAAACATCAAAGCTCAGCTTGGTCTAATATTTCTTCAATTCACTGACTCAGTTGGGAGACACGAAGCGTTAAGCACATAAGGTAAACTTCAGCCCCTGGTCTAATCAGGTTTATTGTGTCAGGTTAAAAAGCAGTGTGCAGTAAGGCACATCGTGCTCCACAATTAACGATTCTGGTTTTGAGGGTCCTTTTATTAAAAAATGTAATAGAAATTAAGGATTTCACAAACAATAGAAGGGGAAAAAAAAGATCTTAACTGTGCTACACACCATACTTTCAGGTATTCAGGAAAAAAAATCCGTGCGAGGAAAGCAAGAGAACCAGCACAGAGCATTTCTGCCTATGACGAATGCTTGAGGTGTTCCTTAATCACAGCATCCGTTTGCACAGCAGCGTGGACTTCCCTGGCCTCAGTGCTGACATCGAGTGTCCTGACCTTCCACAACCTTAACACAGTGAAATAGCTCTGCTGAGAGAGAGGCACACGCAAAATCTATGTGGATTTGCTCCCCAGCTGGCTAGAAATAGCTTTCCTTATACATGCTGAGATATGAGACATGATCTGCTTCACGTGCAGCTGATCTGACTCTTCAGAGATCTGAATATTACCATAGTATTCAGTAACTTTTTCATTTCTTGTACTTTGAGAAGACCACTAGGAAAATGAATAAATAAGTTAATTGTAACAAAACCAGCACAGTAACTTAACACCTATTTATTGTTCAAAGGTTATTTATTAGGTTATTTATTGTTCAAAGGTTACATTTGATGATGCTTCAGGTAACTATAAACTTTATATTTACTTTTATACTGATGCCTTTCTGCTTCATTTCAGGCTGTTACTTTTCCTTGTATGCATGAACTGCCTAGTAAGTGGTACTTGTGTAAGAAACCCACCCAAGATTAAATGAAAAGCTTCATTTGTGAGTTCCTAGGAAGCCCCGTCCTGGATTCCCAGTTTCATTGCAGCTCCTTCCTCAACCTACCACTTCACTTCCTTCCACTTCAAGCTAAATTCACCTATAGAGAAAAAAAGGCATTGATTCCCAATCCTTGCCAAAGCAAGCCCGGCAAGCTTGCAGCCCTTCTGAAGAAGGGAATGAGCAGGAAGTCCAACTTTACCACAAAATCCCTCCAACAAGGTCCTGCTCTTGTGGGATGGAAACAGACACAGATAAATACAGGGCCCAACAGAGGAGTAATTAAGAGGCCTGAACGCTGCATTTCTTCCTCACGCGTTCCCAGAGTGCGGTGCCCAGGTCATTTCAACAGCAGGTGCTTTTGTAGAGAACACAAGGCACATTTCTGTGCATGCCGAGGTGCTTCTCTCAAGTGTGGCAGAAGAAAGATGTAGCGGAGATAAGGGTTTGTGGTGCCAAAAGGGTGCCAAAGCAGAGGAAGAGCTGGGTGGGTAACTCTTTCAGCTCTGGCTGCCAGAGAGCTGAAAACCACTTCTGCCACGTCTCACTTTGCACATCTCCGCACCACAAAATGCACCAGTTGACATCCCGACGGAATTAAACTGACAATTATACTTCATTTTTATCTGTGAATCACAGAAAAATCAAAGGGAAATGTATTTTAATAGCTCAAACACACACTGCTAGGGACAGTTCTGAACTCCACTCTAATATGGATCAGCAAACAGAAGCTTCATTCACAGGCCAAGCAAAGTCTCAATCATTTAAAATGCAGGCGACAAACTTTGCGTGCACAGACCAACCAGATCCTTTAAAACCTGTTTCTGAAGCACATCAGTATTTCTTTACATCTGCAGGTCATCTGTTTCTTCTGTTACTAAATGCCACTATGCTAATGTTAAACAACAAGTTCAAATCTCCCCGTCACCAAACCTAAGAAAACAAATGGCTTTTTTTTTTTTTTTTCTTTAAACAGTAGTATGAATCAGGGAGACACCAAGCAAATACAATTAGAGTGAGAAAAGCTGGAGAGAAAGGACTTGAAGTGTAAAGGAATAAAACCCATTCCTGCACTATTGTCTAAGCAGTCCCACTGACACTAGCAGGACAAGTTAGTGCCAGTGAAGGACTCCAAGACAAAACTATTCCGAAATTCTTCTTATAGATTTCTCTGTTTCCAGAGGCAATCAAATTACTTGAATCCTTAACGCACTAGATCAGGTCTATGATGTGAAAATTGAAGTATAAGATGCTGCTAGCTATCCAGTAAGCCAGGAGGAACAATTTAACAAATAAAAATACCTACAGGATCTACAGGAGGCAAGAGGTCTTTTTTCTCTTGTTCATCTTCCTCTTCATCTGTGCTGTATTCTTCCATTGTCTCTCCACTTGCAAAGTGAATAACCCTCCTCGGAATTTTTTTCTTCTTTCCTATGACACCCAACTCCACGTTCTCGAAGCCTCTTTCTCCATTTGCAAGTTGCTGTAATGAAAAAAAGAAAGAAAAACTACAAGCTTCTATATGATAAGTGGCAAAAATGGAAAAAAATCTCCCTTGAAAAACTTCACAGGGTATTTAAAATACTTTAGATTCTTTAGGATATAAAATGGATATTAGCAAATAGGTGAAAGGTACTGCTGAAAGATTTTTGTTTGTGGATACCTAAAAAACAGATCTCCTCACCGAAAACAAACAGAAAAAGAATTGACATCACTTCACTATGGATGAAAGGTATTAACATCATTCTGTTTAGAAAACACTCCGTTTCTTAGCAAGAATTTTCTTTACAAAAGTTGATGAAAAGGTAAGTGTTAATATTTAAAAGTATTGCTGGTTTCTGAATTAGTATCTAATGAAATTAATAAAGCAGTTAATAGCTTACGGTTGCCTCAGCAAGTTTGAGCAGACACCTCCCGTTACAAAACCCAACCGAATGAAGAATAACTCCACAGCCTGGCTCAGACTTCTCAAAAATGCCCCCAGGAATCTGCCTCCGTGGGCTAGCACCAAACAGTGTGCTCTATGGCCCCTTGTACTTAACAAAGAGCAACACCTACTTTGGTGGCCAAGAACACAAGAGTAAATGAGAAGTGAAACATCTGTTTGGGGATTTTTCTTTTTCCTTCCAGCTGCTGAATATTCAATGTCAAGTCACAAATGTCTGGGAAAAAAAATACACAGTCAAGCTCAAAGTCTGATCAACAATTCTTAATTCTTAAGGCTAACAACACCTGTTGCTGAAGGGTTTTATAAGGTATTTGTATCACATCTATCAAAACGAGCTCTTTGTCTTGGTTGAGCTTTTAGACATTACTGCAACAAATACATAAAACTGCTTCAAAAACACTTTTTTCACACAGAAAACCACGTGGGAATCAGGAAACGTTAACCACATGAATTTAATGTCCCACAAAGATTTTTTTAAATGGCTGGTAATACATAATTTAAAAGTGCATCATAATATACAAATGCAAAAAGATCCCTGCATGCATAAGCACAGATTTAAGGCTGCAAATACTGATCATGGTCCAATTTTGGAATTCGTGCCTATGCAACCAAAACAATCTTCACAAAACATAAACCAACGTTATTAATAAAAGCATGTGTTTTTTTCCACGGAGTTACGAGCCCTTCCTCGTTACGAGCACGGTACCAGCGCTCCTGCCCCTTACACCACGCTACACAGAGCTGCCCCGGGGCAGCAGGAAGCCGTGCAGAGCAGAACCGGGTACCACTTTCCGACACGTCGGGTTCCTCCGCGCGCACAGGGCAGAGGAAGGGTGGCCGGGCGCCGCGCGCTGCCGCCCAGGCGCCCCAGCGTGCAGGGGGGTTGAGCTTTTAGACATTACTGCAACAAATACATAAAAACTGCTTCAAAAACACTTTTTTCACACAGACAACCACGTGGGAATCAGGAAACGTTTCCACGCGGAAACAAGTAACTGGCTGACCACGCTGGGCCCGCAATATTATTTTCTCCACCAAGCCGCAGTCTTGCGAGCACGGCAGTAGTGGAATATCGCAATTACAAAAATATGAATTCTGAAGTAAATTGGACAACTTATGCACAGGGAAAAAACACTGACTGTCAGTTCTGTATTTTTTGGAGCCAAGGGCACCGCAGAATCCATGTTTTACAAATGTTCCACCTTCCTTTCTTGGTCCAACACAGCGAGTCCGTTTTCCCATGTTTAGCCATAGCACTGAACAGCACCACTTCTTGTGATCCAGCATCACTAACATTACTGCAGTAAGCAGCACAAGCCTACCTTAAAGCTCCTCTAAAGGCACGGCCTCTTTGGGTTTTGCCTCATTTAAATCAAATGAGTGTAACCCAGGAAAAAAAAAACTTAGAAAAAATATATTTAATATTGAAAGTTTAAAAGTAGTCTTTAAATCCCTGATTGTGGAAACTGCACACTTTTCAATCCTCCCCTCACTGCACTTATATTACTTACATTAATAAAAACTCAGCATGCTTAATACTGATAGCAAGTTTCAGACAAATGCACCAGTTCAAGAAGATAAGCAGATAGAAGTTATAAATCTCTTGATTTAATCCACTGCTTCCTTTGGTTTTACAAACATTCCACCTTCCTTTCTTGGTCCAGTACGGTGAGTCCGTTTTCTGGACTGACTCGGGGTCTTTATTTATTAAATAAAAAAACTCAGGTCAGTTGCAGTTTAGTTATTGCATAGGCAACAAAATTAGATGCTGTTTTTAGTCATGGTATTTGTGGTTTATTTTTTACATGCACAACATCAACACCAGCCAAGCAGAGCCAAGTTAATGTAACTTGTCTTGCCAACAACATGATCCACCCCAAATGTGGCACCTGTAGGCATATGACAAACATGGTCCTACCCCAACATTTCATACAGGCTCCCTTTATAGCTAAAATATTACAGTATCGGGTGCTTGAGGCTTTACAGATTTTAACTTTTTTTCCGTTTCAAAAAACCTCCTGCAAACCTCATTCTTCTGGCCTACATCTTGGGCCCAGCCGCCACCTTGTTTTTTTCCACACACTGAAGACCTCCTTCATAGCCTCATATGGTTAAAGCGTTAGCTTCAGTTTCTATTCTGTCACTTACCAAACCCGAGACACCCCCTTTCGCTTTCTGCCTCTCCCCCTGGCACTCCTAAGGCCCTTGCTGTGAACATTACACAGCTATTCCCTTCTTGTTCCGTTTTTCAAACGCCCCTTTGGAGTTTGCCTTCGCTTTATGACATCCATGCAAACCTTGCTCGCGGGTTCAAACTGCCGTTCATCAATCACCGCTTTTTTACCCACTCTCTCGTCTCACGCTTCGGTGAGAAAAGAGAAAGACGAGAGAAGCCCCAAGGGGGCCAGGGAGGGGGTGACAAGCGCGACCCCAGGGCCGTGGGGGGGCCGCGCGCGGGGCCACG
>NW_010580863.1:165271-177392 GCF_000705375.1 Tinamus guttatus | reverse complement strand
CCCTCGCCCCTTCCCCGTTTTTTTTTCCTCCTTTCAAATAGAAGGTAGAAAACTTATTTTTAAAAATAAGGAGCCAGGGCCAGCAGCAGGCACACAGCAGAGCTGTCCTTCACTCCCCCCTGAGTACGGATGCAGCCCAGGTGGGCTCTGCGGGCCCTGCTTGGTGAGCCCAATGCTAACACCGACCCCAGAGCTTGGCCGCAGTGTGCCAGCTGCACCGTTATGCTCGTAAGGGCAGGAAAACACTTCCCCTTCGGAAAATGACTTACAAATCTAGTTACCACAGTATTCCACAGAATACACTATTAAAGGGGCAGTGATAGAAATACTCTGCAATAATTAAAGTACTGGTTCTGATACCTTTCACACCTAGACATCACTCTTACAGGGATAAGAAACATTATTTGAAAGTGCAACAAAAAAGAGTAGTGTAGCATAAGGACATATAAAAGCCTGGTCACTCAGAATGAGAGGTAAAATCCTACTTAGCAAGCACCAACTGAAAGATGTTAGGAGCCATTAAAAGTCAACATTAAATCAGTAACACTGAGCCTAATCTTCCACAGAACAATTAGTATTGTTAAATTTGTCTCAGCTGCCAGCTTTATCAAGTGTCAATATTGAAAGTGCTGAACGAAGGTAGAGACCCCATCATCAGCAAATAGATACTGCAATGTTGTGGCAAAAGAATATGCCATGTAGGGGCTATAGTTTTGCATAAAAAGGCAGCACAATGAGAGGGGAGAAAAAAAAAAAAACCCACACACACAACAACACAAATAAGGCACCAACAATCCCCAAGCTGGAGCCTTTCCACATTTGGCAAGATCAAAGGTCTTCTGCTAGGACCTTTACAGAGTGAACAGTTTTACACCCACCTTCTTCCAGAAGAAACATGCAAGTTACCTGCCTCTGCATTAGTTTGCACAAGTAAGCGCACACATTTCAAAGTTTGTTAACAAAGTATAACCAAAGAAAAAAAGGGCAACTACAGAATACCACTGATTTTGAAATAATACAATTCTAAAATGGAACTGCTTAAAAAAAGAACACCAAAACAAGAAGACTCTAGCTTATTTTGTGTGTTAGCTCCTTCTAGTGGCTCTCCCTAGGCACTATTACAATTACCTGACTAAAGACTTTCTGCTTTCAAATACCCCACAAACTTGGCATTTACCCATTTTGTCCAGACAGCAAGAGAGAGGAAAAAAAAACTGGTCAAAACCTCCATGTCACCTTTTTTGAAGAACCTGCCTAGAGAGGCACTGTGCTCAGGGCTATGCTCCCCCAGCTACTCCTCGTTTCAAATCGTGCCATTTATGCAGAAAATATTGACCTCCATCTCCTCGTGCTTCTGTTTCCTGTGAAGTTTGTTTGCCCCAAGCACTTTAGGTTTCTTGTGTGCCAAAGCATCTTCTCTGCAACATAGGGCAGGATACTGTACAAGAGACCTAACCCAAACAAACAATGCAAGAAGGGGAGTTGTTTTTCCTGACACCTCCTAGCAGAGTTAAGTTTTACATGTTTTTGTCTTCATGCAACAAGTCTCTGATTCAGAATACCAAACCAAAAGAACACACTGAAAAGACATGACAACTTCTGTTCTCTCACAACAGCTTTTAAGATTTTCTTGTACACACAGACTTGTACACACAGGCACATAGTCTATGCTTAGACTATGTCTAAACATAACTAAATATTTCCCACACTCCCAATAACAAAATGTTATTCTTGTGCAAGGCAGGGAGAGGATTAGAGGGGAGCTTGAGCCAAACTCTGGTGTGAAGCCCTGCAATACAAACTCATGCTCCCTTTGCAGCTTCACGTCAGCTCCTTGGACAGTTGCTGCAAGCAGGCTCTGGAGGCTGCACTGCCATGCACACCAAGCTAAGGGATCCCTTGCACAGCCCCAGTGAGCAAGATGCTGCTATCTGCTTATACCAGGCTGTACTTTTGAAATAAAATTAACGTATCCGATACATTACGGAAATGCCTCCTGAACTGGCCTTTACCCAGCCAGGCAGCTATTGACAGCTCTTCCTGTCTGGGCACAGCCATACACTAGAACAACACACTAAAATTAAGCACTAAAAATTATTGTGCAAGGAATTAAAGAGAGTTAATTGTTGATAAGTTGGCAGTCTCTGATCAAGCCTGCACGGAAGCACAGTGCATCACTGTTCATCCTCAATATGCCCATTCTGTGCTTGATTTCCATTGGGGACATGCAAGTGAGGGACATTCGAGTGAACTATCCACTCTCCCCTACCAACTGTGTTGCAAAACACAAAATTTGTCATATTTGTAGCATTATTTTGTGCATTACAGTCTTTTTCTTGCTTCTGTAAGGAACTTGAGAGCATAAAGTAAAAGAAAATAGGCAGTTTCAGTAAGCAGGCAGCTGAGTAGCTGAGGACAGTTCCCACAAGCTCATGATATGCAAGTGTTCAATCTTATCATACACTTAAAATAAGAAAAAAAAATCAAATTAGTTGATCCTTTTACAGACTGCTTTGCAGTATTGCAGTGAAAGGCATACCTAAAAGACTTGCTAGCATCTTCTATACTTTTTAATTACCACATTTGTTATCTAATTTAAGCAACAGAAATGTGTGCTCATTTACAGCCCAAATATTCTGAAGTATATTAAAAAATGATTATTTTATGGATCATTATTTTATGGCACAGTATGAAAAAATCACCCTGGAATTCTTAGAATCTTATACCTTCCATCGTGTATCTAAATCATTATTATCAAACAAACACCAAAAGAAAAATCTTAAACATTCTTTAGGAATGGTCAACACAATCACTTACCAATTTCCCAGGTAGTACTGAGAGTACTAGAATTCAAAGGAAAAAAAGTTCAACACACTCTTTGTTTAACATCGGGGCAAACCATCTTACAGTATTTTCTAACACGTCAGTTATGATGCCATTATCTTCCCCATTTTCTGAAATTTGCCTGTAGATTCTGCCTACTTCGGGCAGAAAATTCAGTGGACTGAAATAACACTGAAAATTCTACGGGAAATTAAGATCAGATTACAGCTGCACAAGAACTGGGAACAATGTGATCTGCCATGTACAACTCCACATGGATCTTCAGTGCAAAAGCTCAGTAAAGGAACAGAATTTTAGCTACCATGTATTTCAGGCTGTCATTGTTATAGCAAAACAGCTGCTTAATTAGCAGTTGTTAAGAAAATTATCAAGTTGGCACATAGACCAAAACACGTAAAGAATTAAGACACTAAAATCATACAGGTATATGGGTATTAGAACAGAAGGATACAGTTCTGCAGAATAATTTTGCAAAACCTGGGTGCCTTCTAGAAATGCTCCATTGAGAAAATTTGAGCAGCAGTGCCACCAAGTTTTAGATGCTGAACTATTGCCATAACATTTACCTCAAGCATTACTTATAGCAATAATTTAAAAACAAGTCAAATAGTCTTTTTCAATAAGCATGTAATGAGACTATTTTTTAATAACTATGAAAGAACTGAAAAAGGCTATTCCTTTATTTATAACCATTTTTATTTTACAGTATATTTGTGACATTTTATGTTACTATAACCAAAGATCAGGGCTGTTTACAAATATAATGGCTGCCATTTGATGCAAACAATTTACAAGTGTCTCTAAATATTAAAATTTTACATCATGATTTTGTTTTATTAAACTGAAATACTCTTTGTGCCATCAGATATTAGTGGAGAGAAACTAGTATAAGCAAAAATAATCTTCAGAAATTAGATGTAGAAACTGAGAAGCCTGAATAAGATTTCAAAACACCAATCCCCCATCACTGTAAAAAGGAAGAAAGCAAATCCTTTCACTGAAGTTGCAACAAACTATCAGTCAACCAAGTCCATTTTTATTAAGGCTTCTTTACATGTTATTGAATCCCATCATGCCTTTCATATTCCCAGCAGCACCTTGTTGAAATTGTCTCATCATTGACTGCAATCCTGCCATACCACCTGCAGAAAAGGGACAACATATGTGTTAATTAACCCTTAAGCCCAGCTATGTCCTTCTGAGATGTCATGTATAGTATTCAGATTATATGTGCTATAAAGTGCAAAAACTCTCCAACCAAGTGGAGAGACTAATCCGAATGAAGAGGCTAGAAGCACTGGTACTTGCAATGCATTCTTAACATGCAAACCAAGTTTTCTGAGTCTCATTTAGAAGAGCTAGAAATACTCAACACTGATACACAATATATCCAGAGACACATTCTCACACTGTGCTCTTCGCTTGTGTAATATTTTAAATGCACCACTGTAATTGCTTGGTTTCTTGAAGCTGCAAAAAGGCAACACATACCCATATGATGAAGAACTCGTGGATCCATCATCTTTGCCATCTGTTGGTTCAGTTTGGCCAACTGAGATGGGTTTACATTCTTTGACATATCACCACCTTACAAACAAAACCATAAAAACCCACACAAATAGATTAACACACAGGGCTAAAACTAGAAGCAGTTTACATCCTAATTCTGGATTAAAATCCATTTAAGTCAATGATTGAAAGTTACTACACTTGTACTACACTTAAAAAGTCCCCGCCCAACAGTTTGAAGTACTAAGCTAGTATTGTAGTACTAACAAAATATACATTGATAAATAAAATACAGAATTTCCCTGCCTAGTTATACATTAGCAGCATGAAGAACAGTATAGCTCTTACCAGTTTAAGAGATTTTAAATACCATGAAAAGAAATCAACTACAACCTGCTTCCTGCTCTAGTCCCATATCCCCCTTTCCCCTCCCAGCATCTAAAACACATTTTTTCCCCCCTTTGTTCACACAGCAAGCCACCTCCACAGGGTCAGTAGATGTTTTACTTTTTACCTTTGAAAAGCCCTTTGATACCTCCCATCTTTTTCACCATCTGTGCAAACTTGGTGTATTGGGTCAAGAGCTCCTGAACATCTCTGGTAGATACACCTGAACCTCTGGCCACTCTTTGGATTCTTCCTGGCTGCTTACTGAAAACTTTGGCACCATCTGTACTGTCGAGTTCTGCAATTAGTGTAGGAAAGAAAAAAATTATTCAACAAAACACTGAATATGTTACAACCTGATAGCAATAAAGCATGTTTGCTGAGATTAGAGTACAAAACATAGTTTAGATTCAGCTCCTTAAAATGCAGATCTAGTTTTAAAAATGACAATGCAGAGTTATATAGAAATGATTGAGGTATAATATTTTAATGGAAAGAGCACTGAAATGCTGGCCTCTTTCCCAAGTTAATCATCATGATGGAAAAACCTGTCAGAGCTAATTATGCTCTCAGCTTACCCAGAGCAAGCTAAATTAATGGGTTTAGCATAACAGTAAGAACATGCTTCTGCAAGTTTTGCTGTGTGTCAGTTGAGACCTAACTGCTGTGTCAGTTAAGATCCAACACACCTTGGGCTTCAGGGAGCAGATTGCACTACTGAGTAAAGAGGCTTGATGAGGGGTAGGAAGGTAGGTACTCAGTAAAAGATGAATGCAACTATTTAATGTGCAAGTATTGCAAGTTGACAGTTTAAGAGGCAAGGTACATTATACAAAATCTTGAACAAACCACTTTGAAATCTCACCTATTCTACACACGAGAGCAGCATGAGGATCTCAACCGTCACAATACATTTCTAAATATTTGGACTCATTCAGAAAGTTTAAGCTACGGAAACACAAATTTACCCTTTGCCATTTTTGAGCAATTACTCCTCTCTGCTGTCCATCATTGTAAACACCTAACTTGTTTCCAAAAGCATCTCTGTAAATAGGACTGTTCAAAATGAAGAATATAGCAACTGAAGTTTGGTTTACCTTGGTCATTCATACTGTCCATTATAGTCATCAATTTCTTTAGCCTTGCCATTGATTCCTGTTCATTGCCTTTACTCATGAAGTCAGTTCCAAAACCGGGGATCATACCCTAGTTTTAAAATGTAAAATAAAAGCTGTGTCAGAGTATGCAAAACTAATTTGAATTAAGCAGCCAAAAAAGGTAGAAAGCAAGTTTTAGTTCAATTCAGATACATATCACAAAGTAGACAAATAATTTCACTGCTTTTGGAAGTTCTTCAAACATAAATGAGAAGTTGATAAAATAAAACACGTTTTGTGGATAACTAACCAAGATCTGACTGAATGGTCCCATTTTCATGATGTTTTGAAATTGTTCATACATATCTCTTAATGTAAATTGACCTGAAATACAAAAAAGTTAGAAAAGGTCACACTAACATTTTAATATTACTGTCCTTTCTCAATTATTATTGTGCATGTAAAGAACATAAATACTGTAGTGCATAGCTAAGTGGACAAATGAACCTCTTTGCTACTACTAATATGGCTAAATCATTCTGGATGGCACATCTCAGGAGTTTTAAGCCAGTTAATGTGCAATGATAGCACTATTTGTCACTTGATGCAAAGCATACAGCTCAGTGTACTTGACTACCTTACTTACAAAGACAGACAGACCAAGGCACTTCTGTGCTTTATTAACCTGTGTAAACTTGTCACATGTAGTGACAAGTAACCCAAAGACAGACAGACCAAGGCACTTCTGTTAATCTGTGCTTTATTAACCTGTGTAAAATTGTCACAAGTAGTGACAAGTAACTTGGTGAACTACATTTTGTAAGGAACCTACCATGGTTATGCACTTGCTGTTTAGACTTAGGAAATAACTTACCATGTTTGAGCTTCTCTATGAGCGCTTCATTATCATCCAACTTTAACTCATTTACTTTATCTATCAATCCCTCAATATCACCCATACCTAGAAGACAAAATCATCTTGTTAAGTTGTCATTAAAAAAGTATTGCACTTTGACTTTCTATTATTCCAAGTGTCTTGTAAGTGCAGTTATAAGCAGTACTTACCAAGAAGTTTGCTGATGAAAGGCTGTGTTTTAAAGGGTTCAAAGTCATCTATGTGCTCACCCGTTCCAATGAAAATAATAGGACTTTTTGTGGCAGCAACTCTGCAGTAAAATATATTTTATATTTAACTCAAAATCAAATTATATTAATGTTTTATTAACAGCACCAACTAATAAACCACCAACACAATGCAACCTGCCCAAAGTATCCATCTTGCTTCTCAACTACAAAGGCAAAACATTCATAATTTTAAATCAGAATAGGTAGCTGAGAATAGCTGACAAGTTTCAACATTTGGAACTTTGGAAAAAATGCCAACTCTCCTTCTACTATATTCTGTTTCTGAAATGATCAATTGAAATGTAAGCTCCTCATTTTCATTGCTGAGTTTCAGAAGAAAAGTTTTTTTTTTTAAAAAAAAAGTCACATTCACTCCATCCTCTAAGATTGGGAGAGATGGAATTGTAGTATTGGGATGAGACAGGTATTGATTACTTTTTCTTCTTAGCTCCTCTCACAAACAACAATCTCATTTTTAATACAGGAAAAGAGTTTATGCCTTCTACAAAAGAAATAAAAAGAAAAAATAAAAACTTTTGAGGATTCGGTCAGCTATTAGCTGACTGGCTACTACTGCTCCTGGCAGCAGCTATTAGATTAACTTAGCTTCCAGTCAATCTATAGAAAGACTAAAACATACAGGGGCTTCTTAATGCATGCAAGATCATGATACCCAAAAACTCACTTGTGTCGTTTATACTTTACTCCTAGGTTTAGTTTTTCCATCACTTGCACAACAGCAGCAAAATGAAGACGGCAATTTAAAGAATGCCAACACTTAAGATCAACACTTAATATCAAAGTCAGACAGTGATTTAGCAAGCTGGTGTCAGACTAATTAGACTGTTTTGTCCAATCATCTTGTCTCCATACGAGCTGCATCATTTGAATGCAGCTAGAAATTACATGTCATCATATAAGGTTGAAGATAAAACACAACCATTACTGCACAGTGAAGAGTGTCAAGATACAGCACAACACAAGAGAAGCCAAAGGAAGAAGAAAATTCAAGAAAGTGACTGAAGACTAAGTTACTGGTCATCAACAATCCAGCAGTTTGGTCAACATCACAATTTCACGGCCATGAGATGTGACACGCTATCGTTTTTCCCTTTTGGGAAAAGCCTGGGGCATTAAACAAGCAGCAAACTTTTCAGATGAGTCACATCCATTAAGTCCAAATTTATCTTTTTAATAAAAAAATTCTGATAGGCAAGATGTAATATAATTGTTTCCAATGCTGTTCTAAGATAACAGAAGTTTGACATGTATCATAACCACAACCTAACATTGAAAATATATTACAATATCCGATTCTGACAGACATTAAATATCAACAGGGCCACCAGAAGTTGGGTAAAAACACACTTTTCAGACTTCAGCCTCTACATTCTGTAGAATACTACAGTAACGTTCATGGAATAGATTTCTGAGAGATGTTAACACATTTCACGAATGCCCAATTTGTACAATTTCACGCGCCCTGCCAGGCTACCCAACCCCAGTACTCACGCACTAAGAGCGCCGCCGCCTTTCGCATGGCCGTCCAGCTTGGTAACGATAACCGAGGCTACATCTACTTTATCCTTGAAAGCTTTAGCTTGAGCCTCACAAGCCTGGCCAATGGAAGCATCCATCACATATACGATGTTATCTGGTTGCTGGAAGAAAAAAAGAAGAGAGAGAATATTTGTTTTCTGCTTTCTTAAACTGTGTTTGTCACATTCCGTGCAGAATTTAATGCAAGAACTTGTAGCACACAAGAATGTTAGTACATTTTGTACTTGAACACAGGAATACACTTCATTGGGAGGCTGGTAACACGGGAACAGGCTGCCCAGAGAGCTTGTACAATCTGCATCCTTGGAGATACTCAAAACCTGCCTGCACATGGTCCTGGGCAACCTGCTGGATCTGACCCTGCTCAAGGAGGGGGGCTGCATAAGATGATCTCCAGTCCCTTCCAACTCCACGTATCTTGTGATTCTGTAAAAGCTGTACTCACTTTGGGAGGCTGGTAACACGGGAACAGGCTGCCCAGAGAGCTTGTACAATCTGCATCCTTGGAGATACTCAAAACCTGCCTGCACATGGTCCTGGGCAACCTGCTGGATCTGACCCTGCTCAAGGAGGGGGGCTGCATAAGATGATCTCCAGTCCCTTCCAACTCCACATATCTTGTGATTCTGTAAAAGCTATACTCACTTCAAATCATAACAACATCTGTGCTTTTTAAACCGTATTCTCTAATAACCTTCAAAAATTCTTACGCTGTGTTAGTATTTGTGAAAGAATCTACAGCATAGAAAGTTACTGTTTTTGCTCTGAATCACTTTGGCCAGTATCCGAGCCAATAACCTTGTTAATACCTACAAGCGATCAATGCCAAACAACAGCTTCCCTTTTTTTAAATATTGACAGCTTTTTAAGACGTCCTACTCCTCAAAGGAAGTTATTTATTAACAAGAGCTATGTGGGAGATGTGTCTTACTCTTCTGCCAGATCACAGCATCACAAACTTGCCAGACCCATGCAAAAAACTTTCAGCTTCATTTGCATATCCAAACTATTGAAAGTTACTCAATAATCCACCCTGTTTTAAGTCAAGTATTCATAACAGGCATAAAAATCTCGGCAATAGACTTGGCTACAGAATTTTAAGATTTGTTGTTTGTCAGCACAAAAGATCAGCAAAATGAAAAGTTAAAGCAGTACCGGTAGTCCAGCTATACAGGAGCATCCTTGTATTAATAGGACCAAGAATTAAATCTGGTACAGAACTACCAAACATCAATCATCCAGCTTTAGTTTATCATTCATGTTTGCACAAATATGTTTAAATATTCAGTCTATTATTTCTATTATATTCCAGAGTTCACATTCTGACACATGCCAGAGAAAAAATTATATAGAATGTAGAGATGAACAATGAACTGTAGCCAAATTGCTATAACAAAAGCTGCTGCATTTATTGCATACTCACTATGGCATTAGCAACTTGTAGCATCTCTTCAAACAAAGAGTCTTCCTGTTTGTGACGTCCGCTTGTATCAACAATGATTATCTCAAAGTTTTCATTTTTAAATTTCTCCACACCTTCTGAGGCAATTATTACAGGATCCATTTCTGTGTAACTTATCAAAAGGAAAGGGAAATATCAACAGATGTGCAAACCCCTGTTCCCAAAGAAACCTTTCATTACTTGACTGAAATCTTGTTAATTATAAATATACCTAAATTTCAAGACAGACTTTCTCCTAGGTCAAGACAATAACTACTTTAGCAAAATCATGGTTTCCTAAGTTCTTTACTTTTACTATCTAGTGAATTGAAACACCAAGTACTTTAACTCCTCTTCCTTGCTGGAAGAAGATCTAAGTTTGGATAATGATTCTTTCAAATAAGATACAATGGAACACCTAATCAATGTATTTTCAGTAAAATATAGCAGAGCGATTTACTGATATACAAGAACTGTTTTAGGTTCACTGCCACCCTTACTTGATGATAAAAATTAATGGTTCCAAAAATCCCTTGATGTGTAAAGATGATGTATGGATGACTTCCTAAAAATCTGCACGTGTATCTGATCAGCTAATTGCTTTAACTGTAGCAAGATATGAGAACATTCCAATGAATCATCCCTAGAAGCCCAATCTATTCTTACACTCTCCCTGCCATCTACTACTCGCAACAGCACACTGACCTAGAGAGAGCACAGTGATTGCCTAACCAGAGCAGCCAGAACAACTGTTATATTAATACCTGAATAATTCGACAACACTAAAAGGGGCTCCAACTTGATTGTGAAAGATACTTACCTCCCATAAAAGGGAATTCTTGCTTTTGTGGCATTCTGCTTTAATTGGTCAAAAGCACCTGTAAGACAGGTAGAGTTAAAGGATAATCTAAAAATCTTTAAATATTGGAGATGCTACAAATATTACAAATTTGTTTCTTTACCTGCTCTGTATGTGTCTGCACATATCAAACAAGTCTTCCAACCTTTTCTCTGATAGAAGTAGGCTAACTGTGAAAGAGAAAACCAAAAGTTGGAATCATGCAAATATCTCACTAGAAAACATGACCTTGTGCAAGAGCGTGTAAGTCACTGAGGACGCTGAGCCAAGTCAGCCTTCCTCAGCTATTCTGCCTACCACTCAGTCCAATTAGCAACAAGTATCAAATGTTGCCACCTCTGTTATTTTAAATAAAGTATGTCATAAAGATAACCAGTCATAGTTAGATGAAAACAGTTGCTTGACTCAGAGTATGATTTCAGTTTCCTGAGCTAAGAATACCTATAAATAGCCACAGTTTCCATTTTACTAACTCCTGGATTCCGTTTCCTCTTAATACTGCAGGTAAGAATAGCTACCCAAGACTACCCAAAGCTTTACTACATCAACATCAGCTACATCATTCACTTCTTTACTTTCAGGATGAAGGCTGGGGGAAGATATTTCTAAACTAAGGACATGTTTTAAAGCAATGGAAGGAATTTTAGTTTCCTGTAGCAATGAGCTTTACTAGTACAATGCACACTCAGAGAACATTTGAGGCACTCATTAAAATACTTCCAAAATATGCTTCATCTACAGCAGCATGAGGAAACTTATGAAATCAGAACACAGATATGAATACACCTATGAATCTGTGAAAGAATGATTTAAAAACACACAAAGATGAATATTATCACCATAATCGGGGTAAACCTTGATTCAAAGCATTCATTTTAACTTTAAAAATATAGACCTGATTTTTCTCACTGAGATGGGGGCTGAAAGGTTTCAGACCATCTACTCATATTTAACTGAGGCACTCAATGCAAAGGCCAATTTCCACTGGCTCCAATAACTAGCTGATGGAAGGAGACTGACTCCACTCACGGTCCTTGCATTAAATCCAAGTGAGAAATAGACATATTCTTTGTTATCCATATATAATATTGTGCCATCAAGTGTCCAGTTAAACAATCTTGAAGCAAGCAAGAACTACAAGCCATAAATTGGCCCAAAAGAACACTACTTTGAACATTCAGCTCATCTCAAAAATGCTGCATTGTAACCAATTGTCAGTTTACCAGCACGGGGTAAGAGAAGTCCTACCACAGGGCTTAACGAAAAATGCAAAACAAACAAATCAAAGAGAAACAAATT
>NW_010580863.1:132070-160304 GCF_000705375.1 Tinamus guttatus | reverse complement strand
CCAGGCCCCGCGCGCTCCGTTTAACGGTCGCGCGGGCTGCGGTGGCGGCACTACACCGCGGGGCGGGGGGCTACCGGGATCGCTGTAGGGCCCGGCCTGGAGAACGGGATGGGGGCACCTCCAGGAGCAGCTCGTAGCCGGGTGTAGTTGGGCCCGGGCACCTTGCTCGGCGGGGTTGCCTTGCGAAGAGCAGCACAGGTAGCTGGGGCCCCAGGCTTGACCTTTTCCAGCACAAAACGCCAAGGATCACAGGGAGGCACCCTGCGCTTGCTCTGCGTGAAGAGTTTTCTGTGCTCGTCTTGTTCAGCTTCGCACACGGTCTCAGCAACATCTCAGCAGCTGGAAAAGAGTGGTTTGAGCTAATCTGCAAGTACTTGTTTGCACATTTAATGTCTTTTTAAGTTAACAGAACTTTCTGTTTTCTTGTTTGTGCCTCAGTGTAATTTCATCAAAAGCTGCAATGAAGCATCTCAACACAGCTGAAGGAAGGAAATGTGGGCTAGTGCCTGTGCTGTTCAATTTTGCAGCTGAGCAAATAAAAAGATGACATAGAAAACATGAATGCATACAGTGCGCTAAAGCTGTAGGCACATAGTGCCGATGTGAATAAAGTGACCAAAATGCTGCTCTGCCTCTGCTTATGCTTATTTTTTGCCATTACAGATGGGGGTCTCGGAAGCCCCCGAGGGCTTTGATCCAGTCAGTGTCTCAGGCAGCTTGTGTGTATATGAACTGTTTATTGATCACTGCCTGCTGGGATGGTAAACCTGCCGGCTGGTGATGATGCTGTGGGTGGAAAAAATATATGATGTGTTATGTCCTCAGGTCACACTCCAGTGTGCTGGGGTTCCTGTGGTTCTGTTCCTTTGTTCCAGCAGTGTTGATTCCAGCAATAAAAAAGCCTGGCATAAGCAGCAACCCAACTTTAGTGTAGAACACTATGGAAACCTATAAGCAAATATTTGGGGACATAAGGGCCAGCTGTGAGGCATGGAAGTGGCAGCTATTCGCATCTGAAGGGTTGTGACTGGAAGTGCAGTTTCTTACTGCACGGGTATCCAGGCCCAGAGCACTTTAGTGTAGAACACTATGGAAACCTATAAGCAAATATTTGGGGACATAAGGGCCAGCTGTGAGGCATGGAAGTGGCAGCTATTCGCATCTGAAGGGTTGTGACTGGAAGTGCAGTTTCTTACTGCACAGCCGCTGAAATGCGGAGTCGGCAGAGACCCGGTTGTGACCGGGCTGCTCCCTCTGCTGGCTTGGCAGGAAAGCAGCCGGCTGGGCAGGCAGCGCTGGGCGCGCACAGCTCCCACCCGCCCTCCTATCTCCTCGCGTATTTCCCAGCACATCGGACTCCTTAAGACTATATATCTACCTATATATTCGTATACACACAGTTGCAAAGTGCTCAGAACAGTATTTCATCCCTTCCTTCCTGAGCCTTGGCCTGGATGCAGTGGCATCTGTGCTTGCTAAATGGCACATGGTTTGCTGTAAATAATCTTGTTACATGTATTTTTCTTCCTTCCAATATGCTGTAATTTACGTCATTGGGTCTCCTGTGCAGCATATTGCTTGTTCATCCAAGTAAACTGTTTCTAGACTAACACTAGTTTGTCATGTGCATATATGGCTGTCTCGCAGCTTACTGTTGTTTGACTCACTAGCAGATACAGTAAAGTGCATGGGAATTTACTCCTAAAGCTTGAAAATGCAAATTTGTCTCAGTAAGGAAAAGAGTACTTACTGTTTTATCCACTTTGATCCTATCATTAAGGCTTACCTTTTATCTACCAGTGTAACTTTTAGCCAGTGGCATGGATTATGAAGACTTGCATAAGTCCTTTTTTTTTTTTCAATCAGTAATTTTTGATTTTTTTCTTGTGCTTCTAAAAATTCTCGTAGCGAGGCGGTCTGTGTGAAAGATGAGTATGGCACAGTCTGTAACCTGTATCAGATTATGACCATGCATTTTTTTTCCTCTGGATTTTAATGATATAAATCTGTGCCTGGTCTTTTAATGAAAAATTTTTTCATGCTGTTCAATGGAAGACAGAATAAGCTAGATGCACAGGGCAACCACAATCAAGCAGTTACAGTAGATGTATAATTTCATCTCTGTAGTGTTCTTTAGAGGCCGGATCTGAATCTTTTTCTAATCTAATTTATACTACATTTTTCCCTTTTGCAATAAAAAAAACCAATACTCTTCTTGAATATCCTGTTTGTATGCTATTGATTTATTTTCTGAGAAATAAAGCTGCACTTGGTGCATCTGCAGCCTGTGATTGTGCCTTGCCAGGTGCTGCTGCAGTAACAGGCAGGAGGCAGTCGCGTTTGCTCTGTAGGTCTGGTTTGGGAGACTTGATTCCCAGGAGTGCCAGCTTTGTGCAGAATTGGGAGCCTGTAAGATTTGGTCACGTGCTACTGCCTGTAGAAGTCAGTAGTTTCTGAACCTGCTGATTGTGGTGTCTAAGCAAAACTACTAATACTTGTCGAGTGTTCAGGCTATCACTGGGTGCTACAGTTCCACCCACCCTCCCCAACAAATATGTGCGTATTCATATGCATGTAGGTATGCAGTAGAGGAGAGGAGATTGGAAAATTTTGTGTAGATCTGTAACAGTTTCTCATTGTTGTCCAATTAAGATCCATTTTATTGATTCACTAGGTTAGTAGTCTGTTTCTTAGACTGTACCTAACCTGTTTGTATTTTTCCACCTTGTTTTTCTGAATGTCTCTATCCCTCCTGTCTACCTCCAGTCTTCTGTGCACCAAGTGAGCACAGGCCTAGAGGAAGATCTTTCTCTCTCACTGGTTTTATTTTCCTGTGGTGCTGAACTATAAAAGTGGGCAGAGGTCCATCCAGCAGGTCCCACTCCTTTATTCTTTTGGGAATTTCGCCAGAGCTGTCCGTGTTCCAGGTGATGTCCCCAGCACAAGGCTCTGGATGATACCTCTCTCCTTACTGTGTCTCTGGGCTGCTTCTGGGGCTGCACATTGACTGTAACTGTTACTGTGATTTTCCCTGGAATTGTGTTTGACTAATTACATTGTCCTTCTCGGTGTAATACCCAGATGCTGCAGCATTTGGTAGTGATTGGAGAGACGGTGGTGAGGTGTGGGGATGGAGGTTTCTGCTCCTGTGGCCTGTGTGTGGTGAGATTTGAGGTGTCTGTGCAGTGAGGAAGCAGTTTTATAGGACATGCCGAAGAGCTGCCTGAGCTCTGGGCCGCACGGTGAATTAAAAGCCCACTCCTTGACGATGTGGGTGGATGAGAGAAACAAACCTCTGATGAAAAGAAGAAAATATGGAATTGCAGGGGCAGAGGAATTCTGAATGAGAAAGCAGGGCAGCTAAGCAGGGGCAGGATAAACAGAAACAAAATGGCATCCGCACAGACAAGTTGTTTTTCTGTGGTGTGTCTGTCTCCCCCAGGCCCCTTCACTGCCATCCTATTCCTGTTTCTGTCAAGATGTGGAGCTTATAATTTTACTTTCAGCTGGGAGGACTGGGCAGGATTCCAGTGCTAGCTGCACTCGGGCTCTCTCCTCTCTTCCCTCTCTCCAAGTGTCTGTAGAGCTTAGGAAGGCCCTGCAGAAGTGGTTGCCCTTCTATTCTCACACACCCAACGTTATTTACTTGATTACTTAATTAATATTTTCAGACTTCTATGCTGAATGCAAGGAGTGTTACCCAAAATCTTTCCATGGAAGAGCCAGATTACAGTAAAGCAAAGTATCTAAAGTAAAGACTTTTGTATGACGTGGAGCTGAGAGAACGTTTCTATGAGTAACCTCCCTTAGTACTGATGGGAGTGTAAGTGCATGCAAGATGCTGTTCTACCTCTTCTTTGTCCAAGCATGCAATGAAATAGGCAGTTCGGGGGTGTTGTGTGTTTTTTTGGTCTTGTGAATTTTAAGAATTCCAGATCTTTACGTGCAGCGTGAAGGCAGCTGCTCAGCAATGCTGCTTGGCTGTTTCGCAATCGGGCAGCTCTTCCCACACACTGCAGCGCGGCCTACGTCATTGCACGGTGACTTGCATTCCAGCTTTTCTTCTGAGCTAGTCTCAGATCTCAAAGAAAATGGAACAATAAGAGTTGGAAGGAATAACAGGAACTTTTGGTGACTTAATTTTTTCATAATAGGATGATTAATGCTTTAATATCCTTCTCAAATATCCATATTCCAGAAGTTCTGGCTAAGAAAACTTGTGTGAAGCCCAAGAGCTAATTCAAACCACTTGGGGAACCCCCCTGAATATCCCACTCAGTTGTGCTCTGCACTTGATGTGTAGCTCCTATATGGATGTGTGCATGTACGTATCCTCTCCCTGCTCCACTGCCCACAGAGGCAGGAGAGGTTACATTTGGTAAGAGTGGATGCTGGAGAAGATAAGCAAGGAAAGCAGAATTTAACAGGCCATCTCAATATGGCAATACAGAAACAGAAGGAATCGAAAGAAAACATTTTTAATTTCCAGGATTCCTCTTTTCAAATTTGATAGCGAAGTGACCAAGCTATACTTGCTGGCAACTGTTGAGCTTTTTTACAATATTTAGAGCTATTAATGCATGTTACAAAACCTCTCTCTCAATTCATGTCAGTGAAGCACAGATAAGGTGATAAAAAGCCCCTTGTCTGCCACAGGGTCTAAGATGCAAAATTATATTTTCAGCAGGGCTAAAATCAGCTGTTCTAATACTAGCTTCTGTGTGTTTTTCTTTTTTTTTCCAGTCATGTAACTTGGTAAAAAAGGAAAAAAAATATTTTTCCATTCTGTACATTTCATTGAAATCATAACTTTATATGTAAATGCTTCTAAAATGATTCACTGGTCTGAATATCAGCCAGTTGTACATACAGTGATGTATAATTCAAAGCAATCATTGAATAAGAAACCATCACAAATCCTCTAAGTTATGGATAAACAGCATATAATCAAGTATGTTTTTTTTTTTTCTTAGGCATTGACTTATATCGGGGCAAACCTTTTAAGAGGTTCATGTTAGATTTGCCCTCGTGGTTTGGAAGTTGGTGGCAATGGGTGCCCTAAGGTCAGGCTCTTAGCGGGCGGTGACGGGTGGCTTTGGCAGCAGAGCGTGGTGGGACATGTTGCTCTAGTCCTGTGTTTTGCAAATGGAGAAGAAACTCTCCTGATACTTCTAGGAAGAGACTAAGTTTATCCAGCTTTTTCTATTATGTACTTTATGGCTAAAGCATTATTGTTTTTCCAGAGCTGCTGGGAAATACTGTCAGGTAGTGATTTTCACAGCACAAGAATAGGAAATAGTATTAAAAAATACTCTTTAACAGGACATAGTCGTTTATATTTCCTTTTGGTGCTATTGTCATACATGAGGACCTAAAGCAGAGTAAGTCTCTTTAAAAGAATGAAAGCATGGGTTTCTGTGGTATGAAAAAAGTAATTTAGTATAAATATGGCTTCATGACTAAATTGCTGTGTCCTATCCAGGTAGAATCTCTTTCAGAAGAGATTACAACTCTTGCAGAGCCAGGTTAATGGGAATTCTTTGTTAAAGTGATGCCATACCCCAGATCTTTTTTTCACTTCTCTATGTTGTTTGATAAACTAAAATGGAATGTTACCTGGAATCTGGTGAATCACCAAGTATAGGAAGTAGCATTAATTACTTTTCAGCTGAGACAAATGATACTGCTGCAAGGGAAAAGGCTCAAGAATAACAACTACATTTATGCTCTTAGTCACTGGAATTTAAATAACCGTGTGGGGGAAAGCTAAGATTATACAATAGTATGTGACTTAATTAGTTTCAAATTTAAATTTGAAGCTTTTTTCAACTTGTGAGTGTAAAAGACTTAAATGACTAATAAAATGTGCTATGATGTCTGCTGGAAAATGTGCCAGGAAAGCTGATTACTTTCTACAAGGTGGTAAATAACCTTAAGGGTAGAGAACGTGTTCAGAGTGCCTGAAGAGCGTGGTATACGGAGGTCATAGGTTGGTCCAAAATTTGTTTAACCAAAAAAGGTGGTAGTAATGCTGTAGAGATGTGGGGCTTCCTCTTTGACCTGTTTGTTCAGTTCGATTAGAATAGGTGAGTGATTAAATTAGCTTTGTATTAAGTTGCATGGATAGTAATATTTGCTTTTTAATTCTGTGAGTCACTGTTTTTGTCTAGAAAACCATGTGGTCTTTGCTGTTATGGTTATCTTTGCTAAATCCTCTTCTTTCCAAATGACATGTGATCTTAACAATTTCATTTGGAAATCATATGTTGCTTCTCTTCAGTCATGTATTTTATAGTGCCAGGATGTTTAGATGTTGGTGTAGCGGTGCTTTCTATCCAGTGTGAGGCTTTGTGATGTTTTCTTAGCTTGTGTTATATTTGTTGTAAAAAAAGGCTGAGCTGCAGCAGGGTGTTAATTAGCCTTTTTGCAATGTGTTAATTAAATTTTCTACATGCCCATTGAGCATATCCAGTGGAACCGGTTTTTGAAGTAAAATACAAACAATAATGCACTCAAACTTCCTTCATAAACAAATAGTTATGATTCATCCTGCAGTATTTCATGAGTTGTACAGTTTTTTCCTTGTAGCTGTGTGCTCTATGAACACAACGTTTGGCTTACATGCTCACTCTTTCATAGATATAACAGGCACTAAAATGTAAAAAAAAATAGTGTTCTTTTTTATTTCTTTGCAGATCCCCAGTAAGGTGATGCTAAGATTCTTGTGAGAGAACAACTTGTTAAACATAAGGGTGGAGTAGATGACACCATACCAGTTGAGGCAGAAATATGTATGTATTTTCATATTTAGCACCTGCATTCTGTACTTCATGGCAAGCTATAAATATTTACATACTGCAAAAGTAAATGAGTTATCTTGGTAGCTGTTCCTATTTCTTGCTTTGACGAGAGTGAAGTAACTCTCAGAATCTGAGTTTAATTATTGGCTAAACATGCAAATATTCCCCATGCAGCTTCTGCTAATGCTGCCATTTTGTGGTCTTGGTAGTCCTATCTTTAAAACTATCTTTCTTCCTACGTGCTTATATTTTAAAATCTGATAGCTGGAAGGAGCACTTCGCTGGTCACTTATTTTTTGGTATCTGTGTTCAGCATTTTTCTTTTGACCTACTTATGTGTTTTTTAAGATGATTTTGTTATGACCTGTTTCATACTGAGTATCTGCAAAGGTTTTTCGGAGCCATGGTTAGTTACGAAGCTAACAGCTACAGAAGAGTAGCTCGAGTAACGATTGTGACACATGTTCCTTTCAAGGTGGGAAAGGAGTATCTTGGATGTGAGGAAGCTGGGAGTCCTGCAGCTCCAGGAGTTTCCATTTCTCTGGGCTGCAATATTTAGCAGCCTGTAGAGCCATTGGCCACTGCTTTTGGCCAGGAAAGGTCAGTGAAGCAGCGAGCGAACAACTCCTGTTAACAGCTTTGGGGGAAAGGGAGCTGAACTTCTGCATTTGCAATGTGGTGTGGCCGGCCTGGTGGTCTGTGAACGCTTCCTGTGTTTCATTAAACTCTGTATATGAATTTGATACTCTTAACAGGCAGTTTAACAGCTGGATGAGCTCGATTGCATAATAATAGTATTGTTTTAAAGCATGTGCCAGATGTAGGGGCTTATTGCCCACAGGCAACAGTCTGTACAGCTGCTAATATCATCTTTCTACTCCGTTGTTGTGTCCATATCACTGTTTTTTCCCCCTCTTGTTCCTTCAGAGGTTACCTGGCTCCTTTGCCCTCTAAAGGTCTGTCATACTCCTTCTGCTCTGATCCTCACCATTATTTACTGAGGTTTCCCTCAAGCCCATTTCATCGGGCTTGAGCAACAGTTTGTCCACCTTCCCCAAGCTGATCAGGAAAGTCTTCAGCCTCCCTGCCCCTGGGACATGCATAAAGAGTCTGCAAGATGTGGGATGGACTGTGCTCATTAGAGGTTTCAAATTTAAATGCTTAGAAGCTGGAGCTGTCGCTTTGTGGCTATTGTTGTTAATGCTGCTGTTGCAGTTCCCTCCTCCATGCCAGTGCACAACTTGCTCCTCTCTGGGAGCTGAGGTCCTGCAGAACTTAGTTAAGAGCCCTTTGAACAGCAGTTCACCTCCTAATGCTCTAACAGCTACGAGTGGGGTTACAGTGCCAGCTGGGGCCTTCAGGCATGTCTGCAGTGCGTTTAGTAAATAATAAACTGAATATGTATTAAGGGAGTCCAGCTAATTTAAAGGGCAAGTGAAAGTTTTGTGCAGCTTCATGTGGGGCATTCAGGATTATCTCTTGGTGTCAGTCTTGGGACTTGTTGGAAGAACCAGTTACTTTTACACCCTCTAAAAGTGTGTCTTGCACTAATGAATGATGGTTTCTTTAATCATACTGTACTCACTGAAGTGTTCAAGCAGAAAGAACTTGAGAAGTGTATTAAATTTAAAATTGTCCTTTAGCTGGTCTCTGGAACTTTCTGCGCTTCCTAATGTAGCTTGTGCTCCACAAGTGGTAGCAAGAATCAGTGTACCAGCACACACAAAACTCGTTGTCTTCCAGATTCATTTTGAACCTGCTTGTGCTGAAGTGTGTCTATACCACTGTTCCTACCCAGGACAGCAGTGCTGACAAATATTAATTTGGGTTTTTTTTTAACCCCTAAAAAGACATTAAATTTTCTTTGAATAAGTGGTATGCATTTATGTAAAAAATACTCTCTGGCCAACATGGTGGCAATCAGAACAGAACAAGAAACAAACTGGAAGCAGAGTAGGGAAGAGAGGATGAACATGTCTCTGTTTAGACAAGAGGCATTTTTTCAGTTAGGTTGGTGGTTGGGTTTAATTTGGCCCTTTTCCTTTTCCTTTTCCTTTTTTTTTTTTTTTTTTGTAACATCTATGTAGTTAGGTAGTTTCGACCTGGGATGTGCCTTTGTTTAGAAGCAGTTAAGTGCCCTCAGAGCACTGGCTACCGAAGCAGAAGAGGAATTTCATCTAGTCCTTGGTTATGAGGAAGGTCTAATGGGAAGGGAGCATGGTAGCACATGGCAGATCTCAAGGCTCAGTGTCAACTAGGAGCATCATGCTATGGGTGGAGGGCTAACAAGAAACAGATGTTCTCTGCAAGGTGTGAAATGTCTGATCAGTACAGAAGGACCTTTAGGTGGGATAATGTGTCTGGTTCTGGACACTACACGACAGAAAGGATGAAAGGGTCTATAAGAGCTAGAGGGGAATGACGAGACAGAGCTCTAGCAAAATGCAACAAAGGGCTAAATAAGTGGTTCTTGTGTAGTCTAGAAAAGAGAAGATAGAGGGGACGTGTGATAAGTCTTCAAACAAGTAAAAAATTACTGTATGCATTAGAAGAATAAAGCTGGCTGTTTCCATGGTGGGTAGGACAGGGAGTACTGGGTTTAAATTGTGGCAAAGGAAATTTAGATCATGTATCAAGAAAAATGCTGCTTTCTAATGCAAGTTATGCACTGGAGTAAATTGCCCAGGGAGGTTGTGGGGTTTCTGTCATTGACGATCTTTTTAAAGAACACTCTGGAGAAGCAGTGACACTTAGAATTGATTCTGCCTTGCAAGAAGAGAGGATTGGCGGCCTCCTAAATTTCCTTGGAAGTCTGCTTTCTAGATGTCCAAATCAAAACAAAGAAAAAGGGTGCTAAGGTAATGCAGGGGTATCCTGGATAAACAGCAAGAATTTACAGGGTGCCTTTGCAAAAACATACTGCTTTACATCCACTTTTATTTTCTTTCACATTTGAAACAGTTTGATAGCTTCAGTCATTAAAGAAGTATTGTAAGTTGAACTGTTGAACTGTGCATTATCCTTGCTGCTTTGTAACCGCTTTATTAGAAAGATGGTATGTATAAAAAAAAAAACTTTTACAAAAAAAGCACAAAAACTGTGTACATTCAGGCAACTGTGGGTTTTGTAATTTCTCCAACAGTTCAAAAATATCTTTGATGTTTTTATATCTTAAGTTGAAACAGTATCACTTTGGTGGCAGCCCGGACCATCATATGTGAGTTATAAGTTTATAAATATGAAAATAATTTGAGACTCAAAAAAGTGCTATATTTATTTTAAGTGGCAAAGTTATTACAATCTAAATCTGTCATTGGCTGGAAAAACTAACAAAGGCTGAAAAATGCATTTCAAATAAAATCCTTATCCATCTGGTATTGTTTATGTATTGCAACTATATTGCACTGGTCATCACTTAGTCCACATGATCTACATATGATTGCTCAGATTTTTTTGTTTGTTTTGATTTATAGGTGACTTTGATGACCTTGTGGTGAATAACAATGATGTTGTGCTCAAAAATATCGCTGAAGATTTGCGGAATCACTTACCCATCAAGGCAGTGTTTAATTGGGAACATTTAGCTTTGCAGAAAGTAAGCCAATTGTTATGGTCTCCGTATGGAGAACCACATAATTTATTTGGGCACTGTGCTGATTTTGGTTATTTTGGTTTTACTAGTAGATAATAATAGAGAATGAGCATTGGACTGAGATACAGGAAATCTCAGTTTGCCTCCCAGATCTGTTGCTGCGTAGTCGTGTGACCCCAGGTAAGTTGTTTGATACTTCTCAGCACTTATATAGTAAGTTATTTGGCATAGCTCTCATTCTGTATGGTATGATACTTGTCACAGTGATTCTTTACCATTAACTCCATAACAGAATCTAACAGCCTGCTTAATAAAAATAGAAATAGAGGGCCAGTGTTTTTCTGTTGCCATAATGTGGGCAGCGCAGAAACAATTTTCACGTTTTTTTTAGATTCCCATGGCTCAGAGAGAGAGAGATGGGCTGTGAGTCCTGTGGGAAGAGAGAGCACCTTTTCTACTTGAGCTGGCAGTATAGGTGGCAAGTTAATGTGTTTCCCAGAAAAATGGGGAAAATGGCTCTTAAATGCAATGGAGGATTGACCACATGCATCTGTGGATAAAGGGAGGAAAGAGGAGTGAGAGGATGAAGATTATGCCCTTTGAAATGATAGAAGGCAAACATCCTTACTAATATGACTTAGTATCCTTTTGATTGAAAATGATATATGCATTAATCAGGGATGTTCCTAGATTGAGGCATAAAACATGAAAATGACAATCTTTGGACAACTGAAGTTGAGAACCAAGATTGTCCTTTCTGCTATATTTAAGCAACCTTCTCATGAAAGTCAAAAACCAGCAGGCTCCGTTCCCATGTGCCAAAGCTCTGTATTGCCTCCTCTACACCAAAGCCAGCTCAAAGAAGGCAGAATTCAAAGCAGGTCTCCTGCTCAGCTATCCAGACCTCCAGCCGTCTTTCCTTTGTCAACTTTCACTTACTGGTAATCTGGGTGGAATTTGATCTAGTTGACATGCAGGAATCCTACGGTTTAACTCCATTAATTTGTAATCAGTATAGTTAATCTATAGAAAACTTGTTTGGATGGTTTCTTAATCTGTCTTGAGAATAACCGATGCCAACTTTGATTTGATCAGACCAGCTGTGCCTTTTGCAGAACTGTAAAGTGCATTAACTTTAAATATATCTATATTTATGATACAATTAATATTAGACTTGCAGAGATTAGTAATGTGAGGACCTACTGCACAATTCCCAGAATTCTCATGTGTAATTTTTTGGCTAGGGAGAACCTTGGGTGTTGGGGATTTGATTGAAAGGTAAGATGGTGGGCAGATTAGATGAGTAAAAGCAAAATTAGGAGACTTTGTTATGTCTTTCTTAGGTTTTCTTTTCTTCCTTTTCTCAGATACACCAGCATCCACTGCCCATGATTCATATTGATGCATTCCTTTATGATGATGATTTTGTTGACTCATGATGTGGGGAAGGGAAAATGAGTAAGAACTACTGCACAGAGTGTGGCGCATGCAAGGCTGCATCTTTAGGTAAGTGCTCATTTGGGAACATGAGAAACAAATTTTGTTCAACTAAATTGGTGTGTGCAATTATTCAGCTGGGTAGGAGACCATCCAGTTGATGGAGGACCTTGTTCAGACTGGTGCAGCACACAGACCACAGTTATTTCCTATCACCAATGGAGGGAGACTCCGAAACATGTAAGCCAAAATCATTTGCAGTGGATGAGTGACACAAGTTGCTCACAAAAACTGGGCAAGGAGGGGTCAGGGCTGTGTACCACTGAGGAGCAAGATGCAGAAAGCAGACAATACTGTAGCAAGACATGCAGTAGCCTCAGTCTCCTCTTGCCTATCGAAAAGCAGTAGGGAATACCATGGTAAATCTTGTATGTGGTGCATGAGCTACAGTGTGGTGTAGGTCAGTGCTGTCACCAATATAACACAGCACTGAAGGAGTTGTTTATTTTAAGAACGTTCTGTCCCTTAAGAGCTTGGAGTTGAAATTTAAGCTGTTAATATGTCTGCCCATGAAAAGGTTTTCATGAATTGTGTTGAGTTTTAGTTACTGTGTTTCTACATTTACTTAAATAATTCCAAGTTATTGTATCTTCTATTTAATATATGTCACTGTGCAGACAAAGGTAATTCAGCTTTATGAAGGATTTCAAATTTTTTCATGTAAGGTAGTAAATACCCAGTCTCATGGCAGGCATCTTGGCAGGGTGCTTCAGTTCTGCAAACCCTGTTTTTTGAAGGTCCCCAATACTACTTTAGTCAGGAAACCAGGCAGGTTTTCAGTGAGGCTGACTCTTCATTGATTAATAACGCATTAGTTAGTACTCCCACCCAACACCTTTGTTTTGTTCTTATTTCCCAGAGTTTATTTCACATTCCTTTTCCCCCATGGAACTGAAGTTTCTTTATCAACATGTACTGCCTGACCTGACAGGAAGGGTAGTGGTTGATGTTGGCTCCAGGCTTGGTGCAGTGATACTTGCAGTAACTTCCAGCCCAGGAATTCATATTTTATTACTGTGACATACATTTCCCACTTCTCTGACTATCTACTCTTGTTACTCCACCTTGATCAGGTCATTCTGAGAGGGATCTTTAGCATGACTGAACAGTATAAGGTCCTGCTGTTTACGAGTGATTTCAGTTCTTGTTCTGTTCCTCCCAAAAGGAACTAGGAGTGATCTTGCTCATGGAGAGGAAAAGTCTGTTGTCCGACACAGTAGCATGTTATCGTCACACAGACTGCTCTTTTGCTAATTATTGCTGTAGCTTTGCTTCCTAGGTAAGCTTGTCCTGTACATCTTGACCATGCCTATATATAGATCAGTTATGTTAAATTCCTTTATGAAGCTGACAATGCGTTAAGTTATACAAAGGAAGACTTTGGTACGAATTTGTCTCCTAAAACATATTGTCCTGCTCTGGGTTTTAAAATGCGTATAAAATACCTCATTGAGAAACTTGAGTGCAATTTTGATTGCTTTTGGCATGGCTGGTGCAACATATGGTCAACAGCAACTCAAAACACACATTACAACTTTTCTGCAAAAGTCAAAGGCTGTTCAGGGCTCAGCCTTGGAAACACTTGAGCATGTAATTTTAGTCATCTCAGTAATCTTATTTTGAGACTGCTCAAATGAGGAAAGTTGCTCCCATTGGTAAATATTTGTAGCATTGGATCTTTTAATGATAACACGATTGCTAGCTATTATGTTTGTTCTGAAATACATAAAGGCTCGTACTGTAATACTGGAAGATAGCCTCAAGATAAAGCAGCAACAACATTTTAAAAAAGAAAAAAATATCCTTTTCATCATATTCTTGGTTTGTATTGGAGAAGTGTTGACTTTCTCTTTACAGGTTGCTTTTCTGCCCTCTGAGTTGAATGCTTTCAGATAAACTTTGATAATTAGATTTCAAATCAACATATCTCTGGTATTGTGTACATTGTTGCTTTGCCTTTCCCATAATTAGCAAACTGGAATTATGGTGTTTGCCGAAGACACAACTACAGTTAAAGCTCAAGCAATATCCCCATTAGCCACATTGGCTCAAGTATTTCTACTTCTCTCTCTCTTTTTTTTTTTTTTTTTTTTTTGTAATCTCCCCCCAAAAATCCATCATCTTAGCCTAAAACTGAGCTATTTAAGCATTTTGGTTATTTTACCAATAAATAATTTATCTTTTTCGTCCATACGGGCCTGTAGGAAGCACTTAACAATAGCAGTAATAGAGGTGCTGACAAAGATTTTGTTCTGTAATAATTGCTATATATTAGGGTACGTTGTTTGCCATTTTCACTCAGTTTAAGTGTGTGTCTAGTCCTGGATCTTGTCTTTTGGTCTTGTTATGTTTTCTCCCATTCTTAAAAGAAACAAAATTGCACAGAGAGTGTTTAAAGACTAAGCGTCACTGCCTTTCATTGTATTTTTTTTATAACTTAGTTTGTAGTGGGTTTTTTTTTCCTCCTTTGGCCAGTTCACATGTTTTGCAATTGAAGTAAAATTGCAGCTCTCCTTTTTGTTATTTGATCTGTCAGCTTGAATCTCTTATTAAAATTTGTGAGAAATCAGTGATAATTGCCAAAACAGGGGCTTAGTTCTGAAAAACATATAGCATCCACTGTAAGATGTTTCTCAGCTTCCCATTTTAAATGTTTTCTTAATCTTCTGTTTTATTTTTCCTTTTTAATTGAAATGTTTGAACTCGCTTTAAAGGCATCACAATTACTAAATTTCTTTTTCCTAATGTTATTTTTATAGCTCAGCACCCCAACTCTATGGAGTAGAAATGAATGCAGACTTTTGCCAGTTGCAAGAAATGACACTTAAAAAATACCAGTTCATTAACAGAATAAAGGCAACTAAATAAATGATTCAGTGTGTATCTTTAATTCAACCGTGCAGTAGGTGTCCTTTTTAGTGGAGTGACAGGTAAATCAGCATTCTGAAAATAAGTCTCTGCCTTTGCTTGTTTTGGTCTTAAGCAAAGGCTCTTTGTTTTTTTTTTTTTTTTTAAAAAAAAGGGAAAAAAAAAGAAAATTCTCTAACTGGAAAAAGACTGAATTATCAAAATATGATAATGTGTTGAGTTGCTTAGCCTTTTTCCTGAAAAGACCTGCCTGGTGGCTTGCACAAAACACACACATCCTAGCATCTTCTCCCAGCGAAATGAGCGATAGGTTTGCCACTAACTTCTGTGAAACTGACTGTATAAGAAGTTTTTATCTCAAATAACAAAAACAACTGGCATCTGTGTTCACTAATAGCAGCTCTGTGTTTTGTTAATACTAATAGAAAGATTTTTGCAGGATTTGCAAACACCTAAAGGACTTCAGGCTATGGGCATCTGTTTCCTTGGAACATATGAAAAGCAAGATGGGTTTCAAACGTTCTGATGTTTTGGGAACCATTTCCTTACTCCCATTATGAGAATAACTACAACTATTTTGATGAGATTTTTTTTTCTTTTCCTTTGGAGGGATACCAGTAGTTTCAATGCCAGCAGAAGTTGGTGAATAGGATATGTTCAGTGAAATAATGGGCTTAATCCTGCTACATGCATATGCTTTTGAATGGAGTCACACAAGACGTTGGGTGCAGTAATTTCTTGAGAATTTAAATAACCAATTAAAAGATGAAAAATAATAAATTAATAAATGTTAAAATACTGAACTCTCAGTTAAGCAGATTCACCAGCTTGTTCAGTTTAATCATAGTTGCTGCCAGTTTTATCGATAACGTTATTATTTGCATAAGTTTGGGGTTCATATGAGCATCACCTCATTGCGATGGGACTGAAGGCGCAGAAGGAACTCTGAAGTTAACTCAGTAGAGATGGTGATGTATGTACATGCTTTTCAGCCCTGTATGTTCTTTACTGCAAGACTTTTTTGTTCTTCCTTCACACCTTGTAATTCTGCTGAAATATTCATTTCAGAGTAAAGATAAGATAATACATTTTCAAAGTAGTGCCTGAGGACTTCACTATTTGAGTCTCATTAGATGTTTAGTCATGTGACTCCTGTTATCGCACTGCTTTGAACATTTCATTCTTAGATTTTTATTTCACCTCCAAATTAATCCTCTCCGGAGATAGGCACTGTCTTTGAAAACAGTCAGAATCCAGTTACGGATAATAATCTGTGATTCAAAATTGAGAAACATTGAAGAGACACTTTTTAAATAACCATTGATTTTTCAGGTGTACGGCTACAGAATGTTGTTCCTGAAGGACAACATGCGAAATGTTATTAACTTATTAACTTTAATGGCTAATGTTTTATGAGTTCCTTTGGTCAACATTTGATTTGACCATAGAAATCGCCCTGTGGCGATCGCCATTTGGGCAAACGTTTAGTTTCCGGGAGGAGAGTTACCCAGTTGAACAGATCTTGAGAACCGTCAGAGCTCAGTTCAGGGGCTGCCCATGTTCCTCAGGGCTCGGTGTGCGCTCCTGCTGGCAACAGGTCTGTTGAGGCACTTACTGCGCTGCTGTTGTGCCAGCGCAGAGCTTTGTGTGAGCTCGTGGCCAAGCGGAGCAGGGCCCCGAGGCAGCTGCCAAAGAAGGCAGCAGGAGAGCTGAGAGGGCCTTCCGCTGGAGGAGGACCTGCGCCTGGCTCGTGGAGCAGCACGTGAGTGTGCGCCTGGGAGAGAGGGCTGCTTGGGTCAGTTCAATCAGCACAGGCACCTACTCTGTACCTGCAGGCTAATTTTAAGCTAAAGTTTCAGGGTTGAAAAGTCAAGGAAACATCAACACGTACTCAAAATTTCCCAGGTGTTCAAGTGTCTTTCTGAATTGAGGCTTAAAATATTAGAAATGCTATTAGAAAGGTATTAAGAAAACTTATCGCTAACCGTGACTTCTCATGCTTCTTATAGATGGGTGACCTTTTCCTCTCTCTCAAGTTGCCATTCTACAAATCCCTGTTAGAATGAATCATCAGTCATTTGCGTTTGCAGTGAGGGATTACAGACTTTTTTTTTTTTTGGTATATTTTGTACAGAAATTCCATGCTGCTGTTATTTTAGGCCCTTGAAAAGGAAGGAGTAAGACACCTCCTTAACCTTGGAAACCATGATTTGAGCATCACTTACAGTTTAGGGCACTGAAAGCTATGGGTAATGAGGGCTCTCATAGCTGAGTTCTGACAGATGTAGCTGTGGCCTGTTTTGCCCCAGACGTCTGCACTGCCCCTCTGCAGGAGGTTGGTCTCTGTGCACTGGGACAGCAGCATCAAACCTAACTGCAAACATCCACTCCCTCAGTGTGCAGGGTGCCATTATATGGACAGCAGAGGCTTTATGTGGAAGACTTCAGTTGACAAGCAGGGCCTACCGTAGGCCGGACTGCCATGGCGAGACCAGCCTGGGCGGTCTGTCTTGTTTCCATGTTGCCTGGATGTTTGAGCTTTCCCTGCTCAGCTGCTGTTTGTCACGGTGCTACAGTTTACATTGCAGTGTCTTAAGATAAATTAGCCCCATTTCAGTTGTCTAAAGAGAGCCTTCAAAGACTAACCTGTCAATTTTGAGTGAGCTTCAAGAATGTTGTTGCTTTCCTTCCTGTTATTATCAGCATTGGTGGAGAACTCAGCATGGTAATGTGTTTAATGAAATAAAGCTGCTTGTTTTACCAAGTTGGAGTCCTCACAGAGAACTCAGAGAATATGACTCCCAAACATGAAGCGCTGTCATGTCTTATTTTTACAAGTAGAGTTTATTTCTGTTACAGCTGATACTGAAATACTTGGCTAAACTTGCTATAGTGCATTCTGGAGCTGCAGGCTACAGCCGCTCATTGCCTTTTCCCCACTCAAACTCCTGCGAGTTGCATGGGTCCTCCCTGTCCCCGCTGCCAGTGAGAACTGCATGCTTTGTGTGCTCAGCAAGTACCAGGATATTGTGAAGTGGACAAAATGTTTTTCAGCAGAAAGGGTGTCTTGTCTTCTGTATAAAGATTCAGCTTTCTTGCCAGAATCATGATTTCTCTTTTACATCCAGCCAGTGTTAGAAGAAATGGACAAAACAAGGAATGTGGAATCTGTCCAGTTAATCTAGTCCCAGCAAAACCTAGTAATAGGTGACCCAAGAAATGCAAGAAGCTGTTCAGATTTCCTGACCATTTTCAACATATAGAGACATACTTTGAAAAAACTTCAGATTAGCATTCTCTCCATCATGCACGCAAAAGATTCCTATTCATGTTTCTCTTCAGAGTTAGGAGTTGATGTACTTCTCCATGTTCAAGAGGAAGTCAAATGCATCTTGTCGTAGCCTTAATGAGCATCCATATTTTCCCTCCACTGAAATATCACCTGTTTGGAAATGACATGATGTGCTTTTTGGTAGCTGAAGGTAGATGAAGGACTCTGAAAATCAAATCAGCACGCGTGCTGATTGGAGAAGTAGTTGTTCAGCAAGATAAAGCACTTTTGTGCTCCAGCGGCACTCTCAGTCCCAGTGTGCATAACAAGAATTCAGCTGTCAAGCCTGGGTCTGCCTGGGTCTGTTGAGTCTTTTCTAGCTGTGATCCCTTAGTAACCCACTGTGCTTTTGAGATGCCTTTTGCTATCCTGCTAAAAGCTGTGGCTGGCTGAAGCTCTTTACTGAAATCAGTAAATGTTTGTGATAAAGACATAGGTAAGTGAAAGGTAACAGACATCACATACATCAGCTCCTTTTTTACGGCACACAATGTTCTAGATCAAAAGTCAGATACAGCATTTCACATAACTTAATGAATTATTTTAATTAGGAGATTAAAAAACAGGTTATTTTACTTCTCTTTTTATCTATGAACTCAATGAAATATCCCTTTTTATGACTGGTTCAGAACTGCGGTAGCAGGTGCTGTGTTCTGTTGACAGGCTTCATGTCTACTTGAAGTCTGTGTTTGTCTCTTAATTTATGCCCTGTGAAATTTCTCTCCTTCAGGTGGTTCACGCAGACATCTGTACTCAGGCTTCGCTTCTTCAGAAGGCTGATGTTGTTGTAATGAATAATGTCTTTGAATATTTTCTTGACAGACAGGAACAGGCCAGGTAAGCTATGTGTCCAAACAAGTAATCTATTTCTTTGGCAATGTACATGTAACCTTGTGAGCTATGGAAAACCTTTAGGTTGTGCTTTTTGAAGTTGCATATGTAATTTACATAAGGAAATTGCTTTAAACTACCTGCATTTAATTGTTATTTGTAACTGCTAAGTTGTTATGGCGGTTGTTTTTGTTAAGCCCACTGAACACTCTTTGTTTATCCAGATCTTACGCTGAATCCTTGCACTGGATAGTTTAAATAGTATCTAACCTTAATAGGTTTGAAATTACTATGCCCGCATACCTTTACTGTAACTTCAGGTTAAGTAATCTTTGGAAAGAGAACAGATTGCTCTGACTTCTGGATATGTGAGCTTTAATATACATGCACTGCAAGAGATAGTTATGATATTTCTGATAGGATCATAAGTAAGTAATAACACACTGAAACATCATTAAGGTTGTTATTGTCCTCTTTCTGATGCAAGACACTCACCGGTGGGCTTCTGCTGCACTCACTGAAGATGCCAATAACTTTTACTTGATAAAGTTATCGTGCCTTTAGCACAGGCAGCCAAAGGATTGGTTGCCTGCGTCTCAGGCAGCCCAAGCGAGCGCCTGATATTTGCTAACCATTTAAGCTAAGGCTTGGCCCTTGCTATCCCTTGATTGAGCAGGTAAAGCTGCAGAGAGCAGAATGCCTAAGTGAAGGGTGGCGGGTGTTTCAAATTGCCAGGGGATTAGTTTCCAGGTAAATTAGTTAGAATTCATCTGATTCCTGAAGAACTCAGGGTAGTGACTTAATGTGACACAGTACCGTGAAGATAAATGATGTTTGAAGAATACTAGAAATTAAGTTCTTTTCCAGTCTAAATTGCCTTGCTATGAGAAATGATCTGACTTGTCAAATCAGAAAAAAAGGCATGCTGGGGGCTTTCTTTAAGTACTGCCATTGCTAGTATCTTTTGTGGAGCGTTTTTGTTACAACTGCAGTGTAAGTATATAAAGAGCAAGTTGTTAAGCTTAATGAAACAGTGGGACTGGGGCCAGGATGTTATTCTTCAAAACTAACAGTTTAAAGGGACAAACACGTAAATGTTTTATCCCAGTCCAGAGTGAAGGTGTCGACAGTGCAACATGGCATGCAGGTAAGTGTCAGAGTGAAGTAAAGTGCCTCAAGTATTAACATTGTAAGATGATTCATTGCCGCAAGTATTAACATTATGAGATGATGCATTCTCTCTCTTTCTTATGGAGCTTGATTTTGTTCATACAAAGATACTTGGTGAAGTATTAAGAGATAAACAGATAAATCAGTATTAGCTAATAAATATTTATAGCAAGTCTTTTAAGCTTAGTCTATTTTTAGGTCATTAAATTGTAAAGTGTTAGATTTATTGTATAACAAACACATTTCTATTCCTAAAAACTGGTGATCTGCTTTTAAAATGTGTTTCAGAGCTTGGGAATTTATTGCTTGTAACGTAAGGAAAAGATGGTCATTATTAGTAACAGTTCTAAGGCTTGAAGAATCTCTCTCAAAGCTCCAGGTAAGTTCTCTGAGCCAGTTTTAGCCAACACGTGCTGTTGCCTTCTGTGGAAGTGGCACTTCTATAGCTGAGTCTAACTGTTTGCCAGGCTTGTCATGAGGGCAGCTAGGTGGTCTTGTGTGCAGAGCAGAAGATGTAGGACTCTAAATTCTGTTCCTTGTTTGACCACCAGCTCGTCATCCTCTGCTTCAATTGTCTCCAGCCACGACATGGAAACCACAAGCTATCTCAGTCGGCTGCATGGATTTTTGTATGTATTATTGACAATACCTTAGTTGGGAGGTTAAAAATACAGTATGATTAGCAAAGCTGAGATACGGTGTTAGTAAGTTATGTGATAATCATATCCACCCCTTTCAGACTATGTCCAGGTATAGAGAACCTGCAGAGCTTTACAAGCATAGACATATTTATAAACTTCTAGTTAAAAATGAAACCTTGAAACATTTTTTTCTATTCAACTCTGCACTTGCATGTTGTCTTCAAATATGACAAACTGTTTTGCCAGTGAGTGTGAGAGATTCGTAATAAAGAAGGACCATGCCCTGAGGATATCCAGTCTTCTGACCTGTTGCTAACATGGAAAATGATTCATAATATGCCAATATGAGCTGTTAGAAGTACAGACTGGGGAGCTGTTAGAAGTACAGACTGCGGAGCGATGTGGTCCAGACAGCCAGGTGATTACCAGTGGGTGTTTTTGTTTTGGATTGCTCCTGGAAACAAACAGAATGACAGTGCAACTTTCAGGGGTGTTCCGTAATACCCTGTGCTGCTGCTGGTGTTGAAGGGTAGTAACCCCCTCTGATGGGGCAGCCCCTGCTTTGTGTCCCTTCCGCGCAGGTTTTCCAGAGGTTACAGTTGTGTGTATGTTGCCTAGGGAAATTACGTGGGCTGGCTTTGGTTAGGAAACCAAGTGCTGATAATGCGCAGCAGGGATATTTACCAAGTGGCTCGCTGGCCACAGAGGGCTGCGCCAGAGAAACTGAAGCGCTCATTGCTTCTGTGCTCATAGGTGAAATACATGCTGAGCCCCAGGAGCAGCCATGGTGTCATCTGACCTTTTCTTGGAGCAGGCAGTAGTTACACAACAGCTGAGAAGCCCTTTGTAGTCTTAATACAATTCCCTCTGGGTGTAAAACAAGAAAGTACCTGTGATTCTTCCCCGCTACAGTTAGCTGCTCCCTCACCACTTCTATCAAAATGTTGCCTTCTGATCCGGACGCTTGAGGCTTATACAAATGCAAATGGAAGGCAGTTGTAACATGCGAGCAAAATATCTAAGTGACTGAGTGAGATAATTTTAAAAGGTATCTTTTAATTCTCTCCTGTTTAGGTTAAATGACAATTCCAGAAAAGAATTATCAGTGCTGTATAATATGGAATGACTAATCTCTCTTATTATGCCTTCCCTTAATGTGTACTGACCTTGAAAGTCCTGTTATGTTTCTCAGGATTGTGTTAATTTAAGGATATGTTCTCATTGTTTCAGATGAATATACAGCTCAGCCATTGGGTAGAAGAGATGCAGCTAAACTATGATGTGTTCATGGAGAAGGAGGTTGACAGAGAAGCACTCGAACAAATACATTTATATAAGATTCTCTAATACTGCACCAATTTACTAATATCTTTGTAAAATTATACATATTTTGAATATAAAACAAACTCCAAATAATTTGTCTGAATAAATCAAGTGAAAAATCTTATTGTGATTAATCTCAGTAGTCATGGCTATAGTTTGAAAAAGGATGTCTTGAAACAGGATTCCTTGTGGAGCATTTTATCTCAATGGAGATATCCTTATGGTTTCATTTTGGAAAAAAATGTGTGAAGGACTATCTAGGTAGTGATGCTGAAAGAGTGTTTGCGTGCACTGGCATTGTGCACTGCTGATATCTGTGAAATATATCAAACCTAAGAATAGTGAGTCACTATTACGGTGAATGATAGCAGTACATTTAGCATGATTTTACTTAAAAGCTGCAGAATATTAGGGTTTGCTGGGGAGTTTTTTTGCCTTTTTTTTTCTTTTGGTATAGACCATTTTGCCATATCTTCTTTACTGTTCCTCCTGTGGAATTTCTTGTTTCTATGTTTGTTTCTTGGTTTGCTTGAAAACTATACAATCTACTGTTCTTAGTTAAAACAAAAATGAGTAGTTATGTTTAGTTAGTCATCCTTAAGGTGGCTGGTAATGTGAAATGCTTACACAATTAATACTGCAAGTCCAGGATGACAAAACTCTGTTCTACTTCCTGGACTTATGGTGAGGATTATAGGAAGTATAATAAGGGGTTAAGGAGCTGAAAATTCTGAACAGGTGTCACAGCTTAATGCAGGCTTGGTGGTAGCGTAAAACATTGGAAATTCGTAACAGAGCCTCCTCAGAGAAAAAAGCTCCCCATACGCCCACCACATTTATATTTAGATTTTATATTCTAAGGGTATAAAGGTTTTAGTCAGCCGAAGAATGTTTCAGGTTTTACAAAACATTGACAATCAAATGCATAAAGGTTAACTTCAGAAGTTTTGGACAAAGCACATTCTCAATTCAGAAGTAATGTTAGTTTCTAAAAGTTTGCTGCACAGCTTGTGTCTACTACAAATGGGAAAACTGGAAACTGGGTTTCAGTCTTCAAATGATTTCCAGGTCAAGGAACTTTGTAAGATATACAGTGGGCAAAAAGGAGCAGTGGCTGCTAAGCACTCAGTAACATAATTGCTAAACAGCACTGTATGAAGTATATGGAGTTTTAAGAAGTCATATTTTTAGCGGTTTGTTTGGAGTGGAGGAGGAAGTTTTAACTTGAGTGATGTTGAACCACTGCCCAAATACTGTGTTGAATCTATTTTTCATGCATTTAAAAATAACAGAGATGGAAACTTTTGCTTAAAATGCACCTTTGGTTACTTAATTCACAGTGAAGCAAATGCACTAAAAAGGGAACCTGGAGAGATTAAGCGACAGAGTAATTGAAGGCAATACAAGATCTATCACGGAGAGAGTAAGAAATGTGAAAAGAAATGCACATGCACTTCGGTAGGAGGAAATGAGCACTGCAGTAACCAGCACAGTACAGTGGAAGCCATGACTGAATTTGGATTGTATAAACAAGATCCTCTAAAAAGAAGACTGATTGTTTCTTAGCAAGCTGCTACATAAGCCATCGTCCTGCGAGAAGAGAACTCCAGACTGGAAGTTTGCTTAGTTGTTTCGAAGGTCCTGCAGGATTCCCTCATCAATTGTCAGTACTTGTCTCTCTGTACTGGCTATAATTTGTGGACTGAACCTTGCTTTGGTAAAAAAAAGGAGCTACAGTTTCATTGCTGTTGTTTCCCCTCTTCGTGCTGAGTCTTCGAATACCTTTTTAGTGTTGATCTCTGATTAAAAAAAAAAATCAATAGACTGGGGCAGATCACCAGCATATTTAATGACATCTGTATCCTCTGACTCTGGAAACAGCATGTGTGCAGCTGGAGCTCATATGCAGCAAGGGTGCGGTGGGGAAGCTCCCCTGGTCTTTTTTAGACATCAGGAGAAAGTTGGAGGCAATTTCAAGCTGCCGAAACTTCTGTGTTCCTCTCCTGCCCTTAATAGGTCCTTCATTTAAAGCCACACACCTAAGAGTTTACAGAGAAAGGGTGGTGGTAATTATGTTCGTTTTTGTTAAGCCTGATGCTTAGAAGTACATTTTTTCTGTCCTTTTTTGCATCTCTTCCAAAAATGTCTTTACAATACCTCAGCACTTCTCATGGATGTATAAGTTGCTTAATTTGTATATTGAAGAGCTAGAAACAATTACTGTGTGAAAGAAGGAATTAATTGAATTTGTCCCTCTTCAGCTTTAATTTCTTTTACCAGCTCTGTCTAGTCACATTACAGATTCTTTTACACATAGGATAACAGAGAGAAGACAAAATGCAAGAAGGCTTGCAAGGTAGGTGGGCAAGCCTGTCCCTGCTACGTGCTCTGAAAGGCCCAGAGTGCCCGCTGTGGTTCTCCTGGGGATGCGAGTGTCATATGGGCTTCGGTGCTGCTTGCTTGGAAGCTGCCAGGGGTCCACGGAGCGGGCCGAGTCCGTGCTCTGCAACTGCCGAACTGTGTGGGCACTGGCAGCCCCATCGAACGCGCCTCGGCCTCAGTGCCTGTAGTGGAGACGGGCGCAACAAATCCAAAATCAAAGCAAGGTTGTGAATTAATTGAATACCAGTTGCTTTGAGATTGTCTCATAAAAACTGCTAAGCAGCCAAGAAGTTCTTTTGTAAAACTGACCTAATTTAAGAAACCCAAAAGGCAAAGTAAAACATCAGTACTTCTCTAAGATAATTTTCTAGCCCTTTTCTTTACAAGCCAGGATTGACAGGAAGCCTGGATAAATATACTACATACATCCTGGATAAAAATACTAAAATAATTCTTTCCTAATGTCCCCAGCTTTTACAATCTCCTTGCAGCTGGGGCAGAAGGGAAGCAGAGGAACAGGACGGGGTTGGTTCCCAGGTTTGGGTTCATGTGTGCTGGGCAGTTGTGCTGCCACAGACGGCCCCGTGGCCGCTGCCCGCCGCGGCCCGTGGCTGCGCAGCCTGTGTGCCGCGTCCTGTGGGGACGGACAGCCCCACGGGAGACCCAGGAGAGCAGCTAACCTGCCACAGCGCCACAGCCTTGTGGTTGTGACAACTCGTAAATCACGGGACCTGGCATTTGTAGGCCTGAATGAAGTCACGGGGAGTCGTGCCTCTGCGGAGTGCGTTGTAATCTCCAGGAGTTTCTGGCATGCGTGAAAGCAACGCTGCCCTTCCCCAGCAGTGTAACTTTCCATGTAGTCCCTGGCTCTTGCAGAATGCAGCTATCTGAAGTTTAAACCCATCAAGAACTATTGCAGTAAATCGAGGAAGACTCTCTGGATCCCCTAGAATAGAGCAAGAACTGACAAGCTGTTAAAATGATAGATTAGCTTCACACAGAGAAAATATTGCACATGCTATCATTTGAGATAAGGTCCTTTTAGAAGAACATCAAATGTCTGCTGGGGGCAGCCTGGCTGTCAAAGTGAGTCACTTACGGATGTTTTTTCCTCACGAACAATATGGGAAAGAACTAATGACCATACTCGGGAATTCCCAACAGCGGGGCCAGCTTAAAGAAACCCCAGTGCAGCCCTTTTGTTCCTCACCACTGTTCTTCTCTCCTTTTGCCTTTCCCAGCTTTATTCCGTCTCTCGTTTCTCCTCAGTGGTAGGCTCAGGCCATGGTGACGGAAGAGGTGAGTGGAAGCTCAGTTCGAGTGTGGCTCTTGCCTGCGTATCATCTGTTACTGCAAGGCAACAATAACAGGAGGAACTTTTAATGGTCAGCGCTGACTGAAGTGATGATGGAAACCTTTGTGAAGGGCGGCTTGGCGCTCTCCAGGAACTGCGTGACCCCCCTCCTGGGCTGAGCCTGTTCTGGTAGGAGCGACTGTGCCGTTTTGTGAGGGCTGGAGCTGGCAGTGCCAGGGGTGTCGTGTGGCAGGTCCCTGCAGTAGGTCCTGGGGGACTCTTCCCCCTTGTCTCCCTCAGGAATCCCACCTCCCAAAGTCAAAAGAAACAAAAAGATCTAAAACACTCAAACCTGGAAGTTCCATATTGGTTGAAAGCTTTTTCAACCAAGCATTCTGTGTGTCCCCCGCCTCCACTTCTGCTGCATGACCCACGCTGTGTGCTGTCCCCTCCTGCACCTGTGGTAGTCCTCTTACCTCTCAGCCCTGTTTCTGGGGGAGTTTCAGATTCTTTGTTCTGACAAGCTCCCCTTTTCTCTATTGGAGACTGACAGAAGAAAGAATAAACTTTTTTTTTTTTTTGGAATTAAAATGGCTCTGGAGGCTCCAACTTCCATTACCTGCTCCAAAAACCACCTAAGGCCCTGAGGGCAAGTGGGGGAGAGGGAAGGCTCTGCTTAGCACTTCTGCTTAACTGTTTTTCTCGGGTTTGTGGGAGCGTGGAAGGCAGCCAAACAAAACTGTCAGCCCGGGCTAGAAATAGCAGAGAAAGAGAAAGTCAGCAAGAGATTTCGTGCAAAAAAAATGAAGCTGAGAATTTTCAATAGGGTTGATAGAGGCCCCAGCTGAGATCAGGCTCTGATTGATTGCAGAGTGCGTATTGTGTCTGTCTGTGCATATACAAAATGAGACTGTTTATCCTTAAGAGCGTACTATGCACACAGGCAGAGGTAGAAGAAAGGAAATATTATTTCCTATCTTACAGATGGGACATTGAATTCCGTGTTGTTATTGTGATTGTGTAAATGAGGTAATGGCACGCACATGGCCTGCGTTATCACTGGTGAGCGCACTTCTTGTGCTGATGCATAAACTGAGCTTGTAATTGTGAGCATGGAAATAGGCACACAAAGCTGTTAAAAGGAATAATTTCTAGTTTTAGAATGTCATTAAGAAGATGAATATACACGAGGGAGGGAGGAGAGGAACATCACTTGCAGGTTCCTAGCAAAATGTTTAAGACACTATAAATACAGATACCAAACTGATAAAAGAAGCAAAGACATTGGTGAAACAAAAAGAGTAATTTGGGTGGAGGTGCCAGTTTTACTTCCAAGTGCTTCAACAGAGAAACAAATAAAGGAAAAAATAACAATTTCTGTAGTAAGTTAAATGGAAAATTAACACAGTGTGAGGCTTAGTGGCTAGAAAGTTAAAAAAAAATACTAAGCATGATGCTGCACAAGTGCTTGCCCAGTAAGCAGGGCTAGATACTGAGGAGCAGTCTTCTATGCTAGAGCTCATAGATGTCTGTATGTTTCATTTCAGTCCTACTTAGGTATGCACACAGATGGTCTGCACAAGCTCACAAATTTCCTGGGGAATTTTGAAAGTAAGTACACTTTCAGTTATCAACTATCACAGGCTAGGAAAAAGATAACCTGAACTTAGCAGCATGCTGTGCTGTGCATATGCAGCAGAGGCAGCTCTTTCCTAAGTCTGCAGTGCTAACAGCCTTTCGGCAGTGCCTCGCACTTCTCCTGGATCCTCTCCCACTCAGACATTTAAAAAGACCAGATCAGTGACTGGGAAGTAGGTTGTTATCAGAGCTCTGATCCTGCCAGGACAAAAACCCAGCAACTGGAAGGTCATCATCAAAAAATCTCAAATACAGCCAGGCAATGACTAGGTAACAGTGTGAACTCATTGCTTTTGTAATCAAAAATACTGCGCATGCAAGTACACCATGTGGTGTTGCAATGTCTGAGTCTGTGGTTCTTACGCACTTACTGGAATTAGTAAGGAGCTCCACTTCCTAGTTAAAATCTGTGTTTCATAGACCGATTCTCTCTAGTTCAGTGTCATAAAGGTGTCAGCCAAAATTTCTGAAGTGGCGCTAAGATCTGCTATGGAAGAGAAGACTGCAGAGCGTGCAGAGCTTTTGGCGCTCTTTCAGGAGGGGCTGCCTGTGGACTACAGTACATCATGTTGGGCTTTTTTAATTTTTAATGACTCATATTTTGGACCTTATTGCTATCTGTTTTCCAAAGCCAAACAGAAATTGCTATTTAGGTCAAATTGCCGTTTTGGTACTAATAGAAGCAGACATTAGTTTTGTGTATGGTTTTCGCAGCTATGCATTTTTCAGAGTGAAGTTCCCTCTTCAGGCTACCGCTGACATTTAGCTGTGCCAGGGCTACTGCAGCTTTCAGACCGTGCTACCTGCACTGCGTTGCTTGAGCACGTGCAGCCGCAGCAGGCAGCAGAGACCTCCCCTCCACATGTA
>NW_010580863.1:115576-132048 GCF_000705375.1 Tinamus guttatus | reverse complement strand
CGGGGTGTGGGTGCCGGTCTCCGCCCAGACCCTGGTGTGGGGCTGCCCCGCTGTCCTGCCTTTGTGCTGCTCTCTCGGCTCTTGCTCTCTTGACTCCTTTGCCCACCAGCCTCATCCCTCTCTGGCCCATCCTCAGCCCCTGCCAGCTCTGTTGCGTCCTGGCTCTCCCTGCCAGCTCCACAGGGCTGTTTGCTAAGCCTTGAGCACTTGCTCATTGCTCCTTGATACGTGCCAGCTTTGGAAAGGAGCCTGAACGCAGGTGGGGAAGAGCTTTCCAGCTGGCGCACGGCTCTGTGCCTCCAATCTGCCCCTGCTACGGCTCCAGAGCTGGCTACTGCCCCAGGACCCGGTGCCTCAGAGGCTGCAGCCCCTGCAGACCTGCTGGCTCCAGCGCAGGGAGCAGCCTGGCACCAGCACAGCGTTTCCACGTGCTGCTCGGCTGCCCCAGTGGGCACCTGAGGCCTGTGCAGCGGAACAGCACTCACCTGGCAGCTCCACCAGCCGTCCCAAGGTGCCGAGAAAGGAAACAGTTACATAAAAGTAACGGGGGGTGCCGGCCCAGGTGCCTGCTGGTGAAACTCCACACGTGTGAGGCTTCAGTGAACTCCTTTCAGTTCTTACCAGCTCTCCACCTTTAGCTCAGGGCATTGGGGCTTCTAAAAATAAATCTTTAAACCTATTTATGCACAGGTTTCAGCTCCTGAGCTACGGCCAAAGGTGCGGGCTGAGGGAGAAAGTAGGAAAATGGCTTTAAGGTACCTTTGAAGTTCTTCCATATCTGTATTGTTTTGATTGCTCTAATGGAAAATACTCTAACTTGCAGAATAGCCAAATTTGTCCTGGCAAGTAGTTATCCCAAAGGTCTCTTCTACAAACTAAGGTCTAGGAGGCCAAGGGCAGCTTTCAGGGCTACTCTTTTCTTCCCTCCCACGCTTCTCAGCCTTTCCTGTAGGTAAGGGGAATCCTGAAATGACTGCTGGTTTAGTTGTGAGAGGGCTTTACATGCATGAGCAGCCCAAATAGGCATTGCATGAAAATTAGATTCATTTTTGCTTACATAGATGGCAAGGTGGCTTCTGTGAAATTTTCTAATCCTTTTCAAATTGATCCTCTTTCACAGTACATATATGACACAATCCAGCCCTGCACTCCTTTCTGTCTGAGCTGCTGTGCTCTGCCTTTCTTGCTCTTTGCCTTTTGCTGATGTTTTTGCGGGGAAGAGCAACTATTTTGTCCAGACTGTATATACAGAGCAATTTTTGCCACCCTGAACGCTCTCTGGTAATAGAAGGGTATTTTTATATGCTTTACTATTTTTTTTCTTCTTGCCACTTATCAGTTTGAGTTGATATTCATGCTCCAAATTAACAGAAGTTAGTTGCGCCACCCATATTTCATCATAACCATACATATGGTTCAGCTCACAAAACTAACAGGGACAGTTTTTATTTAGTAACTAGAAATGAGTGTTTTCTAGAGACTTGCAAGCAGCACGTCCAACCCGTAAACCATGAGCCCTGCTCAGTTCTGGTGCCGTGGCCTTTCCCTTTCGTCTTTCAGCCCTAAAGAGCACAACATGGTGCTGCTGAAACCTCAGCGTGGGCAAAGCCAGCTCCTCTCCCCCCGATCAGCCTCCCACTCTTTCTTGCATGACCCAGCCAGTCTTCTCTCCTCAGAAAGGAGAACCTTCCCACCTCTCCCAAGCGTGCGCGCTCTCCCTGCGATGCCTCAGGAAGCCCACGCTTTGGACTGGCCTGTCACGCCTCACCCTGGCGCAGGAGCCAGAGTACAGAGGTCAGGAAGCTCTGGAACGGCTTCCTGCCCAAACTGGTTCCCCGGGATGTGTGCGCGGCAGCTCCCTTCGTGGCTGGTTCCCAGCCAGCCTCCACGTGAGATGGGAGAGCAGGAAGGTGAGAAAGAAAAGCAGGAGCAGCAAGACTTGTTCTGAAAGATTTGAGGAGAACTGCTTGGGGCAAAAGCGCTGCTATGGGCTGCGGGTTCTCCTCTGTCACCAGGAGCTGTGCAAGCATGGCTGGCAGGCAGCCGCCGCCGCCACCTCCTCCTTTCCAGGGAGCTCTCTGCTTCCTGCGCAGTTTCGAAGCACAGGGAATGCACTGCGAAGGAAGCGCTAGGTTAGGGAGAAGGAGAGGAAAAGGAGCTGCTGGACAGAAGTACTTTGCCTTGAAGATGAGCAGAACTGAATGTGAAAGCAACATGTGATGGTTGCTATTAGCTCTCCTTCCACTTATAACAATCCTTTTCTAAGCTTCTTCCTGCTCAGCTCCCACATTTTTCTTTCCACTGCCTTCTGCTTGTTGGTCTTCACCTGCTATGCGTGTGTCTCACAAAACCACAGGTCTCGTCCAAGCTCGGGAAGCAAGAAGACCTTCTTGCCATCTCCCTCATGCTTTTGCCGCCAGCCTCCTACTTGAAGGCACCCTCTGTGGGAAGCCTCAGTGCAGTCTCGTGGCTTCCACCACCCCTGCAGCCACTGTTTTCAGAAGTAGTACTTATGGCCACGTATAAATTACATATAGATTGCTTAATTTGCATAGGTGCCAGACAGAGAGATGCACAAAACTTGGCAGATAGGCCCAGATGCAAGGGGTGGTGTGTTGTGAGTGGGAGGAGACAAGGCCCGTGTTCATTTGGCTGTCAGCATTGCTGCTGGCAGGCGGAATGGGTTTACTGTAACCCAGAAAATTACCCAGGGCAGCCCCAGATCAAAGCTATAAAAGGGCTGTTAAATCTTTTATGCTTTCCGCCTGCACCGCATCTGCACTCTCTTGTGCTTTGCTTTGAGCAAAACTTTCACTGTGGTCAAATCATTATGCGTGTGAAGAAGCCGTCTGTGTGAGGACACTGCGGAAGGTTCTGGCAAGGCAACAGAGAGTGAGACATCAGGGTTGGGCTCTGTCAGATTTAGCAATGACAGATAAATGTTACCTTCGTGTCCTCCCCTCCGCCGTGCTGCTAGAGGTTGGCGTCTGTGCAGCGCAGTCCCCAGGCCGGAGGCCAAGGTAAAACTGCCCTTAAACTGCCCTGTCCCAAGAGCAGGGCACAGGGACACACCAGCCACTGTGCACAGGAGGTGCTAGAGATCCCTGCTGTTTGGTCCAGCAGAGCCCATCAGTCAGAGCCCTTAAAATGTGTTCAATCCCCGGTAGAAGTTTCCATTTACACCATGATCCACAAGGTTGACGTTCAGCTATGCCAGAGGTCCACAGACACTCTGCTCCCAAGGGAAGGCATCTGCACAGGGTTTGAGATGCCCTAGATTGTTTGTGTTCTCTCCATGCCTTTAGCTGATCCATCTTAAATTTTCTAAGTAAGGGCATGGCAGAAGTCTGCGGAAAAGCCGATGGAAATTTTGCCTGTAGGCCCAGGACAACTATGAGTAATGATCGTGAAGCACCTGCTAAGGGTGAGGTGACTACATCCTCTTTGTTGTCATCACTTCCCTTTGCTCAACAGGGGCACGTCGGAAATTCTGCCATTGGGGGAGGACAGCAGATTGGGGATGTGGTTTCTGCCTCCCCTTGCTGTGCTCTGAACTCAGCACTCCCTCTCAGAGGCTGAGTGGGATGGCTAGAAAAACGGGAGGATGTGGTTTCTCAGTTCTGAATCATGACAATTTTCCCCCAATACTCTTATCTGTAATAATTAAGAAATTCTAATCTGGTAATTAGACTGTATCTGGTCTCAGGCTCTGTGGGCCTTAACACTAGCTGCTTAAATTTCAGGACTAACTGGAGTAATCAAATTATGTTTTTTAATTAACAGTTCTGCTAAACTGATACTAAATCAGAGGCCAAGCAGAGGAACAGCATTTTAAACGTCATCCTGTTGCTTCCATTTGTGTTTGTGTTTCTTGCCTGAGGAGCTCTAAGTACCACGCTAATTCTTTTTGTGCAACCTCACCACAGCCAGGTACAGGCTGCACGCTAGAAATAGATAGCGTGAGTGAAGATATTCCAGCAATCTGATCTTTGCTGTTTAGGCCTGCCTTAGCATAGGAGGTCGATTAGATGACCTTCGGAGATCCCTTCCAGGCCTCTTCCCCTCCCAGTATTCATAAAAACAATGGGAAAGTGATAATCAAAAAGAGGTGGGTGCCTCCTGCTTCCAAAGATTTATTTCCAAATGGTAAACTGATTAACTGCATGTGTAGTAAAGAAAAAAATAGTAACCTTAGGAGGCAAGCTTCCAGGGCCTTAAATATGTACCTCAGCAAAGCAGCGCTTCGCTTTCGACAGCGCAGGCATGATTAATACTTCCTCTCCGCTCGGCCTCGATGAGCTGGAAGGAACTTGGCCAGGGCTCCTCTGCCGACGGGAGCAGCTGGGGCGAAGTGGGGCCTGGTAGGGCCCCCACACCGCGGTGGGAGCCGGCGATGGGAACGGAGCGTGATCGGCACCGGGCAGCCCTGGGCCTCCATGGGGAGAGCGCCCGGCAGGGCCCACTTGTGCACGGGGTGGGATGAGCCCGGTCCGTGGCAACACATGTGGGATGAGGTGCGGCATCAACAGCTCAGCCCCAACGGGCTCTGGCACCAAACTCCAGTCTGAGCTTCGCTTGGGTTAATGACCATCTCATCCCATGATTCCTCAAGTTAAAGATAAGCTGACACTAGTGAAGTGGGAATTACCATAATATTCTTTTTTTTTCTAGCTATTTCCCAGATTGTCCCTGAAATTCATCTTCAGATTTTGAGCTACCTTTACCCTGAAGGTTGAGAAAAACAAAAATGCAACAATATCAAATTCTGTCAAAGCAAATCTTGAACTGCCTACACCTCATGGAAAAATCTGACAGATGCCTTATTTAGAAATGCCTTGGCTTAGGTATGTCATTCTATTTTGTTTCCTTAATACGTTTCTGTGAAAACGGGGTTATGGTTTAGGATTTAATCTTCTGTATATTCCTGACTTCAGTCATAATCTCTGTTCACATCACAGTTAGCTGGGACATCATCTTCATGGTATGCAGTAGATTTGAAAATGATCTTTTTATCTTTTTTTTTCCTGTAAAGATTTAAAATGTAAGCAGAAAAGTAATGAAAAGAGCCTACCTTAATTTCACAGACGTGTCATGCTCAAAGTTTTCTCATCCTTTTAAAATTATTCTTAGGCTGAATTGATTTTGTGGTATTGATTCCAGGAATACTGTTTGTAAGCAGTTGTTTCATGCAATATATTGAGTAGTAAAAAGGATCTGGGTGCATGTATTTATAAAAATATTTAATATTTTTTCAGTACAGTAGTAGAAATTAAATCAGTCAGGAGGTAGTATTGGTTACAGTGCCACATTTGCTTTTCAATTCTATGTTGTCACTGGAAAGGTTGTTAATGAACATGCAATGCTTTTTCCAGTACCGAAGAGCATATAAGTGTGAAACAAACTGGGTAAAAGCAATCCATGAATTTCCATAAATAGCTGGAAAAGTGATTAAAGGCATTTGTAAAAGATGCAAAAGGTACAAAATACCACACTAGCAGCTTATACTGCATTCATTCACTGAGACAATGGATTTAAATATAACGTCAGAACACTGACAGTTATTCTAGCTGAAATACCATGTACCATGTTACGTTGGTTTTAAAGAGATTGTATTCGAGCTACTGAAAAAGAAGAAACCTAAAACAAGAAAAAACTCTCTTTCCTTGGAAAGCTGCTTACTGTTCCATGTTTCGAAAGGCTCCACGAAGCAGTAGACATACATATATATATATATACATATATACATATGCACATACATACACATACCTCAAGCCAAATACACCGCTGTGATTAATAGGCTACCTGACCTTCCCAGGGGAGGATGGCAGTGTGAACTTGAGAGGGTTGCTTCGTGGAGCTGGCTGCAGCTGGGACAAGATCTGCGTTTATGAATCTGTCCAGAGCAATGCCTTGACCAAGTGTTCTCCAGCCTTTTATCTGCTAGTGTTTAAGGGTTCACCTACATACTGCTTTTTGGATCAATTTGACTGTACATCAGCTGAGAATGCAGAGGCCATATGGAAACAAGTTATGCAGCAGACCTGCCTTCAGAGCAGTACCCTTGTGCCCGCTCTGCAGGCAGTGCTGAACTTTTAGTGATATCTGTAAATTTAAAACATTGCAAAAGTATGTTTAAAGCATCCCTAAGATATAAGATTGCGGAGGAAGAAGCTTTATCACAATGTTTGCCACAAGACACAGTGATAACTGTGTTCATATTTGTACTTTAAAATAATCTGCATTATAACTTAAAAGGAATCTGTTAAACCTTTCAATTTACTATGGTTGTATTTAAGTCGTCAGCTGCTTCTTTGGCTCCCTTGCCAGTGTGTGGCTGTTTTATAATAATTAGAACTAAACTTTAGCAAATACATTTATCCAAAGTGATTTATTAGAATTATTGGTTTCCATAAATTGCTTTAGCCCACTCAGTATCACAGGTCAAGGCTGGTCTGCCTAGCCAGGGTAAAGAGAAAAGCTTAGGCTGCTTCACTTGAGGTCTTGATTAGCACTTTTTACCACTACAAAATGCATTAAGAATTAAAACATGACAGAAAGCTCCCTGAAATCACATTTTAAAAAGAATTTTCCAAAAGTGACTATGTTAGTAGGCTTTATTGTCACCAGAAAGCCTCTATTAATCTTACATAGCATCTGCAATGAATAATCTTCCCCTCCCCCTTTCTTATTTGCTGCCAGAAACAGCTTATAAATGCCTGGTTGAAAACTAAGCCAAATTTTGCTTTTAAGCACACTGTTGTAAATAAGGAATATTTCTACTGATTTGGGCAGAATTGCTCCAGATTCACACGGATATAGAAGAAGGCCAGATTTTGCTTGGGTCTTTGCTAATGAGCCACCACTCACCAGAGCTGCCGCCCCAGGGTCTGATAAAGTCAAGTGTCCGATGAAGTCGAGCTGAGCCTGCCATCCTTTGACAAAATATTATAAACAGATTTGAACAAATATTTCTTTACAAAACAAACTGGTCAGCAGGCTCCAGGCCCTATTCTCCTGATGCATTTTACAGGAAATAATATCAAGTTAGCTATTATGAAACTACCCCCTCCTCACACACACATAATTGCTTCCAGCTTGCTGATTATTACCCTTTCCTTAACTGATAGAGTGAGAAGAGAAATAAAAATATCTCCGTACAGTGGGCCAAATCCTCATCTGGTATAAATCGACATAGCTCCATCAAAGTCAATAAAGCTACGTTGATTTACACCAGTTGAGGAGCTGATGCACTGTAAGTTTTTACTTGCTTTTAAAAATAAAACCGTATGTGATTGTGTAACCAACATTGCAACAGAAACCGGCGTTTTTTTTGGTGAAGTCGAACATGTGCCCTCTCTTTGTCTTTTAAACATTTTTGCCCGGATAGCTCTTTGATACTTTTTTTCCTCACCTTCTGGAACGATGCTCCTTGCACACTGTTTTATTGGGCCGGCACCCTGACAGAGGTACAAATTGTGCTGAATGGGAATCAGACACAAAATAGTAAGTCCACAGAGCAATGCGGATAAGGCATGAAATTGTCTCCCTACCCTTTCACACAAAAGAGAGAAGAGAGATAACAAAAGCAAAGGAAATTGATAAGAAAACTATTTCTTTACTGACATCCGCCTGTCTACCTGACGCTTGCCAGCTAACAGTACCAAGAGATTACTAATTTTTCTACCGAGGAATCACTGTATAGTAAACTGCTATTATGAATTAATATTTTAATTCACATTTAATACAGTGAGTCTTGCTACTACCATGTTTACTGAAGCTGACAGTAACTGTGTTTGCCTGAACAAACTCAGATTTCTAAAGTCTTTCTTCAGTCTTTGCTAAGGGCTGTCAAACACATGGTGGAGTTTTGGGGAACGCTCTGTCTTATGTTCTGATCACAAGTATAAAGGGATGTTCTTTCTGCATCCATCCCTTGGGTCTGTGCATTTCAGTGCGGTACATTATCAAAGAAATGTCTGGGGTTTATTTCCACCCAAACTCTGTTTTTTTTTTAATTGAGTGGTGTCTATTCTGGAATTCTTAATAATTTCATTAATATCCTGAAAAATGGAGTAACTCTTTATAGTTAATGCTGAAACAGTTTTGTATTGGTTCATCAAGGACTCTTAATACTAGAAAACTTCTATTAATTTTTGGTGTAGCAGCATCTAATAGTGTGATGGTATTCTATTAAAGTTAATGGCGATGTTCATGTGAGTGTTTGTTTGTTGGATCATAGTCTTAAATTTCCAGTTTCCTTTTTGAAATATTATAGCGGGTTTATGATATTCAAGTAAGATGCCATTTGAGAGCAATTTAAAAAACAACAAATGCAACGTATCGTTTATATCATTATTAAGGTGTAATGAAAATTGCAGTAGTACACATGTCCAGATGATTTTCTGCGCAATGTGGCAAGATTAAACTCACCTTAAAATGCATACTTGATTGTTTTGAGTAACATTTTGAAAATTACGCTGTGGTGTCTGGAGTTCAGTTGCTATTACCGATTTAGATTCTAGTCACACGGTCGGGTCTGTGTTTTAATATACAATTTTAATTCATGGGCAAGTCTGAAATGCATTCAGATGTGACTATAAAATTGTTCATAATAAAACTTGAAAATTTCCTTATTGTGTTTGGAAGGTACCACTGCACTATTCATATTGATTCGGGAAAGATGTCACAGATTCCTAGCTGGTATTAAATGCTTTGTTTTAGGGTCCTGCTATTATTGTGACCTTCATCTTGGATTTTGTAAGGAGGATTTGCCACTTGGTTGAATGAATGACTGAGATGATGATGCAGAGAAATCCAATTCAGAACCTTTATTAGTCAACTGTTTCCATGGCAAGATATGCCTTGAAAACATGATGTAGTCCCTGGAGAAAACAGTGGTTCCCCAAGCACTCTCTAAGTAGGTATTTGTAGGCAGGCACACTCCAGATCTGCATAGATGGAATTAAAAGAAAACGCACACAAATCGGTCAATGCTTTCCAGTCCATCAAGATAGAGAGCGGGGCGCTGCAAAGAAAGGCGACAGCAGCTCTTGCCAAATTGTCGTGCGACACTTGGGGTAGGACGGCCTTGCATAACAGGGGCAGGAAATATCAAATCTTGCGGGGGCCGATGCGAGCGCTTTGAAACGCTCCGTCCTGTCCTCCCGGGTGCTGAGGGTGACAGGCAAGGTTTTCGCCAGCGGCAGCCGCGCTCGGAGACAGGAGTCCCAGGCGGTTGCGGCCTGGCTGGCGAGCGCAGGGGCCTGGCGCGGGGCCGCGCTGCTGCTGCGCGCGGGACCGCGAGGGCCTGGGCTTCTCCTGCACCAGTTGCAAACTGCTCCTCGAGGAGGTCCTGTCAGCCCGTGCTGAGGTGGACGATGCGGGCGCTGGGTCCCAGCAAGCTGCTTGTGGGTGATGTGGCATCTGCGTTGGACAAAGCCCAGCAAGTCGCAGTTTGTGTCAGCAGAAATGGCAAATCTAACCAGCTCCTATCCAACCCTCAAAGCATAAATTGTACATGCAACAGGGACAGCAGTCTCATCAGAGCTTTTCTAATCCATATCAAAACTTTTCCTTTCTTCCAAAGTGGGGTAACAAAGGCATACAAAAACCCACTGTGCTTTTAAAGCCTTGCTTTAATCCTGATGAGGCCTTGTGGCATCTTCAGACGACACTCTTGGCTTTTGAGACTAGAGAAACCTGAAAGGGTACTGGATGTGAAGTCGAAACAGCTTGTTGCCCAACTTGCTTTCTTCCACAGAGTAGTGAAATACTAAGAACACAGGCAGATTCCACTCCCTTTGTCTGTGTGGGGTTGCATTTGTTTGTCTGAAGCCAAATTGGGCAGACAGCTTGGCATTCTGCACCTTGCTGGGGAACTGTGAGGTTCTGAACCATTCTTCTTTGAGTGAGATAGGATCACAAACGAGTGAAAACATGTGTAGGCTGAAAAATCAATATGTTTCAAAGCAACAGTTGAGAAGCAAATTATTCCTATGTTAATATGCTGCAAACTAGATTTAGGGATTCTGCTTTAGCACTTAGCATTACAAACATTTAAAGTGGGATTGTAAGGAACTAGAGCTGCCTTCCTCGTTAGATGTTTATCTTGGCATCATCTAGCAATAAGGGACTCAAAAGGCTGACAGTGATGAACTGAACATGGCAGGGGTGAGAAGTCAATTTTCCCATTCTTGGCACAATATTTAGATTTTAGTAGGAGTTTTTAATTGATCTTGCTGAGTGGTTAATGTTAAATATTTTGTAATTCAAGACTCAATGCCGTTGTCACTGAATAGTGGCAAAATTTTCTCTAACTTAATCACATTCAGACCTATACCATCCCTAACATCAGAAAGCCATTAATAACTAGCTAATACCAACCAAAGTCTATGTGTGATGACACATCTTAAAAATTATATCCTCTGAATTAAATCTACATTTCTGTACTGAATTACTTGCTGGGAATCACTTTTCGGTAACCCTTATATACACTTTGCTCAAACAAAACACTTACTGTCCTTGAGAACCACCTGAGTAAGGCATCCCTAAGATACACTTCAGGAATAAGTAATTAAAGATAGTAACTGAAAACTATAGGCTAGCAGTAATATAAATATTTTCTCCGTCATCAGTATACGCCATTTCTTCTTCCAGGCCATACTTCACTCAGGGCACCTACAAATGCAGGAGGATTTGGACACTGAGCCTTTCAGAAATGATCCCACGATTCCACATAGTGCACTAGGACAGAACTGAACGTTTCCTGTTTGTACTTCTCTCTGTAGCCTCGTGTCTCTTAAGTGATGCTTTGGTCTACCAGCAAGCCATATATGTACTATAAATATCTGTGTATTTATAATACAAAATTCCCCAAATTCTCATCCCCTCGGGAGATTATTGATTTTTTGTTTTTTTAAGCAGATACACATGGAATACCAGTCTCATCCTCCCTACAGGTATTTATTGGGCCAGCAGACTTCTTTAAGGAAATGCTGTGTTGGCAGGAAAAGGGACAGGCTGTTGAGTTATGAGGCTGTGGAGCAACCAGGCTAATCAGGAGCTGGCAGCTAAGAATGGAGCAGTCACCAGGATGGGGGTTATTTCAGTCCTTCAACAAAGTCCTTCAACAGCTCCGGTCGCTTGTCGAGGGGCACCACTGTGACTTACCTTCCACTTATTAATGGCACTTTTAAACATGGTTGGCCTCTTCCTATGGAAAGTTTAGGGGCCTTTTTGGTTTGTTTGTTTTTCCAGCAAGAAAAGAGGGTTCCATGTAAAAGCATTCAAGTGAAAAACATGGGAAAAGCAGAGTGGGGGAAATCTTCCCAGTGAGAAGCACACTAATGGTGCATACATTGGGATTTGGCCTAAACGGAGAGCATGTGAGAAGCTCCTAGGTCAGTTCCTTAGGTTTTTATGAAAAGGGAGAGAAATGCTGATTAAGGCAGCTATTTAAATGCTTACGTATTATGTTAAATGGCGGGAGAAAGAGAAGGAAAGAGAAGAAAGAAAGGCCTACTTTTTAACCTATTTAACAACTGTAAATATTTTCATCTACATGGGTGTGAAGTTCCAACTTTATTATGGTGGAAGGTTGTACACAGCTGCGAAATCACTTGCACTTGCCAATTACAGTGTAACTTTGAATACTCTCTGACCACAGCCTCTCTAGAATAAGCACAGCATGCTGGCAGCTGAGAATAGCTGTTCAAAGGGATGTTTACAAGCGGATGATTTGAAATGAAGCAGTTGGGAGGGATCAGAGTTGAGCAGTTGGAAATAAAGGCAAGAGCAGAGCTAGTAAATGTGACCGGGCCACATAGAAATCGGTAGTTTGAAAGAAAGTGAAAACTTCCTGCAGTAGGAGCCTTGCACCCGTAGTGTGAGGAGCCAACCTCATTGCCAGCCGAGCAGGAAGCTGTAGCTCAAAGAAGCCAAGCCAGAAGCTGCTCCAATTGCAAGGAATCTGTTTTCCACCAAAGGGTGACACCATCCAGTGCATCTTAAGAGAGCTGCCTTGGGGCTTCCTAGCCGTAATCCACTAAAGTCCATCATGGGTTATAAGATCAAACCGATGGCTAAAAGAAAACATTTGAAGGCTACATTGAAAACAAAAATCAAAATACAATGTGGCATTGACTCCATCCAAATGGAATTCGTGCAGTGAGAGCAACATGTCCTTTATTTTTTTGCCCCATGCTTAACGTGGACCTGCGTTGAACTTACCACAATATGCATCACTTGTTATGAATAAGAAAACCACTTATGACAGAGTACTCGATGGCATCTGCCTTCACAAGTTACTTAAAAGCATTCTTAAATACTATAAATATCCCAAGGAATGGTGACTTCTTCCCTGAAAACTTTTTTATAACACCAGAGCAAGCTAACTTTCTGATGTACCCTACTACTGGAAAACTGGATATGACAGTCTAACTCTGAGTCATGTTTCTGGTAGATAAGAAGGCACTTGAAGTAAAACTAGCAATTCATTTTCTCTCATCATCTAAATTATTCTGGAACTAGGAATTCTTGGAAGCTGCCATGTGCAAGCTGAAAAGGGCAATGTTAACAAAAATCTTGTAACTCTAGTAGGGAGTATCTTGTAGAAACCTAAAATACAGAAATGAGTTTTGAATTTGGACTGCGAAAAACAGAGTAAAATTCACCTCTCTGTAGAGACAACACTTATGAACCACTTACTTTCCTTGCTGACTGTCAAAACAGGGAGTCAGTTGAATCACTTGGTGCATAATCTTTTTGCTTACCTTTTTATGAGCCAAAGTTCACTCCAAGTGATAAGGAGACAGAGCAAATTGGGAGAGGGTGAGTGCTTAAATGATAAGAAAGGAGTACTTTCAAGCAGATATCTATGTTGCCTTTTAGCATTTTCACATTCTCAGCATTGTCACAGCCTGTCCTTTATGGCTTATGATGAAAGCCTTTATTTGGTGCAGGCTTTCATGCACCTGCAGAAACAGAGAGGGCAGAAGGTGGTATCACTTGTGCCAATGAAGCAGCTTTAAATTAGCTGAAGTCAGCATCTCTTTCAGGTGTCCTTGTTCTAGTCACTTCCCTGTTAAACCTGGCAAGAGGCTGAGTCCTCTTTGGAGAACCTGTGCTATCACTTTGTTTTACTAAGCAAATGTGGTAAACTTATCGTGTCCCTAGGTAAGTTGTGTGTGTGTGTGTGTGTGTGTGTGTGTGTGTGTGTGTGTACAGCACTTTTAAAATACTATGAGGCTCCCTCTGAACTTTTTGGGGCCACTTACTCTACTGGTAACCAACTTAACTTAGTGTGAGGGTGTTAATACCTTCTTTTTTCCCCATAACTGGCATTAGTTATCTCATAGGTGCACATTGAGTGTTCCTCCCATCAGAGATCCAATTATCATAAAAGGGGAAAATGCTGTTTTCTTCCTAGCATTGGAGGTTAGTATGTGAGTCTTTGAACTGGTGCTTCTATTAGGAGGACAAAGGGCCAACTCTATCCCTTCCTCTAAAGTCCCTGTAAATAAACAGTAATTTCTTCTTCCCAAATCCTGTGCTTGGCCCTAAGGACCATTCAGTGCCCTAAGGGACTCTTTCTCTCTTTTTTCTTTCTTGTTTCTCCTCACAGAGTGTAAGACCCAGTCAGCCCCAGGATTTGTAGAGAGTTGTTAAAGGGCAAAGGTTTTACATGACTCTAGGCAACAGGAACACAACAACAAAATTTCCGTCCCCTTGCTCTAGGCAACTGCTAAACAGAGGGTTTTTTTTTTCTCCTGGAGGCAGCGCTCTCAGTTCAGCAGCTCTCAATTCATTCACATCAACCTGGGAAAATCACACTTGTGGCTCACACGAGTTATTCCTTGGGTGCTCATATTCAACCCATTGCTTTGGATATACCTCGGTGTTTCTGGAGCTATCACTGCACAAAACACATCCTGGCGTACCCTCCAGTTATCCTGACGGAAAGGAGCGAGTAAAGCAGCTAGCTGTATAAATCAAGCATATGACTGTCAACAGATTAAAGCCTTTTGATGTTGATTATTAACAGTTTTCAGCACCGTAAAGTGTTGACTTTTTAAAATTATTCTAAAAATTCTCTTTACTTTCTCACTAGACAGAAGCTTGAGAGCATGTTTGTATAAAACAAGCCACAGGAACCCTAAGCTGGTACCTGGATTGGTTCACTAGAGGCCAAGAGAAAGCAAACACAGTTGAAATGTATCAGTTGACATAAAAAACAATAGGCTTTCATTGCTGATTGTATCTCTAAGATGAAGATTTACAAAGAAAAATAGGAAAGGGTAAGTGAACATTTTGTTTATGTGGCTTGAGGTTTGTTTTGTTGTTTAAAGAAGTCATTGGCTCCTCCAGGCCTGGAGGGAATGTTCCTGGGACAGTGTCAGAGCAGCACAGGTATGAGCAGCCCCTGCCATTTGTTTCTTTGCATATATTCTGGGAGCAATGAAGGTTGTCTCTGTGGGTCTTTGCCCCGCAGAGCTGTGCCAGCAGAAGTGAAAACCTTCATAGCTGGGGCAATTAAGCTGGTTCTAGAGCTGTTTTGAACTATTGAAGGAGTGCCAAATATCTGGCTGAACTGATAGATTTTGTTTTCGAGTTGCATAAGTAACCTGCAAGACTTGATTATTTTTTGGTACAATGGTTAAGTTCAGATAGGATTATTTAAATAGCAATTGTAATAGGAGCCATGTAGGCATTTCTCTCTTTACCTTAGTTGCCCTCCTTAGATGCTGCATCCAGGCCCATGGCCCTTTGGGTTCTCATCGTATAGCTGCTTAGTGTTTTGGCGTACCAAACACCACTGAATCTCTAACAGTCCTGCCAACTTACTCCTTTAGGGAAAAAACAGCAGATCAGACTCTCTCTCTGATGTAAAACCAGTGATCGTAGCCCACAGGGAGTTTTGTTAGGAAAAATCATTGGATTTCATAATAACCCAAAGAGTAATTTTTAAATGATCAAGCTTATGGGGGAAAATTTCCTCCTTCTCAATACTTTTTCATCTTACTGCTCACTATACTTTTGTTTTCTTTAGCAGTGTAAGCACACTGAAAAGCTTTTCTTCTCACAGACTTCTTGTAATGGCTTTGGAATGTGTTGTATAGGAGAAAATACTTAGGTTTTGAAATACATTGCTGTTGACTTTCACTACATAAGAGGAATCAGTAATATTATACTTATGTATAAAGAAAACAGTAAGCTAGCTGATAGAGCTTGATTTTTAGCTTTATTACCACTTTAGGCACTTTAGGAGGAAAGCATATTCTGCCACGCATTTCAGATGCTTCAAGGCAAAAATCTCCTTTTCGTGGGACCAGCCACGTGGGGCAGCCGATGAAAAGGACAAAAGGAGCTTAATTCCAATTAATGCTAAGACTAGTCCATATACAAGGCTTGCACTGCCTCGTATACGATCACTTTTTACACCCAATTAACTAAATACCCTTAAAACCCCGTGTTAATGTGCTAATATAACTTTTACACCTTGTTTCTAGGCCTTTCCACATAAAGGTTCACACCTCTGAAACTAAACTGATCCCCAAACAATGCTAATTAAACTAGTTTATGGCCTTGTCTACATGCAAGGCTAACGATATATTGAAGAGCAAAATTTAGTCTGTGTAAAGAATGAGAGGACTCAGAAAAGCTCCTTCCTATATTCTCTGACACTGTGAAACCATAATAGTTTACAGGGGCTTTTATTCTACCCTAAATATTTATGGATGCAGAGTTCATTAAAAGAAAAAAGGGACAGAACAAACTTTACAGTGAAGCACAAGGTCACTACAGAAATGTTGAAGACTAGTTACATACGTTAATTCTGGTTTAAGTTAAGAAATAAGGACAAAATGCTCAACAGCGTTTTGTTGTTCAACTCCCATTGGAACTAATTACGTTTTACGACTCTCAGCCTGAGGACCTCTTAATTTCTGCAGGTTTTATGCACCCTGTGCATTAATAACGAGAGTTGGACGCTGCTTGGCTATGGTTTGAGAAGCAGAGCAGCTTATGGAGCTGCATCAGGTTCCCCTTCGCAGCGGGGTTGGACTAGATGATCTCTAGAGGTCCCTTCCAACCTCAACCATCCTGTGATTCTGTGAGCTGCTGAGGGGTTGGTGGTGCCCGGGAAGGGCGCACTTGGAGGCTCTTGTGGGCTAGGAGCCAGGAGCTGCTTCCTAGCGCTTCAGTGGGGAGGCAGGAGGAGGAGGACACTTGGAGTGTTTCCTGGTGGATGACGGCTGTGCCTGGAGCCACGCTGGGCTCCTCTGCCTTCCGGAGCCGTGCACAGGGCTTGGGGTGCCCGGATGAGCACAGGTGCCCTTGCCGCCACCGTGGCCCCTTGCGTGGGTGCCAGGTCGGGGCAGATGGGGAACTTCTTCAAACAGCGTCCCCTCCTACCAGCCTTCGCCTCCCGGGCTGGCCTGGGTTAAGCTTTAACCCGCTGCCTTATCTAAGCAGAG
>NW_010580863.1:91176-106763 GCF_000705375.1 Tinamus guttatus | reverse complement strand
CCCGCGCGGCGCGGGGGCTGCACCTGTCCCCGCGGGAGCGCTGCTGGCTTTGCTGGCGCCCGCGCAGCCCGTCTCGTTCTTCTCCGGGTGCGGAAAGGCCCGGGGAAATTGCGAAACCGGGGCGAGCTGCCGAGGGCTCGCGCTGGAGGCGAGCACCAGGGCCCCGGCTGGCCCTGCGTGTGAGACCAGGGGTAGAAAGGGTGGCGAGGGGCCTATGTGGAAAGGTCGCCCTCCGCTTCTGCCGCCTGACCCAACCGCAGAAAGGTCCTCCAAAGCCAAACGCCTCTCTCTTTTTTTTTTTTTTCTTTCCTTTTTTTTTTTTCCTTAAGTGAAGATTAACGAGATTAAATCTGGAATACTTTTCGTTCACAGCATATGAAATTAGCTCACACCTAAGTCCCTTTCGTGTTTCGACTTGCTTTCCTTAACTCAAATACACTTCACCTAATAAAACTGTGAAGGAGCTGGATTGGGTAACCTTGAAGGGTGCTGCCTTCCAGCTCATGGGAGGGTCTAGTTTGCGAGCAGAGGGTTAAGCGTTTTTGGGGAAGTTTAGCAAGGAGCATTATCATGCAGGGCATGCTGGAGCGCTGGGAGCAGGAACTGACAGCCTCGTGTGTGTGCACGAGCAGAGTCCCCTCCTCCTGCTTGCGCTGCTTCGAAAGCCGCTGCTCGGGCTCCAGTTGTTGTTTATGGCACAGTAAGATGGCTCTCAAGCGTTGCGGACGCTTCTGAATGGCATTTTGTGTTTTATGTGCCTGCGTTCATGTGGTTTTGCTGAAGCTTTACCATAAGAAGTGTCTTCATAGAACAGCGGTGTGTCCTGAAAAGGTTTGAAGGTTTTGAGTGCTCCGGCAGGCTTATGTACATACAGCCAGGATGTTGTTGTTAAGAGAAAGCGCACGAAAGAGCAAATTCCATATTTAACCAGAGTGAGTGAATTTGGGGGTAAATGTAAAATCGTGTTTGCAACAGGCTACCCTAGAAATGCCAGTGGGTGATCATCGCAGAAATGGGGACTAATGTGTTGTGTTTGTTCAGCGGATAAAGTTTATTAAATCTCCTTAGACTTTGTATTAAGGGGAAAATACTGTTGCCAGTGTTTGTGGCATTAATCTACTGCAGAGCATAGCGTCATCTTCCAGCAAGTTTTAAAATGCTGATCCTTGTCTCTGCTAGGTGCAAAGTGATGCTGCAAATAGCTATTTTTTTTGAAAATAAAAAGATTTTTCTTTGCTGAAATAAGAGCAAATAGATATAGAGAAGCACTTTAAAAAGTTGCTTTTGCTGCTTTGTGACAGAAAACCTATGTCTAGATCAGTCTGACAATGGTGCATCAGTTTGTGTGTGTTTTTTTAATAAAAATCTAATTTCTCAATAACATGATTTTTTTCAATGAGAATTTAAGTACTACCAAATCTGACTGGATCTGACTAGACTGTATAAATTCATACAGTAAACTGAAGTCACCCCCTGCCCCAAGTGCTTTAACACTTTTGGTTCCTGTAAGCTCTTAAGACTTGAATGTTGTTTTCGTAGTTTTTATTAAGTACAAATTAACAAAGTAGAAAAGCTTCTTTAATGCCATTAGTAGCTTTAGTAGAGATGAGTAGAGTCATAAAGAGAGTCATAAATTTCTATTTCTCTACACATAAGAGAGCTAAAGCAGGGATAATTTGGTAGGCCAGTATTTTGTAGTGTAACTTTCTCTTTAAGGATGCATTTCCTTTCTGAGCTGAAATACCTTCTCATATTTTTTTTTAATCTTTAAAAAGGAGTACAGTGAGATGACGATATTTAATTGTAGTTAGGAAGAATAACAGAAACTGAGGGAACTTGAGGGATGGTCTCAATCCTTAGTAGTAACAGCGGGGGATCTGTGAACAGATCAACAGAATATCCTCTCAGGGAGTTTGAAAAAAAGCAAGTTGTTGGGCTGCATGAGAAACACATTAAAGCAGTGGGACATTGTTTTCAGCCCTTGCCACCTTTCCTGTGGCACTTAATAGCTGACATAGATATGCAGGCAAAATTGCTGTTAAAGTATGGAGAATCTTGCTCATGAAGACAGCGTGGAAGATCAGATGGTATTGTAAGGAGACAACTGATCTAAAGAGGGCTCTTGATAAAGCTACGAAAATAACAGCATATAGTGGGAGAGCTGATTCTTGTTATTTAAAAAAAAAAGGCGGGGGGGAGGAAAAGAGAAAGCTGGCATCTTCAAAACGAACCCAAGAAAGGTTCTGTAGATCAGTCTGGGGAATTCTTTGTCAGAGTCGAAAAGAAGTCTGTGTGTTTAAAAGGTTATTTAAAGTATCCTTAGTTAAATGATATGAATTGTATGGATCTATCTTGTTGCCGAAAGACCCGAAAGCTTGGTATTCTTTCATATATAACTATCCTCTATATGTTAAATAAAAAAGGGGGTTTAAAAGTGTTATATGCATTGTTTTGCAATATGTCTTGTTGCCCGCTTCAGAATACAGGCAGAGTGCAAGAACACTGTTGCGTTCCAGAATGGAAAAGTTGGTCTTTTGTAAATATCCTGATAACCGTAACCTATATAGATCATATATTGGAGACTCATAAGGGCTATAGCAGTGACTGTGGATTAGCCATTCCACTGATTTTTTTTTTTATTTTCTGCTTTTTATCCTGTCCCTGAACTCTTGCTTAACATCCTTTCCTCATATTTTGCATATTCTAGTGCATAATTCTTCTGCTAAAAGAACCTCACCTCATTTTTTTTAGTACGTTTTTTTAAAAAAAGAATGAAACTCCACGACTTGAAGCAAACGTTCTTGAAACAAACTAAAAACGCTAAAAACATTTTAGGTTCAATGTGAATGCTTGCTAAGATCAAACAAAAGCCATCTCATTTCTATGTTGAGTTTTTATATCCATCTGCAAGTGCAGTCAACACAGAAAAAAGTCATTTGCTTCCAAATTCTGTTTTTGGTTTGCCTCATATCAGATGTATTAACTAGCAGGATTAAACTCCTTTTCAGTGATTTGCCGTGGATTTTGCTGTTTAGCTTACCTCTGTCTGGAGAGCTAACTGTATAACGCACATGCTAAGAGACATCCAGCTGAGGTGTCACCATTAATACCTTCAACAGTGTAGCTCGGATTTTAATTCCTAGTGTTTTTAAAGAGTTGAGCTGATGTGGACCTCTTCACCTGGGCAGAGCACTGCAGTCCCGTGTGGCCTCTTGTAGCCAGGCAGGCCTGGCATAGAGAGCTTCGTGTCCTGCTCTGTGTGAACTTCCCCCTTCATCTTGGCAAGGCTTACCCAGGTCTCGAAACAGCAAGAAGGCCCAAAAGACAATGAAAACCTAGACAGAAATGAAGGTAAAGCTGTAAACATGATGTGAACAGCAGAGGCACTTGCTTCTGTGCATGTAAATTGAATGTGGAATATGATCAAGTCTCCTCTTTCTGTTTGTGGAAAGATTAATTGCATTATACCTGCTGCTGTTCTCTTGTTTTGGTAGCTATTATATATGCTTCTTGCAAATTGTTTTATGAGAATTTGAATATGCCACAGAGAGACAGGAACAAGAGAAATACGATCTGCTGTTGCACTGTTGTGTTTTTGTTCTGTTGTGTTTGCCTTAAACCAAGTCAAAAGGAAATACTTGTAATACTTTTAATAGACCTAGCCATAGATGGTTTTGACATGCTATATGTAATGAGTAGGTAAAAACAAATAATGCTGTCAAAACTGAAAAAAATACATATAAAAACTTTTTTTTTCTTCTTGTTAAATTTGTGGGGAAAAATACACAGAAAACAAAAGAGGAAATGAGCTACAGTGAAACTAGATACACAAAGGATTGTCATATGCAAATGACAAAATGTTTTCCTGAAATATGTTTCAGTTACAGTAATCTTGGAATTTTGCGTTTGCAATGATCATGGGTAAGAAAAACTTAGAGAAGTTTTTTTGATGTTTGTTTTTATGTTGTTTCCTTTTTCCTTTTTTTTTTTTTTTTTAAGTTCATTGCTGTTCTTTAAATAGCATGACTGCCTAGTGTCCCCTCACAAAGAATAACAGCAGCTCTTAAAGGGACACTGTCGATTTGTCAATTTTAGTCTCCTCCTTCTGTTCCTTCCATAATCTCTATTTTTTTCTCTTTTACTTTGTGTGTGTGGCTTTTTTTTTTTTTTTGAAAAGTGATAGATTTTTGAAAAAATCCTTATGCTGTTTTCTGTTTCCTGACTAAGGATAACTATCTAGATCCTCTTTGGTGAGACACAGAAATAGAAATAATGAAATGTAGGGCAGAAAGGGACCTGAAGGGGTTACATTGTCTTCACCTTAAAAAAAAACAAAAAAAACAAAAAGAAACTTTTTTTTTAAACATGTGGCTAACTATTCTACACCTTTAAAGATGCCCAGTTTATTTTTTTTTCTGATACCTAATCCGATTCAACATGATTGACAGCAAAAGAAGATGCTCGGCCCTATCCCTAGTAGGCACAAAGAATGACTGACGACCATCTTTTTTGTATCAGTTTTTAAGTTTAAAGAATAATTTCTCTCCTTTTCTCTCTGTCTTTGTGCCTCTCTTTCTGTATTTAAGCAAGACCATATTATTCATCACTACTTGCAGGTGTGACCTAGTGTAGACGAAAGTGATTAAAAAAATTCTGTTACTTTATAGTTGGTAGGTACTATAGATATTAGATGTCTTTTCTTCTTCTGCCCTTTTCCCTTTCTTCTCTTGCTAATATTCTTGCTAACTCATTTTCTCCTCATTCTGAGGAATGCTGTGCTGACATAGAAAGGATTATCTGAACCAGGACCCTCGATTGTCCTTAATCCAGAATTTCCATTTTCATTTACAAAATGTTATGGTTGCATCTATCCGTCTGTGATGAGCATTGGCCTTTGCATCAGTGTAACTGAGGCACATTTGTCAGCTTGGATTTACAGGGAGCTGGCAAGAATAATGTGAATGGTCTGGGTCAGTAGCCCTATTGCTAGAAATGATTTTAAGATACCTATGCTGTACAGTTCTGGGAACATACACACGGGTGTATATATATGTGTGTGTATATATATCTACAAAATAAAAATAGCATGCACTGTTCTGCTAGTATTGTGTATCCACCTTGAAATAGCTATGTTAGACTGATACAGGGCAGAATGTTTGTCATGTAGCATAGTGCATGCATGTAAATAGTAAGAGCTCTGAGGAGTTAAGAGTCCTAAAGGAAGGCAAATACAATTAGTCTGAACAGGGGCATACTCCAAAAGTACTGTGCTGTCCGGTCACTGATCCACAGTGTATGGTAGGTTTTAACATAGTTTGGTGAATAGCTACATTATCTGCTTCATCTAGAAACTATTTTAACAAACCCCTGTTTTTTTTTCTGATACCTGTCAAAAAATGACAGTAGTTGACTAATGAGCAGTCTTCCTTCTTGAGCCCGAAGTAATAACTATAAGTAAGCAATAACAACGTGGTAATTTTAGCATTAATTGAAAATGCTGGGAAGGAAAGGAACCAATATTTGCTAATGGAAAACAAGGGAGGAGAAGAATCTGTAGGAAAAAAATAGTTTAATGCTTTCTGTAAGAGCAGTACAAACAGTAAAAGAATAAAAACTATTTAGAGAAGTGCTTGACACTAATTTTTTAGCTCTCCCATCTTTTCGTTCTGTGAGCAAAGTAAGGCACTCCAAATCTGAAATCAAGTCTCGACATGTTTTTGTGATCTTAAGGCATTTCATATTTGAACAATTTTAGACTCTCCTCTTGCAAATATGTGTGGAAATATGGGGCATATGGGGAAGATAATGACACATTAAACCCAGTGTGATTTTTCCGAGGCATATTTGTTTGCAGTTTGTTCTTGATGATTAAAGTGAATAGGACTGCTGCAGTAGTCTATAGTGAAAAGAAATGTTGGTTGTACAATAACAGATTTACCAAGCCATGCCTAATAGAAATGGTAAACAACCCTGGGTTGTTTTGCCATGACAGATATGTCTTAAACATACGGCAGTGATAGTGTTTAACTCCATGTGCTCTACAACCTGCATGGTAGAGCTGTCCTTGATCTGCAGGCTTGTGGAAGGTATTTGCTGCTGTATTGTGACCAAATGTACACGTCAACCAGAACTTACTCCTTATTTTTTTTTTTTCCCCTCCTTTCTTTTCAGTGATTTTTTTGAACGCACCATTCTGTGCAACAGCCTTGTATGGAGTTGTGCTGTCACAGGTAAACCAGGACTCACATATCAGGAAGCACTGGAATCGGAAAAGAAAGCCAGGCATAATCTCCAGAGTTTTCCAGAGGCACTCATCATTCCAGTTCTCTACTTGGCCACCCTTACCCATCGCCCACGACTTCATGAGATCTGTGATGAAATCTTTGCTTATGTCAAGGATCGATATTTTGTTGGTGAAACAGTGGAAGTCATTAGGAGTAATGGTGCAAGGTAAGGATATTTAAAAAACAGTGGGTTTTGTTTGTTTGTTTTGTTTCATATGGATACTTCTTGTGCATTCTTTTTTTGAACCAAAAATCAGGAAAATAAACTCGATCAGATGCACCAGAAATCACGTGTCATGTTTTGGCTAGTAGTGCTGTTCCTGCTCCTTGCTGCTTTAGTTAAGAGTAGGTTTCCATTGCTGGGCTTCGTCTATCTTTACTTTGGTTAAAAGCAGTAGTGGAGACAGCAGTTCTCTCAGCTCTTGACACAGTAGCTTTTCTGTCTGAGGGATGGACTTGCAGAAGAAAGTCAGGTCCCTGGTGTGTTCGTGTGAGGAAAGTGTGTGTTGTGGTGATTTTATTTATTTATTTATTTTTTAACCTCATCACAATGTAAAGAACATATTGCACTTTCAGTGGTTAGACATTCTTTAAGGTCAAATGAGGTGTTGTGTGACCAAGAGGTAACTAAATATAGTGTGGACGGGAAGAGAGGTATACTGGACATTTCAGTGTGAAGATCAGGAATGAGATTTAATTAGAAACTAGGGGAAGTTAGGATTTTAAAATATTTTAAAAGTTTTGATGAGGTCAGCTAGAATAAGGTTAGGATTTTTTTTTTGTCTTTCAGGTAGTAAGTAATATGATGAAGAATGTATATATTTTTTTCATACAGACATAAGTTCTCAGAGAATTGAGGGTTTATAAAATGTTTGCAATAGATGACTAGCTGGGGTTTAGTATTTTTACCCTTTTTTCCCCTCTTCTGGGTTTGTGCTTTCTCTTACATCAACTTATTTTGTATACTATAACCATTTATATTGTTTTTTCCTTAAACCAATAAAAGCATTCAGTTAGAGGGTTGAACAATAAGATTTCTCAGTGATGATTTGGAAAAATGTTGAACTTTGGAGGCTTTCTCATGTCACTGGTAAATACGTTCTGCTTTGCAGCATGTATCTAGTATGGGCCTTCAAGCAGCTTCAGCGAGAGGACTTCAGCAGGTCTTTGTAGAGTTTGTTGACTCGTGTAACTGAGGTTTGAGGAGAGAGTCAGCCTGCTCAGTCAGGGAATACCTACAGAATGAGTGTTAGAGCTTTCGTGGAGTCGGCTGCTTGTGTTCTGGAGGCAAAGTGCCAGCTTGCCCTGCTGAGCAGATGGGGCTCAGGCTGTCGGCTTGAGGGCAGCCTCGGGTCCCTGGCTGTGACCTTGTGTGTCCTGGGTGATGGGAGTGGGTGGCCCAAAAGGGTCATCAGGGGCTCAGCTCCAGCTGAACCTTCATGCATTCATGCAGCTGAACCTTCAACATTCAACCTCGTGTCTTAGTACATGATGTCATTCTGTGCACTTGGTTCAGTGGCTAATCCAGATCTTTTAAAAGACAATTTTGTACTATGTAATGAGAAAAATCCTAGAAGGATGTGCTGATGTAGGACATAATTTGTAAAGGAACCTGTATAGATGGGTAAGCAAGGTTGGGGCTGAAGAGAGTAGCTTTCCATATATCCCCAGACTTATTCCTTCCAAAAACTGAAGTCCCAGATTGCAAATCTGGGACAGGAGAACTTCTGTAGAGCTGCTGCTGCCTTTACAGCTATACCGATATCCAAAGTCTGACTCTTTTTCATCTTTATGCTTAATAAAGTAAGTAGACCCATGTTATCATTAATGCTAAAATAGTTTTGTTTAGGTAATAAGGTCTCTTTTTATCAGAAGCCTGCATGTCATGAAGTGCAGTTGTAGATTTTCACTGCTGAATGAAACACCTTTCATTTGTCTTCAGTCTTTGAAGAGACTGTCACTACCCAAACTATTAACACAAAGCATGCTTTAGAAGAACATACTTTTTTTTTTTTCAAAAACAGCCTCTCTATCTTTCTCCTACTTTATTCTAAATTACTAGCTAAAATATTTATGCTTGTACATCTTAGCTTTTCAAAGTTTAAATGAAAAGTAAGCATATATGCAGTAAATAAACACTTTTTCTTGCTTCTTAATCTGATGAAATGCAGAATCTTTTTCATATTTTTTGACTGTTACAAGTCATTTTCTTAAACCTGCCCAAGCTAAATTTCGTTCTGATAAAGTTGTGATATTATTCTGTCTAACGAAGATAGCTCTAACTTATTTGTATTTATTTTTATTAGCCCTTAATTCAATCTTCTCAGTTATTTAAAATTGTATAGAGATACATATCTTAACAATTTTGTGTTCATGTTCTAGTTTTAGAGCAGTACATTAGTCAGATCAAAACTTCTTAAGCCTTTGGGGTGAGCTAGATATAATTCAAAATGCTGCAAATTCAGATAAAATCTATTTCCTTCAAAAATTAAGCTGCTAGGGATTGTATGTTTTAAACTACATAAATATAAACTGTGTCTTGTAGAATGAAGCATAGTTTTTTGTAGCTGGTTGTGCTACGCTGATATTCTAGATAAGTGTATAGCAGAGAGCTATTTGACTCCTTTAATATTAAGTCCAGGAAACAGTACAAATAATGTTTATCTTTATGCTTAGAGATACACAATTAAAGAGTATAAAGTGAGAAGAGATGAGACAGTTACTCTTTTGCCCAATTCACAGTTGACTTTGACTTCTATTTCGCAGGCCTGCGTTGAGGATATGACATACAGCTTGTGCTACTAGTAAAGTGATATGTGTCTGTGTGCTTTGGGTAGCTTGTCCCTTAGGCTGAACTCTTACTCAGTATATGGTTTCTGCAGACAATATAGAAGTGTAGTTGTTCTGTTTGGCTGTGATTAGCTACATTGTCTTCATCTTTTCAAACTTAAGTGGTCATAGTCCATCTAAAATGAAGTAGCATCTTATGAGACCCCACAGAACTTGGCATCTCCTGAAAAGCCATTTGTCTAGGTGTAAACAGTTCTACTGCATTTGCATGTAAAGCTTTTTGTGCATATAATGTTTGCAGGATTGTTGGCGCTCTGAGCTCTAGGCTTCACTTAATGTGAAGCCTACAAGAAATGCCTGTGTAACAAGGGGTGAATTGAGGTTGTTGAAGCAAATCAAGTATTGACTTTTTATTACTCTGAGCTTTTCAAAGGTAGTACTTTTGTAAGAGGAATGGTTTTAATACAGCCTTGTAGACTTTGAATAGAGTAAATGGAAAGAAACCTAGACGTTAGAAGGATTAGGATTTTGGGTTAGTAATGTGTATGTGTTTGTGAAGCAGCCTGCAGTACCAGGTATAATGAACAGTGCATCTGGAGAGGGGTAAGAACACAACTGCTTTGTGCAGAGGTTAGGCACAGGCAGAAGTCTGAGAACGGTGATTCTCGTAACCAGTTTGGATGTTTTGGTTGTTGCCTCATTCCTTTTTCTGGGTTTATGTCCCTTATGGGTTCCTCTGATTTCTAGCCTTTCGTTGTCCCCTTCAGCTTTGTATTTGGCTGCCTCTGCCTTGTTGCTGAGGGTTGGTAGGAGGAACTTTGAGAGTGTGGAAGGTATTTTGTCCCTCCTGCTAAGTCGCATCTGGTGCCTTTGCAGTCCTTATCACCCAGGAAAGAAATTGCAGAGAACCCCACATAGTCCCATGTTGTGACTTGTCCAGGCAGTCTCTGAAAATGATGCTGGGAATTTGGTAGTCTAGTAGGAGAAACAAGGAGCCAGTTCTGTTTGCTTTTAAGCCGTCAGAGGATGCACTGATCAAAAGTGGCCAGCTTTTATTGGTGTATAAATATTTGATTTTTCTGGCCAAGCTTGGGCTGACTTTCCTCCAAACTGGCAGTTATGTGCCTTTCTTCCTCTCGCTCTTTCTTTCTTCCTCTCGCTCTTTCTTTCTTCCTCTCGCTCTTTCTTTCTTCCTCTCGCTCTTTCTTTCTTCCTCTCGCTCTTTCTTTCTTCCTCTCGCTCTTTCTTTCTTCCTCTCGCTCTTTCTTTCTTCCTCTCGCTCTTTTTCTTGGAAAACTATTTATTTAAACAGAATTATTCTAGTTTTTGTTGAAAAACGTTAGCATAACATTTCATTTCAACCATGACCAACTCAGCAGCTAATGTTCTAGTTCATGTTTTACTGAAATGGGAGGAAAGAAGTGTAGACCACACTGACTGGAATTTCTTACTGTATTTGTGTGTCAGAACTGGAAATGTAAGAGCCAGTAGCACACTAGTCAGTGTTTTCCCTCCCCTCCCCCTGAAGGACATCTCTTGCAATCTGTCCATTTGGTGCTGCCTTAGTACTGTGCAGTACCAGCAGGATTGTAACTCGTTAAAGTGCTTTGCAAGATACTAGAATCTGAAGTCAGTTATTTGAAACTTGGAAGGGTATAGAGTGGAAGACCTCACTGAAAAAGCAGTGGATGCCTCAGACTAAACAGCAACTATTTAAACCTACCATTACATAATTCATACAGCTGTAGTATGTTCTCTTCTGCTTGGAAGTCAGCAGTCAAAAAAGTGGGTTTTAAAAATTTTTTTCAGAAGAAAAATGTTTAACTCATGTATAAATGACTGCTTGTGATGTAGCACTAGTGTTCAGAGAAAGGATGCTCTTACAAGAAATGGTGGCTTTCCTCGTTGGTGCAAACAGCTGTCGTACCATCATCAATCACTTTGCAAGATTGCAGTCGAATTTTAGCAGCGAAGACGTGGGTTGGACAACAACTTCACTAGCTCTTCAGAACCCCCTTCCTCCATGTTAAAAAAGGGTTATATGAGGCCTTTGCTTCCCCACTGAAGTTTGTATTATGCTATGCAGTAATGAATAAGGAACTAGATTAAAAAATCAACCACCTGCAAATTAAAACAGCTATAGGTTATGTGCAAGTAATGTATAAGAAGAAAAAGATCATATAGAAAATGGCAAATATCAAAAAGGGACTATATTTTGCATTTAATTTGTCCACTAGATTCTGCCACAGAAGAATACTGGCCTGATGTCAGTAAGCAAGTCATATGAGGATGCTTTACGAGGATGTAGTGTTTTTAGGATCTCTGTTCTGAGCAACCTGGTATCCACCATTGCCACGCTGTAGAAAATGTAGATAGTTATGGAACTATCTTCCCTCTAAGTAAGCTTTTTTTTTAAAAAAAATTCATCACTTGTTTGGCTTGCGTCCCAGTGCTTTAAGACAGTTGATAGTGGATTAAACTCTACGTTAGGCCAATTAAAAGATTTGCATACTGTTTTCATCTCTGTAAGTCTTAGCTGGGGCATAGGCAGCATTTTGCTCGCAAATATGATGCCTGGCTAATAGAGACTAGGGAGGGAAGAAAACAACCATCATAACACAGAAGAGTAGCTAGTTTTCCAAGTTTTTCACTCAGAGTAGCAGCAAGGTGTTTGCATGTCTGTATATGCAGTTGTCTTTTAAGAACTAGGAAAAGGCAACATAGACCACCAGATAGAAGAAGGTAAAGTGTCTCCTTGCTTACACTGTAACAATTTAGAGTGACTTTAATTTGTTTTGCAAAGACAAAACTGGAAACAGAGGCTCTGGAGCTAACGCCTACAAAATCAGAAAGTTGGTGGGGCTTTATGTGGTCATAAGGTTTAAAGATAAGTTCCTACATACAAGGGAAGTTTTCTACTCTATTTTGGAAAGGCGAACTTGATTTCAACTAGCGAAGATTCTGCATATACCCTTGAGTTGCTTTGCTAAGTGAAAAAAGTTTGAGAAAGAATTTATGCCTGGAGACCCTTTGCTTTGGGTTCCCCTGTATCATACTCATCTCGAACTACTGGTGAGTTTGAAGCGTTGGTCAGGTTTTGCCCAGCTATCTTGTCAGGGGTGAGACATATGGGTCCTCCTAGTATCCCAGTGCTAATGTGCCCTCCTTTCGATTTGCAGCGGAAGGAGAGACCGCTGAAATCACTGAGCTACCCAGGGAGTTTCAGTGTCTCAGGGTCCCTAAAAGAAGGAGGTCTTAGAGCTCCTTGTTCTTCTGCTGCTTCTGGCAGTGGGCAGCATAGGCCTCTTGCACGGAGCAGGAGCGTAGGTCTAATCAGAGCCCTCTGTGAACTGCTTTAAGTAGTTGATACAAAGAACCATTTTTGCTGCATTAATGTGTGGTGGTGGTGGTGTTGTCAGGTCAGTTGATTTAATTTAATGGCCATCATTAAAGGATACTGAATGTCAGAGCTCCAAGGTGTAAGCACTGGGGCTGCTTGGCTGGTGGCTGGAAGGAGGAATTGCCAAGGAAGGTTTCCTCTTTTGAGCAGTGTTGGGCTATTAAGAGGTCTTGTGGAACAACATCCTGAGGTTGCAGGCACCATTAGTTTCTGGCTGCCTTCAGCCAGCCCATTCCTGGCTGTCTCCTTTGGGAATGACGAGTCCTGCTGTGAGGCTTTGATAGATGTGTCAGTCTGCTGCCTGACTGCAGGCTGGTTTTGTTCCTTTGGAGAGAGCTGGTGGAGCTGAGCTTGGGGGTAGTTGTGTCCCCTGACACTGAAGAGCTTCTTGGAGGCAGAGAAACCTGAAGCAAAACGCTTCAGGGGAGTTTGTGTTGTATTCCTAGGAAGCTGTGTAACCCTGCATATACATACTTTTCAGTGTATTGTTAGACCTATATTGTTTTGCAATAAAAGATTTTTTTTTTAAATACATTTTAATACCCACTTTTAACAGCGTGGGAATGCTGAACACTATTCTCAGAGGCATCTAAAACTTCTAGATTGCCAGAGTTGGTTGTGCTGTTTGACCTGAGCAACTGACCAGCTCTATCACAAATTCATGAAAATCAACAGAGGATTTAAGTGGTTTTTATTTTATTAACTAATTAATTATTTTTTACTGAGATATGGAGAGATGTGCGCTGATATTTAAATAAAAATAAATGTTTACACGAATTGGTTTTGTGTTTACTCTTTCAGGGTTCCTATGTAGTTTTCTTTTTCTTTCTTTAAAAGATTTTCATCATGTACACCAAGCATCTCTTGTAGCCTTTCCACCATGGTGTTTAGCCATCTAAAGAGACCTCAGGCACCTTGGTTTCTGACCTTGTCAAAAAATAAAGCTGTGGGCCCAGAGGCTGTCACTGGCAGGGGCTGGAGGACGTGTGCTTGCCAACTGGCTCAGGAAGAGGTGTGCGAGGCTGGGTGAGTGCAGGGTCCTCCCTTCCCACGTTTGTCCTTGTGGTTTAGCCAGCAGCTCCTGAGGCAGAGGTAGCTGGTGCTCTTCTGTGAAATTTCGTGCTGGATCTGTTCTCAATTTATCTGATCATGTTTTGAATGCACTTTAGATTTGAATAATGAGGCAGGATATTTTTTCAATGTTTACTTTATATGAAGAAAGCACTCCCTAACTGAGATATATGCTTGTGTGTGTGTGTATATATATGTGTGTGTGTATATGTGTGTATGTGTGTGTATATATATATATATATATATATATGCACAAATATATGTGTATTTGTTTTTAAGGTAACAGTCTTTTTACATTGAGGTGTTTCCAGTTCTGATTTTCAAGGGAATACTGGGTGAGCCTTCCCAAGTTATTTTTCCCATAACACTTCAGACTCTCTTCAGGTACATTTACAGGACCTAAAGGGTGCTGAGAAACAACAAGCGAATTTAAAATTGTGATATAAAAGGTAGGCTGGCAGTTAGAAAAGGGTTTTACTATTAAGGATGTGAAGTCCTGGGAAAAAGTTACCTCAGGAGCATATAATCAGCTCTTAAAATGGAGCTTCACTGAGTTGTGAAGGAGATTATATATGAAGTCCTTGTCTGTGATAGCAGGGAGCAGGATTTGAGTCTAGCCTGATATGGTTCTGTGTAGCTGGATTTAGAAGTAATTGTGATGTAATGTGTGGAGACTGGGCTAGGGAATGTAAAAAAACTACTGTAATATGAGATTTTTTTAAAAAAATACCAAAGTTATGTAAAATACATGCAATATTATTTGTTTGACTTTTGATACAACCTCTGTAAAGGTCTCTAGGCTATCAGTCTTTTTAGGTAGTGGACTTTCTTTGCTTTTCAGCTATCTTAATTGCCTTATGATATAAAATAAGAGTTACCATAGTTGAGCTCAAGGAATGTTTAAGATGCTGAGAAGAAATAGACTTTCATTCTCACTAGAAGCAGGGTATTTCTGCCTTCTCTTGACCTAGGGGATCTGTTGCTCTGAGCCCTAGGTCTTCATTCATAGATTGTTTTTTTTCTTTAAAGCCATAAGGAATGATTGCATCACTTTCCTTAATCTATACTCTATCAGTAGCCTTTAAATTTCTTTGTGTTATTCTCTTATTGAGCCAGGCATTGTATGTTTCACATAAAGATTTCTTCCCCAAAGATTTCTGGTAATGATTTGAATAAGGGCATGAAAAATATAGAATCACTTGCTTTCCTTTAGAATTTATTCCATTCATGATTTTCTCTGTTTAATAATAATAATAAAAAAAACACTGGGGTATTTTGCTACTTACTGAGTGAAGTATATATTAAATATAAGATTTCAACCCTTAAAGAAGGACATGTGATAGCCCTGTAAATTACAGCTCAGTCAAATGGATAAACAGGTAAATTAAATATTGCTGGAATACGCAATGACTAAGTATTCAAGTGTTGTTGAAGAAGATCTGTGTGTTTAAGTCTCTTTGTCCATTTGATGGTATTGAGCAGGGTCAAGTTGTGTGATTTAGCTTTCATGTGGCCGTTTTACTCCATGGCAAATTTAGTGTGCATGTGCTCCCTCTAGTGTCCTTTAAACAATTGAGAAAATGCACAAGTATTAATTGCTCTAAACATTGCTGCTTTTAGTTCTTTTCCATAAGAATTCATTTAAAGATACTTTGTTTGAATTGAAGTCTAGAAAGATGTCTTTCAATCTGTAAAACCTAGTTCTACTAAGGAAAAAAAAAATAATAGGTAATCTTTCCTTGGCTTTTTTTAAAGCCTGATAATATAGCTTCTACCTTACAGTTAGATCTCTTGTATTTGTAACGAAGGGGAGCCCATGGCATCGTGGAAATAGGAAGCCAGTATTGACAGTGCATCTGCTCTGCCGGATGCTCTCGCAGTCAATCTGAGCCCACCCCGTCTTTAATAGGCCCCTTTCACCTTGGGCTGGCTTCGTGCGCAGTCTCCGTTAGGTGCTCGGTGCTTAGTTGTTCCTGCGGGGGGTGGTGGTGTTTTTCCGGGTGTATTTAGAGATGGGCTGCGCTCCGGAGGGGTCGGAGCCG
>NW_010580863.1:50977-91132 GCF_000705375.1 Tinamus guttatus | reverse complement strand
CGCGCCTGCCGGCTCTGCCTCCGTGTGCCACTGGCTCCCCGCGGGCGACTGGGCATTGCTCACATGGTCAGCTTTGCTCAGGGTGTATAGAGAGGCTCCGATTTATTTCTAATAACAGACCCTGTGTAGCATCCTTGAAAGACCCTTGGGGTGGGCAGCTACGGGCACTAACTGCTTCACTGCTTTCTTTAGTCTCAGCTAAATTCACTGCGTTCAGTGAATATGACCTGGGACATTTTAATATTTTCAACTTTTTTTTTTCCCTTCTTCTGCCTTTCCTCTCCTTTTGCCTTATGCTCAAATTTTTGGATAGTGATGCTTGCTTTCATAAAGAAGTGTTTTGTTATAAGAAGTATTTCAACATCTCGTATTCCTTTGCCAGTGTTTAGTTCAGTTTAAATAGAAAAACACTTAAAATTGTCTGTCTTAGGTTTAGGCATGATGCCAGGCTAATTCAAACCCTCTAGTTCATCTCTTCTGCCTTGTTCATTTTAAATGATAGTACTTGGTGCCCAGAGGCGAATTACTGTCTGTGGGTTTTGCTTTTGTTTTTTTTTTCCCTCATTTCACTCCCGTCCTGCGCCCTTTGAGGTTATAGTAGTAGTGCTTGATATCTTGTGTCTTCAATAATTAGTTTTTGTGAAGTAGATAAGGTTTTAGGAGCTTAAGCTAAAAACTGTGCACCATTGTGTTCCAGGAAAGGGTGAAAGGTAGTGGTTAAGAACCAGCTCTGATAAGTTATCTAACATTGAAGTGTCGATTAATTATACTTTGTAATGTGTGTTTAATTTTGATTCTTACAACCATCATTCAGCATGGCAGAGGGGTAGACTTGTTTTGTCAGTTGTGTGCATGCCAGATGGAGCCTTAATATGTGTCAGGAGATAAATGGGCCATTATTAAGATTAGATGCATAATGATCATTTTGGCCTTCTTTATTTAGGTCATCAACAACAGTAGATGATGATCTCTTATAAGTAAAAAATATGCAGGAATCAGAAGATCTTTTGTTCTTCCTAGTTTGCTTGCAAAGTAAGTGTAAAGGATTTGCTTGGCTTCTAGTTTTGAAGTTAACTTTTTAATAAAGTTAACTTTTGAAATATTTTTCAGTTCTAAGTAAACTTGACACCCAAAATTATTCTAATGGTGGCTTCAAATTTGTGATCTGGACCACTGAAGCTGATTGTGTTGTGTTTAAGCAGATTAATAATTTCTTAGATACAGGATAATGAACTCATGAAATGAATATTTTTCCTAGTGTTTCAGTGAAAATCTCTTTTATTCACTAGCCAATGTTTAGTTATTCATGTATTCTTAAAATAACATCTGCTACAACATTAGACTTTTTTTGCACTAGTGAAAGACTTTAGTGATGATAAATGTCTGTGTTTGATTTCAGGTTGCCGTGTAAGGTTTTGGAAGTCATTGCTCCAGTGCATCACAACGGAATGGCTAATGGCCACCTCAGCAGTGCTGATGGAGACACGATTGTCATCAGTGATAGTGATGATTCAGAAACTCACAATAGTTCTGCACAAAATGGGTAAATTATACTTTTACAGTTAGGGGAAAATGAGACTACTGCAGATGCACCAGGGTCCAACTGAGACCAGTGACCTGGCTTTTAGGGGCTGTAGCCATTGAGCGCTCATCCAACCCAGAGTGACAAACTGAACATTCACAGGTGTCTTATGCTCTTGTGGTTGTCAGTGCTGTGTGTATGAACCAAAGAACTGTGAAAGATGGAGTACCTGCAACATAATGGTGATTAATCTCTTTGGAGCGACAGTGTCTCTGGTGAAGGAAGGAGGGTGGGAAGGCCCTGTGTGCCTATCACTCGGCCTCTCCGTGCTGCAGAACCTAATGCTACTGTATCTTGGAAAACACAGTTACTTTCTGCATTTCCACACTCTGCTACTACTTAGCATGATGCACTGCTTCCCCTATATGCATATGCACTACCTCTCCTATATGCACTTCCACTGTCAACGTCAGAATTGAGATGGCTGTGTAATAACAGAACATGGCCTTACTGGACACACTGGAGGGAGTTGAGTGGTGTTTTTTTTTCTTTTTTTTTTTTTTTAATGTTCTGTTTAAGAGAATAGTCTCTTCAGGGACTTAGTGTGTTTTTCCAATATAGAAAAATATACAAAGGTTTCATTATTGTGTGTTTGTACAGTAGCTTGTGGATTTGATTATGTTTTTAGGTGCACTGTTTGTGTCTTGCCTGTATGTATGCTGTAGCTTAATGATACTGAATAAGAGAGCTTGACTGTAATTCTGGTGTTTAATTTGGAAGATCCCTTTGCTGGCCAGTAATTGAGTTTGAATAAGCAGCTTGTTCCAGGAGCATAATGTGAAGACAGATCCCTGTGCTTCACAGGCAGTGTCTATAAAAGAAAATGCTTGAAATGGGCCCCCGTCTTGTAGCTGGCAACATAGATGCTGACAACAGGCTTTATATGAACTGTCATTGACTTTGAATTGTCACGTGACCATGGCAGTCAGTCTGTCATTGATTGCTGCATGAGGACTTCCATGTCCTGACATGCCTTGAATAAATAAGGAGGAGCTCCTTATATGGCTAAAGAAATAATTTTGAAACTTTTATCCTGCATTATGTCATTTTAAGGTAGTGCCCAAGTTGTTCATGAAGCAATGCTACACCTTTGAGAAAATAGATGCATTTTCTGTGTTCTGCAAGGCCTGACTTCTGAAGGATGTTGTTCTTGGACTGAATGCAAGCGTGCACAGAGCTCACAGCAGCACTGATCTCTCTATATAGCCATGGCTTCCACATTTGCACAGCTGGTAGTTAGACTGGGGCTGATATCAGTCAGTCTGTAGTTCTCCCAGATGATTGCTTATTCTGGCAGTGGAAAACTAGTTTTCTTAAAGGCGGCTAGTGAAAATGTATGAGTACATTTTTGAAGCACTTTTCTGAGGCGTATCTAATAAACATCTATGATGTTAAAAATAAGTTGCAAACCTCGGACAATTTTAATATATCAAGTAAAAGTCCTGAGCTAGTATTTCTCTAAGAAATGCAAGAGTGCAGTAATTTTGGGGTATGTTCAGATTTAAAGGTGTAGCCATAAAGTGTATCTGAACATGGAGCGTTGCAGTCAGTTTTTGCATACAGACATCGAACACCCTTAATACCCCTACTCAGGGAATGAGCAACTCCACTCGACTGAATGATAGGATTTTGCAATCCTAATCCTTAGGGTCTGAATTTTGCTGTATTTCGAGAATCTGGGATGTAGCGAGTGGAGAGCTCGTGGGCCTGGGAGCCGAGTTGCTGCGCTCGGAGGATGAGTTCTACCTCGGCGCGTGCAGACCGGCAGCGTCGAGGAGGTGCCTTTGCACAATGGGGCAGCAGATGCTCCGTGGGGGCGGGGAGCTCCTAGCACAGATTGATGAGCCATCTGCAAATATTTTTCCTAAAGAATCTGTGAGGCCAGAGAATCTTAACTGAAAATAGATGTCATTAGAGATCCCAACCTTTCTGTGACCCTGCTCTTGTTTGCTCGGGGCAGAACTAGCCAAGTATTCTGTGAAAGTACTGACCTTTCGCATGGTGCTCTGCAATAAAACCTTTAGTTACACGTGGAGAAAGGGGCAGCGACACTCGCACTCTCCAGCACTCTCAGAAAAAGAGAGCGCCCTAAATTACAAGGCAAAAAGTAGTCTAGGGTCTGCAGTGGTTGATATTGTGCTCTGTGACCCTCTGGTGAGGTGCTCTGATCCTCAGAGCAGAAGCCCTTGCCACGAGCGGTGCTCAGCGCAGGCCTCCGCGCTGCTCTAGCGTTAAAGGGCTCCAGTCTCCTCACCAGCAGCGCGTGGCTGGTGGGGTCGCACTTGGCACTTGCTTTGCCACTCGGCAGCAGACGGGGGCTCTGTGAAGCTTGTGCTGCCACATGTATACAGCGTTTGCTGCCGTCACTTTGTGGCGTTCCTGCTGCCCAGAGCTCGAGTGATGTGAACCACAACCACATCAGAAATACTGGAAAAGAAACCTCGGCTTATTAAGCTAGTTCCTTGTAGTAGGTTTGGATGGTTATTCAGTCAAGAAGGATTTTGGAAAAAACAAACAAAAAAACCAGCAGATTCTTACTATCCAGAGTTTTTACCATCTTCATCCTAGTTTTCTGCCCTTATATAGGAATCTTTTTAGTAAAGGCGTGTCAAAAGAGGTACAGTCATAACTAGTCTTTAGAGCAGGACAGGATCTCCAGCAGCACTTTATTTTTTGTCTTGAATTCCTTTTTCTCTCTGCATCCCTCATCCTCTGAATCGAATAGTAATGGTTATAATCTTAGTTTACTTTGTATTATAAGAAAGGGTCAGTGCCCTGAATCTAGAGCTGCTTAAATCTTCCTCATAAGGTCCAAAGTCAGGATTTCATTGAGAGTTGCTGTTGTCTTGTCTCTAGAGCAGTATAACTAATAAGTTGTTACTGATGCTTCAAGTTGCTGGATTTTTTTTTTACATAACCTGTAAATTTTTTTATATAACCTGACTAGACTTGCAACATCAAAAACTCCAAAAAGGCAGTTGCAATTATTCAGCATAGATTGGCATGACTTGGCTTGTCAACAGCAACCTTCAAAGCTGTCTAGGGGCCAGTTTCTCTGTCAGATCAATGTATTGACAAATTAGCTCTGCATAAAGCTTGTTGAGGAGCATATGTAGAACTTAAATGATTGTATTATTCAGCTAACAATTTTCAGGTGCCTTCCCGTTCCCAGCACAGCTCTTGTCAAAGGGAAGTGGAAAGGCTGCTGTGCCTTTTCGAGGGGAGGACAGAATTCCTTTTAGATACATTTCTGTTCCTGTAAACTTTAGGGTTTTGTTTTGTTTTTGTTTTCTGTGCAATTTGTCTCATTCCATTAATATTGCAGGTGACCTTACTGAGAAGTATGGACATGAGTTTGAAAGTCTGAGGAACAAAACTCAGCCTCCCAGCAGACCTTTATGTAGTCCACAAAACTGCAACAGAGTCTGCCAGGCTTTAGGCTGGAAAAATGGCCACTATTGTCATTCACCTAATTTTGTCTCTATCTAACTTGCTTTTTCTGTGCTCTGAGCTGTTCTGTGAAGATTTTTTGTAGTGGTTCTCTGCTGTGAAATGAGTCTAATAACACCTCTGACTCTTGCGTGTCTTGTATCATGCTTTATAAATACAGATGCAGATGTTTCCACTCTGACTTGCATGCCAAAGCATTTAAATTATCTATATGTAAAAAGTTAAAAATTTGTGTATCAAATACATTTTCTTACTCTTGTGATTTAAACAAGATTTAGACCTTAAAGATTCACAGAGGAAGGTTGAGGAATGTGCTCACTACTAAAGATAGTCATAAAAACCTTAGAAACTAAGCAGGAAAAGATAGTGTATTTGGGAACTAGGTTGGGCTGTTACAGATAATCTGCAAAAGATGAGAGAAGAACTTTTTCAAACCAGAAAAAAAGACTAATAATGTAGCAGTTAACCTTTTGATTATTCTGTGTCCTGCTTTTGATTGTGAGCAATATTGGAGCTGGCAGTCTACTTAATGTGTATAAATAAGTTAGCGTGCTTCTGGTATAATATTAGCACTCTTAGTTTAATATCTTTTTGTGTGCGTGTGTCTGAACGTTATATATGATCAAATTTCAATGTTCAGTCCTTTAGACTATTAAACTGAAGGCCTGGAAATACAGGAGTATATGATAAGGAAACAAGTATGGGTTTGCTACTGTTTAGGAAATCCTCTTGCAACAGTGTTCTTTATCTTTCCTTTTTGAGACCGTAGAAGATCATGGAAGACCATGTTGCTGCAAGACTAAAATACAAAGGTTTTCAACTTATGATATTTTTAGTAAGACTTTTGGTTAAGTCTTCATATTTTTTTAGTTAATTAATTTAATATAGCAAACATGTAAGTAATGAAATAGTGGCCAGATAATATTAACAGATTTTAAGTTTAAGGCTAGTACAACGGCAGAAACATTCAAATTTTGCTAATTTTGATGTACTGAATTACTTATTCTTTACAGGCTGTTTCTGGGTTGTTTTGCTATTATGATTAGCTTTTTATTTATTTTTCTTAAGTTGATCTGAGTGACTCAAAACTTTAACTCCGACAATAAGACACAAGTCAAGCAGGTTATTTATATTCTTAGGTCTGATAAATGTTTGACTGTTTCCAAGTCTGTTTTCTTTGTTTATGTTAATCATTTCCTCATTGACACTTTTTTAAAGTTTTGATTTTTTTTTAATTTTTAGTTTTGAGGAATTGCTCTCCCATTTGGCCCTACTTCTCCTCCCTCCACCCTAAGCAAAACCAAACAAAAAACTATTCCCACATCCCTTTTCCTGTGCTTTGCAGATGCTGTTGCCTTTGATGCAGATTTAAAGTTAGTGAGCTGTAAGAAATTAATAAATCCGGTTTTGTACTGGCGGAAGTTACATATTATGTTAAAGATGATTGAGTATTTTCAAGAGGTCTACTCTGTGTGTGTGTGTATGTTTTACATAAAATACATATATCTTGTATAGTATATTTACTACTTCTCAAATGTTTACATTAAAGTTGATATTCTGCGACTGTGTAATTAACTTCTTTTTGTTTTCATTTTAGGAAGAAGAAAGCCATAATTGATCCCTCTTTGTTCAAATATAAAGTCCAACCTATTAAAAAAGAACTTTATGAATCTGTTATTGTTAAAGCATCTCAGCTAAGGTAAAAACAGTATATGAAAGTTAAAATTTTATCTTATGGACAACTATGTGAGAGATATAAGTTGTAAAGACATTTTTGATATAAAATGGAATTTTTAAGTAGTATTTTAGAACTATTAATTAGAAACACTGGAACAAGATATAGCCTTTGCGTTTCCCAAGCTTTCTGTAGCAGAGATTCTAAGCTTTGCAAATAGTAGTGTATATAGCAGCTCCTTTAAAATCTGTGTGCTTTCACTGCCAAACGCGTATGGGACCAGCTGTTGTCACTACTGCTGTGACTGATGGAGAAGAATGGAAAAAAAATGAGAACCCTATAAAGTTTCAGGAGTCTTAGCATTGTGAGCTCTCTTTCTGTGCAACAGTGAATCTGGCTTGAAATGCTGGAGCAGACACTGGCAATCACAGCGTTTTATTCCTTTAAAATAGCTGTGAAGATTCTTCTGTCTTAAATAGCCCAATTTATCCTGATGAATTTAGTGGAAAACTAAATTGTGGAGGGCTGTGTGTTTGTGTGCATGTATACGTACATAAAAGAGGACACACTTTTTTTTTTTTTAAAGAGTAGATGGTTCATCAAACTTCTGTAATTTGGATATTTTGAAAAATCTTCTCTGATTTCAAATCACTTCAGTTCCAGTGCGAGTGTTTGAGATAGAGTTAGTTTTTTTCATAAATTACTTTCTTGTCATCAGCAAGTCACTTGATGTATTTGGTCCTCATGCAATAAATCATCCCAATTTTCCAGTGCATTTAAGTTCATGTTTAACTTTAAGGTACTCAAACACTTCAAGCCGTATGTGGTTTCTGTAAACAGTTATTCTGAGGTGGTTTTTTGTTCGTTTGTTTTTGGTTTTGTTTTTTCATATGAAGTAGGGCAGGATTCCCTGGAATGCCAGGAGATGTTTAGATGCCCAGTGTCCTGTGGCAAGGGATTCTACAGTCTGGCCAGAAAATGTGGAGTGCCTCTTAGCTTGTCAGCTTGAGCCCTGTGTGCCTCATTTCCCCATCTGTGAAATGCAGATGCTATTTCCCAACACTTTTTTTTTTTAAAATCTATTATCTATTTTTATTTTCTCTTTATGTTACTGGATTAGAAACAACTATTTTGAATATCTAGAAAGACTGAATAGGCTGTGGAGGGGTGTGTGTGTATAGTGTGCACATGTGTGTGTGCATAAAAGAGTGTCCATACCATGATGTTCACAACAAACATTTAATATATTTATATTTTATATTTAATTGGGTATGAAAAGGATATTTAATTGGGTTTGCTGAGAACAGCTATTAGTTAGAGTGGTAAGGGTGTAATTTAGAATTAATAAAATAGCAAAAAGCTTGAAATCATACGATCTGTTATATGTGTTCTTGCACATATTGTCTGCTGTATTTAAACAACCATAAAAGTAACTTAGTTGATAATCTTCCTTTTCTTGCCTCATGCAGCAGGAGGAAGCATCTGTTTTCTCGTGATAGACTTAAACTTTTTCTGAAACAGCACTGTGAAGCACATGATGGAGTCATTAAAATGAAGGTAAATAAGATGGGATAGTATGCTGGATAGCATATTGATATTACTCGTCTTTCTTGTACTTTAAGTAGTTACTTAACTTATCTTTCTGAAGTACATCATCTTTTTTTAAGTATCTTATAGGAATTAGTATTTGACCTTTACAAAATAGAAGTGAATATACACTTTTTTTCTGCAAAATGAGTTTTTGTTTTGTTTTGAACAAGATGGTTCTTTTTCTGCACTCTAGAATTTAAGCAAAACTGAAGTCTGTAAGTCTTCCGTTAGCTACACATTAAGAAAAGTTCCTGAATTGAAAATGGGAGTCCTCATGTACAAAAATAATTGTTTATTAAAGTATAATATATTTTTAAGGAGTCTAGTATATAAGCTGACTCCTTTCTCCAAGCTATACACCTAGTATTTCTAGGTTAATAAAATTAACTGTTTCAGCCTTGCTGTACTAGACTAATATTATTCTGTTGTAATACTTTTTAGTTGGAAATACATGTTATTGTAGATTAAGGTCTCCAATTCTTCAAGTGGGATAGAAACATAGAGGAGCCAGGGTACCTGGAGTGAGTTTTGGGTGAGGCTTTAGGTAGCGAAGCTGTTAGGGCGCACCTTTCTGTGCACCTTGTGTGAGGTTAGAGTGTGATACATTCTACAAGATTCAGATTAGAGCTCACACCTTAGTCCGTGAGGTCAACTCTGGTAATTTCTCTTGCCTTGTGCAGTTCAAGGAAGGGTGCAGCTCTCCTCATGCTTCCAAAATAAAAAGCAGTTTCCTCTGCCAAACTGTCTGTGCCACAGGAGATCCTGCAGCCTCTCTACTGCATGCTGCAGCCTTGACCCTGAAATTCTTCGTAGATTCTTGTTTTTAAAAAGCAGGTTTACTACATTTGGCATTTTCTGTGTGTGTTAAGAGGAATGCTCAAACTCTTGCATAGCTTCATTCTGTACAGGAAAGCACTAAGAGATGAGAGCATCAGGGAGAGTCTTGCCGCTGAAATATGTTGAAAATGTCAAATGCAACAAACTCTTCAGATGTATTTGTAGCTTTAGAGTCCGTCTCTTTTAGAGAAATAGAAGAAAACAGTTTAAAGGGAGTTGGATGGCAAGTTTAGGCTGTCCCTTGCTTGGGCTGCTTTCAGAAGAGGATATTCTTGATGCAGAAAATTTGGACATAGTATGCTGGGTCTGACCTGTCAATTTTTTGTCACTTTCTGCTGCCAGATGAGAATTGTGATATTTTGTATATGTTTGTGTTTCTCGTGTGTGTTTGAGGACTTTTCGGAGCATCTGTTTGTTCTGTTGTCAAGTTACCTCATGTTTCAGCAAATACATGAACATGTCCTTATTGGAGTGTCATTTGTGTCCTTATCAATATCATGATAAGGGCAGGCTTCCCAAAGTCACAGTTTGAGGAAGCTGGCTTGAAGCAAAACCCTGACAACTCAGAGAAAAAAATGATACTTTTTCTTCTTCTTCAAAATGGTTTAATTGTGAGTTTCTTCAGTAAATTGCTTTCCCTGCTTTCTCTGTCAAAAGTCACCCCTACCACATTCCAGTAATTTGCTGAAAAGTCTGCGTCCAGCTGTGTTTGTTCAAAGGTATCTAAATAAACATGATTTTTACTAAATGAGGCCAAAATCTTTGTTCAAACATGTGCTGCTTACATTATTATCCTCTTGCTGGATTAACTCTACTTTTATACCATTTTGGAATCTTTTCTCTTTTCTCTCAGCCAACCAATTGCATTGTCTGTCTGAATTCCTGATACATAAAAGTTGGTACCTATGAAGAGGTAATCATTTCACAATCAATACCTGTTTTCATCTTTCTTATTAAGGCTACATCAATTGCAAAATACAGTCTAGCAGAACAAAATTTCTCGTACTTCTTTCCCGATGACCCACCCACATTTATCTTCAGTCCTGCAAGCAGAAGGCGAGGGAGGCCTCCAAAGAGGGCCTCTCTTAGTCAGGTAAGTAATGAACAAAGTTTTAATTTCTGATGAAGACACAGCAGTAGAGTCTTCTGCACTATTCTATCTGCTGTATGAACTTTCAGAAGAACTGGAATGCAAAGCTGAAACTGAGCTTCCCTATCTAGAGTGTGAATCAGGATATAGTGCATATAATATATTGGCTTATATTTAAGGTGAAAAGAAATCAAACTTAGTATTTAGCTTCTGATTGGTGGGATCCCACCAATAAATGAGCTTTTCAGTGTGTTTTGAAAGTGTATGTAGTATTTGTCCCTTCCAGGATGATTCATAAATTATCTAAAAATCTTTAATTCATACTTTCAGATACAGTTAGTTAACTTGGCTTTTTTTTGAACAGCATAATGCTCTAAATGGCCTTATTCACAAAGGCAGCTGTGGAAAAAAAATATATATATATAGCTATTAGAATCTTTGCATAGTTAGCATGTTTGTGAGAAAAGGTTTTAGCCTTTCTTTCTCCTTTTAGAGAACTGTTGAAAGATGGGGAGTATCTGTTGCCGGTCATATCACTGTACATACTGTGCTTTTTCTCTTTGCTCTCCCCACCCTTTCCACCAAACTGCCTATTAGGAGGACAAGGTTACTGCTAAACAAAATATCCCAGGAAGCAGAAGTAAGGGAGCAAAGGAAAAGACAAGATTCCAGAGGCAGAAAGAAGAAATGCAGGCCATGGGTAAGTTGAGGTTCAGTCCTATGCCTGGCAGAACCAGTTTCTGCAGGTAGGAGAGGTGACCATAATTAGTGTATGTCGGGGTCATGTCTTTCAAAGGGAAAAGCATAATAAGAGGGCACTGCCACAGCACTGTGGCTAAGTGCTCCTTTCAGTGGCTAGAATTGTTGCTTCCTGACTTCTTTTACTATCCTGTGGAAATGTAGGAAGCTTTCAGTCAAACTATGTTTGGTCTCTATCTCAGGTAAGTAATGAGTGCGTGTATATCGCAAATAAATATGAGCAAAACAAAAATTTTTGGAGAATTTTGGGCTTCAAGATCATGCATAATATTTCCTGGCTGTCTGTATAGCATGTGTTTTTAACACAGAAACAATCTGTGGTATGAGGAAAAGCTATAAATAGAAAAGCTACCTTAAAATTAAAAAGAACTGCAATGCTTTCCGAAACCTATAATAACCCATAAGAAAATCCTTACATCCACTTGAGTCATTCTGAAGATGTCTTTGTGTAGACATGCTGGTGGTGTGCATGTGTGTTCTGCAAAATTACTTCCAGTATGTTTGCAGAGTTTTGTAGGTAAAAGAGTGCAAGTCACTTTGGAGGTTTTAATTTCAGACTGAATTATTTTGTCTTACCTCTGTTCAATTTCTGGTCTATTTAAGCTTAGTTTCACGTAAGATAAAAGGACTCATGTACCTTCTGTATGGATTTAACTAAATAAATTGATGTTTCTTCTTGTGGAGACAAAACAGTGAAACTCCTCCTTCCTCAGACAAGATGTTTTGCTTAGTTGAAAGCCTTTCCTGAGGAAGAACATCATTGCTTATATTTATGAAAATACTCTGAATTTTCAATTTCTACCTTTTTATTTCTATTATCATATAAGCATAGGTTGTTTTTAGGATGTAAGGGTCCTTATGCCAACCCCATACATATAGCAGGACTAAATAAATTTGGCTGTGACTGCTCAGGACCTTGTCTTCATGGGAGGTAGGGACATTAGGGTATAACTAGCTTCACTAAACTACTTAGTACAGAGAGCATCTACTACTTATATGAAAAAAGCCTGGAAATGACAAGCCAGGATAAGTTAGCAATGGAGCAGTACCAGTGATTCATCACTATCAGACAGTGCTCAGATGCAACAGTATCAAAGATCATGTGTGTTGCTATCTGCAGCTTTTAGGAGTTTAGTTAAGACGTGTTTTCTCTGTGTTATCCTGTTGCAATGCTGTTAAAACATCTCATTTCAAACATCAAAAGAGCAATCAGTCTCACTTTAGTTGCGTGATATTGACATCCAAACATATTTTTTAGATTCTTTTTGCCACCTGGCTAGAAAACTGCCATAGTATGTTAATATTCAGACTTGGTAATAGCTTTATGTTTCTTGATGGGAGATGCAAAATAATGATGAATGTGTGACATTAAAAAATGTTGCGTTGTCACACTTGTTCTGTGTGTTCATTTTTGGCTCAATGTTGGCCCCTGAACCAAACTACTACTTTAAAAATGACATCTTCTCATGATGTTGTGAAAACAGAGTGTGATTCCATCCATAAAATAAACTTGAAACTCTGTGAATGTCATTGAATATGCAATTAAACATTTTTACCTGTAAATAATAATTGGAATGGTGATTACTGACACTCATAAAATCTCTACAAAAGAGCTGCTATAGTAGTTTACTAATGGTGTGCAATGGCAGCAAAGTACATTGGAAAATCACCTTTCTTGAAGGACTGTGGAGGATCAGCTTCACTACTTTTATTTTCCAGGTGAGAGTCAGTGGTGGTGTTTATATGGGTGGCGTAGAAACTTTCTTGGCCACTTTCAGAATTTTATAGGGAAACTTAAATGATCTAATACAATCTTTATTTGTTTTTCCAGTGTCATTCATTTTCTATTAGAATTAAGGTTCTCCTCCTCATTTTTTTCTTAACTTTCACTTGTGATTTTTAGCCTTCTTTATTTAATTAAAATGGTAAGTCCACTGACCTCTGTTTATTTGTTAGCTGGGGGCAGCGGAGATGGTTCTGCAAGTAACTCTAGATCTCCTCAGGCAGTAACATTATTACCTATTAAAGTTCAGCTTAAACTGTGTAAAAGAAGTAAAACTCGACAAACTAGCCTAATTTTCATTAATTCACTAATAATTACTTTAAAAAGATGCTTATTTAAAGGATTTATTAACATGAATCTCATGGCTGTAGGACGCTTACTGCAACATGCTGTTATTAAGCAGTCTTTACTAAGTGCTCTGCTGTAAGTGTGTGTTATCAGTTGTCATCTTTAATTCTTCAGTCAGAGAATTATAATAAACAATAAACAAACTTCTGTGTGTGTACCCATAAAACCAAAAATATTTAACTTTATTACAGTGATGACAGCCTTGTAAAGCACATATAATGTGTTAGCACTGAAATTCTGGTTGTCTAAAGAACTTCTGTGTGCTTAATGGGTAGAGCAGAATTGAACTTTGGGTTGGCATAGAAACAATTCAGTCTTCATAACAATATCTTTTTCATATGGTAATTATAAAGTGATCAGTCTACCTATTTAGCATGTTTACATAGAATTAGCATTTTATAAAAGAGAAATAACTTAGGTTTGTTTGTATTTCTGTGTAGCTTTTGAAAAAGCTAAATTAAAACGAGAGAAGGCAAATGCTATAGAAGCCAGGAGAAAGGAGAAAGAAGATAAGGAAAAAAAGAGAGAACAATTAAAGAAGATTGTGGAAGAAGAAAGGATGAAGAAGAAAGAGGAGAAAGAGAGGCTCAAAATAGAAAAGGAAAAAGTAATGTGTTTGTATTATGTGCTTCATATGGGAATATCATAATGTTTTTCTAGTTCATTTGTTTCTTAGTTATTATCTACCCCAAGTTATTTTCCATCAACTGTTTCCAAGTTAGTAAGACTTGTATTTTTAAAAAACTATGTATTTATAAAACGTGGTTGTGTGTTTATATTCATAGATAACACTTACTGCTTTATAGACTCACTTTGAATTTGGTTCTGAAGTACTAAAACCTTTTTTTTTTTGCTAATCATGCACAATAGTATTTGATGTGAGAGTTGTCTTCTGCTTCAGAATTAGAGATGCTGTAGAGGCCAACCACCACAGTATGTTAAATTACTGTGGAGTTTCTTGTGATTTCCCTTGGGATGAGAATTGTTCAAAATCTTGTTATTTAGGCATAATATGAATAAATTATTTATCCCACTATTTCTTTAACCACAACCACATCCACTATCTATTTTGATTGGGTTTTTTTGTGACAACTTTAATGAAAGAGGCAGGTTGAGAAAAAAATCTAGACTAAAAGTTAATCACTAACACAAGAAAGAAACACTGCAGTTATTTTTTAACTTGAATCTTTGTCTATATTTTATACAAAAATGATTATTTTGTTCTAATAAAATGTTTTATTTTTCTGCGTTACTGAAGTGGTAGAGGTAGAGGCATGGTTCTAGAAATTGTAATAGGAAGAACTGATCGTACATTTTTTTTACAGTTCTGACTTCTCTATCCCTTCTTCCTTCCCTATTCCACCAGGAAAGAGAGAAGCTGCGAGAAGAAAAAAGAAGATACGTGGAATACCTAAAGCAGTGGAGTAAACCTAGGGAAGACATGGAGTGTGATGATCTTAAGGTATGATTGAATATGTGTGTGGAGTAGTGCGGGCTTGACTTCTGCTTACAACATCCTCAAGGCAGTTCCCCTCGTGCAGAGGCAGATTTCATGGGATCTGGAGGGCAGGGGTTGTGTGTGAGCAGCAGTCATGCAGTGGTATGCAGAGTAGTCCCGGGGATGATGCTGTTAGGGTAGACAACATCTGCATTTTCATTCTCCCAAAATCTTGACTGTTTTCTCAGTTTCTCAGTCTCAATATGGAACAGTCTTTTCTCTCTCTCCTTCTCCCCTCCCAGCTCCAAACTGTTGAACTTGCTGGGCAGAGGGTATTGAATAGACCTGACTTCTCAAATACAGTAAGAATTTACCTAGCGTAAACCTGAGTTACTTAGCAGATTTAATTAATGAAGAAATCAATTTTAGATGGAAAAGGTAGAAAGGGGCTGAGTGTGTGTGTTTGTTTAATTCCCTATGATGCTCCTTTGATTTAAACTCCAGCAATATCCTTGCTTAACGATCCCTTTCTGGATGATCTCTGTAGAAAATAACAAGAATGTACCTCCCAAAGAGGCTCATGCTCTAAATGATAACATAGTGTGATTCCACAGAATCTGTCCACTGCAAAGTACGATTAGTTACACTTGCACACACTTTGTTAGGATTAATTTTGTTAGTGAATGCAAAAGAATGAGAAATAGTCAGGAATATGTGGATAGGAGCTTGTGAGAGGTATGCAGGGAAACATGACAGAAGCAAGAAGACAGATGAAAATTTAAGAGTGTTGGTTGAACTGTTAACACTGGTGAGAGGAACATACGAAAACTGAACATCCCTGCAGGGTGAGCTGTATAAGCTTTGACAGAAAGGATGAAAACTTCTAGCTGTGTAAAGGAAAGGAGAAAAAACTGAGGAAGGGAATAGATGGTGAGAATGGGAGGAAGCTGTGGGAAACAGTACTGCTACGTCCTTTGAATGGAAAAAAGGCAAAGTGTGGAGAAATAGCATAATTACAGTGAGAATTGACACACGTATGAATAAACGTGATTGGTGATGCAGGTAAAGAAGGCAGAAAAAAAATCTGTAGACCGCAATTTTTCAAAGAAAATCTCAGGAAATACATGAAATATCAATTACGTTTTTCTGAAAGCAAAGTATTGAACAATCTTTTCATTCATGTTTATAAACTGCATTTCTCTGTGGAGAAGACACATCCTTTTCTGACAGGATAGTTTGACCGACTGTTCAGAAATATTAGGTGAAAGCAAATCTTTAAGACTTTCATGAAGATATTAGTGCAGAAAACAAATTTTGTGTTCTGTATTGTCAGCTGTGGATTCTCGTTTATATCTTTTTTACATGGTTTTGAGCATTTAAGTTGGCTGTCATAGCTGGCCTACCAATGAAAAAACACACATGCCAGTCAGCTACATATACATCAGACATGACCTTGCACATGGTAGTATTAGACATGTTTTGTATGTGCTGGGGATTTTTGTTTGTTTGCTTTCTGCCAGAAATGCTGCATAATCTTTTAAAGAATGTTTATCACTTGTCTGGACAATTCCAGCAAATTTTAAAACTCTTTTGGACTAACACAGGTTTAAAACACTTCACAGCCTATGTTGTTAAACTGTTAGCAGTTTTGAGTTCCTGAAGGCAAAGATTGAAGCTTATTCGTGTTTATAAAGTTGAATATTTCTGTATCTCCAAAGATTTTATGAGTTGCATGCTATTCAGTGTCTTCAGTTAATATGGCCATAAATATTACCATACTAATTGATTGCGTGTCTTTAGAAATATTTTCAGTAAAATATAATGAAGCCCAGTGGATATATTTCTTAGAATGATAAACTGTTTCTGTTGTTAGTGCCCTGTGTACTCACTGAAGCCATACATTGTGTTAAGTTGTTCTCTTTGGATTGCAGGAGCTTCCAGTGCCCATGCCAGTGAAGACCAGGCTTCCTCCTGAGATCTTTGGCGATGCTCTGATGGTTTTGGAGTTTCTGTATGCTTTTGGGGAACTCTTTGATCTTCAAGATGAGTTTCCTGAAGGAGTAACTTTAGGTGGGTTGTCATTTACAGGGCAAAATGCCCTAATTTGTGGTGTCTCTTCTGCTCCCAAACATCTTAAATATGTATGCATTTATCAAGTTTCTGTGCAGTCTTAGTGTGGCAGTGCTTACATAAACATATCAATCAATTTTTCTCTTGTCAACCTCTGCAGTATTGGTACAATTAAGATTAATTTCAATGTAGAAACTGTTAATTTACTTAGTCTACTTGTATATTTCTCTTGCAGTTAAATATTAAGGAAGGGCATTGTTTTTTCATGGTTTTCTTTCTGACAGCATCACTTTAAGAATATTCACAGTAAATTATGGAAAAATAACTTGGTTATCACCTGAAGGGATTTTATCTGATTATCTGAAGGGCGGGGGGGGTCGGGACGGGAACATGTTTTCATTCTTCAGTACATAATTACTTTGCAACATTATGGCAAAAGTGACCCTTCTTAAACTCTATTCACAGAAGTTTTAGAGGAAGCTCTTGTAGGAAATGACACTGAAGGCCCACTATGTGAATTGCTGTTTTTCTTCCTGACTGCCATCTTTCAGGCAATGGCCGAAGAGGAAGAGGAAGTGGCCAAAGATCAAATAGCTGACGCTGAGACCAAAGGTCAGATCTTAATTTTGCTACTTAAAAACTGGAATTCCACTGGAATTAACTTTAAATTGCATGTGTTATTGCATTCCTGTGTTTAACCTTGTCTTACTGTGCATGGATAATGCATATAAATGGACTTATTTTTTCTATTTCCTCTGGAGTAAAAGTTTTAAACTGGGTATGGAGGGCTGGGGAGGGAACAGAAAAAGCAAGCTTGTTGCCGCTATGGTTGCATCCAGCAAAGCATAATAAGCACTTAACAGCGCTGCTTATGTTCTGGAGGTGCAGGAAAGCATCTTCACCTCCTTCTTCCTCCTTCAGCACTGTTAGATGTTTCTCCTGAGGGCCAGGAAAAGAGGCGTTTTACTAAATCTTCTTACAGGTTTTTATCCACAACTATTAAAAAATTAAAAAATAAAAATAAAAAACAGGGCCTAAACCTGATACTAGTTAAAAGACCAAATGCTTGAGTATAGCTATAATGGAAAATTCCATGTTCATTGTCCTTCAAGACACATCAATGTGCATGTAGGCTCCAGGTACTGTTGTGCTGCTGTGCTTCCCAGTAAACATCTTGCACTCGCTGCCTCTGGACTCTGCTCTTAAGACTGAAGCTGCACATGTTTCAGGGGCACTCACTATACATGAATCTCTCAGAAAGAAGCTAATGCTTTATTCTAAGTTTTTGTGGTCAGCAACATTATATGTGTGTCTCCATTCTTAATAGGCTGTTTCTCTTCGCGTTGAGCCAGCTCAGTGATTCAAGTTTTTAGTCCGTGAATGCTCTATGCCTCTTTCTGCAGCACTGCACCTATAATATCTTACTGATTCTACAGAAAATGCTTCAGAGGTCTAATTTTTGACTGAGGCAATGGTTTCATGATGCGAAATGTTTACTGGTTCTGCCAAGTCCAAGTATTCTGTGTCGCCCTTTGCATGCTTCTGGGTATCCAGCCCTCAGAAGGTGCTGCTCCCTCATTCCAGCTCAGCTCAGCTGCACCTGAAACCCTGCTGTGAACAGGAGACTCGTTTGGCCTGTTATGAACATCCTGCATTAGGGCTGGTCACTCTAACACTCCGCATGCAACGGAGGCATCAGACAGGGAGCCTGGAGAATGCTTTGAGATGTTACCGTTGCATCAACCTTCTGCGGGTTGGATCTGTGGCTCAAGAGCTCTGCAGAGCCCTTGCTGGGGCAGCGCTTGGTGAAGGGGGAGGCCACTGCTTGCCCTGCTTGTGTGCAGCATGTCCTGTGCTCGAGGACTGCCAAATCCCCCACTGGTTGGAGGAGAAAATTTGTCCCCCTGTCCTGCTACTCTTACTTCATCAGAGGTAGGCAAGAATATAAGAATATTTTCTGTTTGAGCTCCAGGGAACCCTGTGGTTCCCTGCGAGGCAGATGCAGGAGAAACAGGAAGATTCACACACACACAGAATCGCAGAATGGTTGAGGTTGCAAGGGACCTCTAGAGATCATCTAGTCCAACCTCCCTTCAGCAGGGGCACGTAAAGCAAGTGGCACAGGGTGGCATCCAGGCGGGTTTAAGATCTCCAGAAAAGGAGACTCCCCAGCCTCTCTGGGCAGCCTGTTCCTCTGCTCTGTCACCCTCGCAGGAAAGCAGTTTTTCTTCACATTCCTTTAATTTCTCCCTTGCATCCTGTGTGCTTTCATGCTTAAGATTTGCATCCAATCTGTGACGTGTCTGTATGTAAAGCATGGTACTGTCTTTAGCAATAGGTGCTGCTTGTGGTAAGTGAATAGTATTATAGACTTGATAAAGTGTTAACCAATGTAGAGTTCTAATTAATACTGATTTTAATTATCAGAGAATAGATTCTAATTAGATTCTTTATTGTTCATAGCACTGACCAGAAAAAATGCCATGTAACTCTCATTTTAATTTGAATGTCTGGGGTTGGCAAATGCAGAAACGTACTCTCTCACCTCTTAATTTTGCAGAGTTGGGGGCAAGGCAGTTTGTCTGTTTCCTTCTGCTTTCATTTAAAGCCTTTGAACTTTTATTTTTTGTTAGTCTTGTTCAGACATTTTTTTTTCCCTTGAAAGAATTAATGTCCTTGGCTTTGTAATACTATCTAACCAAACCAGTAGTAGACAGCATGAATGCTTGGACACTTAAATTATGTGCAGGCCATTTTTCGGTTTCTTTTTCAGGCAGAAAATATCATATAGGGGTTTGGTGTGTCCTGCTTTCTCATGCTGTGTTATATAGATATGGAGAGAGGAAGGGCGGGGGGGGTTAATTTGCCAGGTCTGAGTAAAAATTTTGGAACAACATCAGTTACAACGCGAGAACCTGTGAATTTTGCTTTTATTTAGTCTTAGTTTGGATTTGTGGCTGTGTAACTGCTTTATGATTTGGACTGGAGTAAAGTAACATTGTTGAAACGGTTTGTAAGAGTGATGACATTCTGCCAACCCTCTGGAGAAATACCTGCCCAGTGCTAAGGAAACCTTCTGTCCAAGAAACAGTTCTGCTGTTTCTCCCTTTCATTCCCACTGCTTCACTGGTCAGTCTGCTAAAGTGTGTTGCTCCTTACTGAGTGCTGATGCTTCTGTCGTCCAGCTCGTTTTGTTGAAATTTTGTTTCTGTTTAATGATGTACTAATCGTGTGTGTGCAGGATGAGCAAATTTATATCCCAGTTAGATAATAAAAACATACAGTGAGTGATGATAACCATTGTCAAAATGTCTGATCAATTTGAATAATCTTTCCTAAACCCAGAAAGATAATAGGCAATAACAAAACATGTAGGGGTGCAAAGTATAGATGTTTTTGCACTGTTTTTTGCTTCTGCTTTCAAGTGCTTCCTGATTTGTTTCCACTGTCTTTTCTGTTGCCTTTGTGCATGTTTTGTGCCTTGTTGGTTGCTTTAGCAGCTGTATGTAGGGAGAAGAGCTTGTAGCATGTGTTGCATGCCCTTAGTTTTTAGCTGGGTATTTAGTTGGATTTAAGGGTGCATAAACTTTAATTTGGGTATTGAATTGAGTTTTAAATACATTGATGCTTTTGTGACTGTTGGGCCCTTTTTCGCTTTCTCTGCCATTTTTATAAACTGGCTTGCTTTCCTCCCTTCCACAGTACAAGTTTTAACTTGCACTAGAATAAAGTGTTTATTTCCTTAAAGATTTAACAGAGGCTTTGGATGAAGATGCAGACCCCACAAAATCTGCACTGTCTGCAGTTGCAACTTTGGCAGCTGCATGGCCCCAGTTACATCAGGGTATGTGTGGGTTTCACTTCTTGTTTTGTTACCGTTCTTATTTTGCTCTGTGTTTTAAAGCACATTTATATAAATATTTTTGATGTCTGTGAAATAACTGTTCATCCTTCTTAACTGTAGGCTGCAATTTGAAAAACTTGGATCTTGATAGCTGCACTCTTTCTGAGATTCTCAGACTTCACATTCTAGCATCAGGCGCTGATGTAACATCAGCTAACGCCAAATACCGTTACCAGAAACGCGGCGGGTTCGATGCTACTGACGATGCTTGCATGGAGCTGAGATTAAGTAATCCTGGCCTCTTGAAGAAGCTTTCAAGTACCTCAGTGTATGATTTGTTGCCAGGTAATAAAATAATTGTTAGCGATGATGAGACTGCTCTTCAAGTGATCGGTTTTGCAGTTGTTTCAGATTAATGAATCGCTTCTGATTAGTGATCAGTGTTATATCACAGAATAAGTTAGTTTGGAAGGGACCACTGAAGGTCAATCCTCAGCAGGTCCAACCAAACGGGAGACTACAGAGAGATGGACTCTCGCTACCTCTGCATAGCTTTTTAAAATCAAGGGCAAAGTCTGACTTGCAGAGTGGCTCTATGTGGGAGCCGTATTTTGAATGTTTGACTCAGACCATGGTTTTTGTTCTATGCTTAAATTTGGTTTGCTTAAATTATTTGAAAGTGGAGAAAAGATGGATATCCACTGTTCTTGTATCGCAGATTTGAAGGCAGTATTGCCTTTGAGTTCTTAAATGCCTCTTGTTTGCACTGACCAATTTCATCCTGGAGTGCTAAGAGTTTAGAAAATAAAAATAAAGGCACATGTCTCTAAGCAAAGCAGATATTTCAACCATTTCAAGAAATGTCTTTTTGCACATGCAAGCTAATACTGTACATGTATTTGACTTCTCTTTGTTTAATGAGAAGCCTTCAGTCTGCAGTGTGTAACAGCAAGGATCATTTATCAATTCTATAATGGAATATAAACATGAGTGTGAATTTTATTAGGAGAAAAGATGAAGATCCTGCATGCCCTCTGTGGGAAACTTCTGACTCTCGTCTCCACTCGAGATTTCATCGAGGACTCCGTTGACGTGTTACGGCAGGCGAAGCAAGAGTTCAGAGAACTGAAGGCAGAACAGCATCGCAAAGAGCGAGAAGCGGCGGCAGCAAGGTGACCTTTTTTGCATCCTCTGTTGGTTCCTTGAGGAAAAAGGAGCAGAACTTTGTGCTAAGCATTATACTTCCCCAAATTACTGTTACTTTTAGATGCTGCTGTAGAGTCCAAGTGGAAAAAATGCAGTTAGAGTAGATACTAGATGATTTGCAACTGATTTTCTGTTTCCTTCCTACCATTAGGATACGTAAGAGGAAAGAAGAAAGGTTAAAAGAACAAGAGCTAAAAATGAAAGAGAAACAAGAAAAGCTGAAGGAAGAGGAGCAAAGAAATCTTGCTGCAGAAGTACCTGTTGGGTATGATGAATTGTATTACTGCCATACATATGATTGTGGGCCTGCTTTTTAATTGGCACTTTTAGTGTATGTGTCAGAGCTTCCCTATTTAGTTTCATTAACTTAAATACAAATATACTTCGTTATATAGTCAAATATATAGCTCTTAATGTTGATTATTCTTCTTGTTTCTAGGATTGTTTTGTGAAAGCAATTTTATTTTTTAAATCAGTTTTAGTGTAATGCTAATGCTAACATGACAGCTTTACTTAGTGGCCAGAGAAGTTTCCAAAATTTAATTTGTATTTTTGCGTGACTTTTTGTTTGTATTGATTTCATATCTATGAATATCTTCATAGTAGTCCATTCCAGTTTTTCTAATTTGAAAAACTGGTCTGAGCTAGATAAACTATTATGTGAGGTCCGTATTATGAGTCGAATTAGTAACACAGCATTTCTTAAAATATGCTGTGCTAGCCCAGGTGATTTCCAAAACCCAAGATTTTTTTTGTTCTATTAATAAAACTGTATGGTTTCAGGTTGTAAGATTCATGCACATGCAGCTGTACATGATTCCAGAAAAAAAAATCAAAATGTATATACAACACTATATCTTTACCAGCTTGAGGAAGGGAGTTAGTTAAATAAATCTGCTTGCAAGAGGTGAGCACGGGCCAGAGACAGATTTTTGCTATGTTTCTGAAAGTGTAATTGGGAAAAGAAAAAAATAAAATATTTTCCTGTAAGGGGCACATGTACTTCTTAAGGCTGTTAATTATACTTAGTTGATCAATAAATGTATTGTAATCTTTTGTAAAATAGTGTGCCTTTTCATAAGGAAACATTTTTGGTTTTAGTAATGAAAAATAATTCAACTTAATAGAATAATGCTAAAATACCTGTTGTAGGGGTCTTATTATAAGAATGTTCTTTAAATATGTGAATAAATATAGTGAAGACCAAAGTGATAGGTTGAGTGCTTAGCATGGAGCTTTTCAGCTATATTTCAGTATCTTTGCCTTGTTGCTTACAAAATATTTTCAATTATTTAAGGTTAATTTTAAAAAGAAAAAAAAGCTATGAAGCATTACAGATCTTTTAAGCACTTTGAAGAGGAAAAGACTGATTAAATTAAATATCCCATATTGTATTGTATATTTTTTTTCCCCATGACATTCAGTTTTTAAAATGTGACTGGTCACCTCAGTTTATTTTGTCCTACCAGGGAGGAGGAACGGGAAGAGCTTGATACCAGCACAGAGAGCAAAGAAGTTGAACGTAAAGAGCAAGACATGGACACAGTAACAGAGGATGAAGAGGAGTTGGGACCAAACAAAAAAGGGAGAAGAGGTAATCCTTTAATGTAATGCTGTAGTGCACTGGTTTATTTATATGCATATACCTGGGAAACTGCTGCCTTCTGTAGCAAGCTTTTATGAAATATTAGTCTTCCTTGTAAATTAACAAGAAGGCAAGGATCATGATGGGTTATTAAGGACATAGAGCTGGCCTGATCTCGTTGGAGCTGCCAGCTGTACGTGCTTTCACACTTTTGTTCCTCTGGTCTCCCATACCTACTGTGTGCTAATGAGGGATGAATAGCCGATTGCTTACATTGCTAGCTTATCTGTTCCTTTCTGTCTTGACAGCTTTGTGGTAGTGTCTGTGCCAAATGAAAGCCTGTGGATGGTTTTTGACTTTTATACTGCAGTTGTACCTGCAATAGAAACTCTGAATCTTTTAGTTGCACAGTTTAGACTTTTTAGTTACACAGTTTGGATTTCGTTACAGTTTTATGATGAAGACCTAAAGAAAGCTTGGAAATAATTTCAAGTTTCTCAGATTCTCAAGAAAGTCTGAGACATTATGCCTCTAGGGTAGACAAGTGTTTCTCCCTCTTGGCTGCAAACAGAGAAACTGAGAGTCGTGCTAGAAAACTGAAAGCTGTGGATGCTGTCAGCATCTTTCGCAGTTTCACTTTTCAATTAAAGACCTCTTTTTCTGTGTAACTGTTGGAACCAGACTGACAAACTCAAATGTGAACTGGAGTGTATTTAGTGGGGTGAAAAGGAAATAATAGTATATGAAAAAAGAAATTGGCTAATGTAGCCAAGTTTGCAATATAAGTTTTATATATGGATTCTGATTTTACTTGAAGTCTTGTGAGATTTGAGTGTTTCATGTATGGAAAACTAGGTCCAAAAGGTATTTTATATTTAATAATGAAATTGTTAGAATTTTACTGTCATGATAGAAGATTATTTTATAACATACTTTTAAGTTCTTAAAATATTCTTCTTTTTACAATGTTAAAATGATGTCAGTAAGTGAGACTTAGTCTGGTATACTAAAGTACGATAAAGATGGCTTCTTTTTTATTAAGGGAAGAGGATAATACCTTCTGAATGTTTCTCTAGTATAGCTAGTATTTGTTCCTTGAGTGGGTTCATGTTCCTTGACACTATAAGTTTAGCAGGGGAGAGAAGCAAAAAGTTGCCCTTTACTTGTCTTATTTTAATTGAGTAAAAAAAAATACAGGCATGTTGCTATCACTCTCCTTCCTTTTACTTTTAGGAAGGAGAGGGCAAAATGGATATAAAGAATTTACAAGGCAAGAAGAGACCATTTCTGAAAAGAGTGAACCTCTTACTGCTGAAGAGGAAGAAGCTTTAAAACAGGAGCAACAGAAGAAAGAGAAGGATCTGCTAGAAAAGATTCAGAACGCGACAGCCTGCACAAATATCACCCCTTTAGGTCGCGACCGCATGTACCGACGCTACTGGATTTTCCCCTCTGTTCCTGGATTGTTTATAGAAGAGGATTTTTCCGGTCTCACAGAAGACATGTTGTTGCCTCGAACCTCTTCCTTTCAGAGTAGTGTACAGTCTTGCACAAGTGAACCTCAGGTATTCAGTAAAACTGGAGAGTCTTTGAAATCCTCTGAATCTACCTCCACTCTTGACCAAGATTCACACAGCAGTGTTGTTGTAGAGGTGCCAAGGCCAGTATATAAACCAAACCGTTGGTGCTTTTATAGTTCTCGGGAACAACTGGACCAACTCCTTGAGGCTCTCAATTCCCGAGGACATAGGGAGAGTGCCTTAAAAGAAACTCTTTTACAAGAGAAAAGTAGAATATATGAACAACTAAGCAGTTTTCCTGTGGAAAAATTCCATATTCCAGGTAAAGGAAAAGTTCCTGATTTCTCTTTGCTTCTGCAGTTGTAACTTTAATACAAGATGCTAGTAACCTGTAATTCTCATTTAATTTCAATAATTAAGAGATAAGAATTATATGTATTTTGCTCTGAGATATGTTTTGAGAGTTTGGGGAATATTTTTTTGCTGTTGTATCTGAATTTTTTGGTGTTACATTAAAAAGTGCAATAGCTACTGTCTTTCCTCACTGCTTAGTAAAATCAAATTTGCTTAAAAAAAAAAAAAGTAGGAAATAATTTGAGATTTGGCCAAAGATTAATTACACGCAATTTGGGAATAAAGATTAAAGGTAAATGTGCTAAAGATGAATCTTAGTATTGATCATTTCACACCTCATTTCCCTCACCATACTGAAAAGTATTATGCCTTTGGAGACATAAACATTATGAAGAGAAGCAGTGCTGTTATGTTCATATACGTATTTTGAACAAGGGATAGGTGGTGTGTGGCAAAGTTACACTAAAATCTTTGAGAGGAAAAAGGAAAAAATGTGTGGTTGTGGTGGTGTTTACATGGCATAGTATCAGGGCAGTGAATTTTGTGACTTTGGGCAGATGCTCATTACAGGAGGACAAGGGATATGCAGAATGTTTTCGTGGATTCAAAATGTAAAATATATTTTAAATCCTTCTAGGTTTAGATATTTAGTTCCCCTTTGATGATTCCATTTTAGATCTCTAGGTCCCCTTTCTCTTGGTGGAGACTAACCTAGCACAGGGGCCAGTAGTTGAGCTTTAATTGGGGGTCTTGTGAGTATGTTCTTGTCTTCTGGTGAGAATTTCTATGCCCTTTTCTACTCCTTACCTTGTGGCATAGCGGTGGTGTTCCCTTGTTTTGCTAGCTGCTCTATATTTTGTGTGTTGCTTTCCTCCCTGAAGCCATCATGTTCCTACACACATTTGCTTTTCTGTGCTAAAATTATAAAATAATGTTGACACAGGGTTATTTTTGGACTTGAGATATTTCATTTTAATAGCAAGAAAATTAAAATGCAGCTGTTTAATGCCAGTGCCTCCCCTGCATGATCAGTAACGAAGCGTGCCCTTGTGCAGTTCTGCTTAGGAGAGGGCTTTGCTCTAGCAGAACGGGACCGCCTCGTCTCCTTTATTCAGATGACAGGCAGGACAGTTGGGAACTAATCTGTGATTATTTTTTTTTCCCTGCGCTGCAGACTGCCATTCTTCTTCCTCTTCTCACTCGCAAGAAAATGGAAATAAAGCAAAAATGCGCTATTACGTAATTTTAAATATTTACTCTAGTATTTTTTTAAATTCTTTTCAGTGTCATTTGTTTGCAAGCCAATTGCTGCCATTTCATTTCCGCAGCTGCTTTTAAACTAGAAAGGGCATTTCCCTGACCCAGACATCATTGCTTGCTAATACCCATTTTGAGAATATTTACATAATTACTGTCAGTCACAGGGAATTGTTTCTGCAGCTAAGAGTGTGATATAAATTCACCCTGTGCTGCTTTGACAGCAGCTTTAAGATTTTTTTTGTTTGGTATCTCCAAGTTTTTGCATACTTCCAGCCACCACTGTATGTCATTACCTTAATCCTGTGAACAAAGACATATGCGGGTTTTACCAAGCATAATTTAGTGTCTGTGCCTGCTTCCAGCTCTTCCCTGTGGCTTCTGAGCTCTTGCATGTATTTTCAGTTGCCTTGTGAAGAGGCCTTTTGTGTGATACCTCATCATCAACTCCTCCATCCCCTTCTTTTTCATATATTTTTTTTTAATTGGCAGGTACACAGTCTAATTCATACCTGTGCCATCTTCTTTTTTTTTTTTTTTCTCTCCCCAGCTGGATATTTTAAAGGGATTTTATTTGTCCTTAAATTGTTCAGTTAGGTTTTCTGACTTTACATCTGGACATGTGTGTTTTAAACGTTGCCGTGATACAAGAGAAAACTGAGTTGTTTCCTCTATAGAGTAAGAGCAGTCCCATCAAATAGGCAGCCTACTAGAAATGTGACATTGTCTTTTTTTTTTTTCTCTTATCGCCTGTATTTATAGCAGAGAGAAGTTGTTGTCTATCTACTTTAGAAATTATAGAAACATAATTACTTTTAAATTAGCAAGAATCTCTCATCTTGCGTTTTGGGAGGCACAAATGCTAATTTGTAGGTCTTCTGTTAAAAGTATAGCCTGCTTGCTTGGCTTAGGAGCCTTAGTTGACGTGGAGATGCTTGTATTGAGTGCTCTCATTACTGAAAGAGATTTCCAAATGTTAAAACAGGCTGGTTTGTCCTGCCCTCTATCACTTTCCCTCCCTGCACTCCAGCTGCTTTAAGGAGCAAAATCCAGTAACAAAAAGTTATTTGGAATTGTTGCAGACAAACCTCAAAGTGACATTAGACCTCCTTCAGGACGGGGAAGAATGCCAAACGCCCTTGATGCATCTCAGAAATCTGCAGAAAAGCAGCTTGAATTGAGACTTAGAGACTTTCTTTTGGACATTGAAGACAGGATCTACCAAGGAACATTGGGGGCTATTAAGGTATCTGTGAACTGTAGAGTACCTGGGAACAAAGTGGTGCCTCCATGTCTGCAGCCTAAATAAGAACTCTTTCCTGCTATGGGTTTTGCCAAAAGACTTAATTTGAATTAAGTATGTACAGTAACTGGCACTAAAAAAGGTTGTGGTCTTTCATTCTTTAGAAACTTCCAATTTGTGTGTTTGCTTCAGGTTACAGACAGACAGTCTTGGAGAGCAGCCTTAGAACATGGGCGGTATGAGTTTCTAAATGATGAAAACAAGGAAAATGGTGTAATTAAAACTGTGAATGAAGAATCGGATGAAATGGAAACTGATGATCAAGATAAGTTTATTGTGAAAGACAGGTAAGAACTATCTATGATTTAAGTAAAGTCTCTGAATTATGTGGTGAACTGAACAGTGTGCTATTACATGAATCCTGATAAGAACCATCAGTGCAAGACTGTGACCTGGACTAGACCCTTTACCCTTATAGGAGGACAGTGCTATCTAAGTGGGGCGTGAGTGTGTTTGTTTTTAACCTAACTTTTGAGGGAGATCCAGGGCTTGCACTAAATCGGTGTTTATTCCAAAGGTAGACATTATGTATTTACTAGGAAATTTTCTAAATATTTCATTCTCAGTATGCTTTTCAGAAGCATGCTTCTGCGTGCTTTTCAGAAGTAAAAGTACGAATATGTTGTTTAAAAAAAAAAAATCTTGAATGATGTAAATTATGAAACGCTGTAGAAAAAATCAATTTAGAAGGATCATTGTACTCAGGTATTGTGTGTGTTTGTGTGTTCTGTGAGGTTTCCTGCTAGTCCTGTTTTTATCTTACGGGTAAGCGAGTTGAATTTTTATCCTAAGAAAGCGAGAGCCTTTTTTGACACACTCTTGAATCCTGTATTTTGTGGGAATTTAAACTTCAGGGTTTTTCCATTTCTATTTCAGTTGGCTGAATTAGTACTTTTCATGTAGGACTTTCAGATATGAGTTCTCCAGTTGTATGCAAAATGGATAGGTACATTTCTTTTAATATCAGTGGCAGTATTTATGGAAATTTGTGTCCTGAAAGCCCGAGCATAGAAATGTTCTGTTGTTTTCATGTACTAAGAAACTGAAATTTGTCTGTTACCTCAGGCAGCCAGTCCCGCTGCACAAGCTGGTTGCTTCATCTTTGTCTCCGTGACACTGACTTCATCAAAGTTTCTGAATTGTTGCAGCTCTAGTATTAAAGTCAGGCCTATTAGAATAGAGACTGTGGGATTCTGCAGTCATATGATGGGTTCCTTTTGATGCTGAGCTTTTTATCCACCTCAGAGCAAGTGACATCTCATTAAGACCTTGGAGTCTGACTAGTGTGATGTAAATAAAGTGTACAGCTTTTTTGTGTTGGATTTCAGGCTCTCTTAAGTGTGGGTGGCTATAAAATATAATGAACAGCTTTTAAGTGTGGAAAAAGAACAGGAGCAACTAACAGCATTGCTCATTCACTAGAATAAAGCAGAATTCAGACAGTCGTAATTAGCTATGTTTCTGATAAACCCCAAGCAGAAATTGAATATTTTTCATTAGTGAGAGTTGCTCTTGTAAATTCTACTAATGTGTGTGGTTAAGGAAGATTAACTACCCTTTGAAATGATTGCTTAGGCCTTGGTCAAAGAAGGCTGCCTTATTGGAAAACTACATTTTATTGTTGTTCGAGGATTAAAAAAGAAAATCCCATAGCACATCCCTCCCAAGGCAGTGTGTTTTGCTGTGTTCAGTTGTTGAAGCCAGGAACTTCAGTAATGTACGTGCTGGGGCTGATGTACCTTAGGTTTAATTCTTAGGAGAAACCATATACTTGAAATGAAATCCTGACTTATTTTCTGATTTCATCTGTGTCATCCAAAATTGTATAGCTTGCTCCTTTTTTCATCCGATAGTTTTAAAAGGAGATTTTGTGTAATGAAACAATTAGAAATAGTTTTAACAGGCTGTTTCTGTACTCATTAAATCTTTTGAAATCTCTTTTTTATTGCTATAGATGTTTTCCTTGTTTTTGTTTCATTAAGTATTTTAGAGAAACTCTCTGTGGGGTTGACCATAACTTAACTCTTTCAATGTGTCATTGTACCCTCCTCCAATGTATCATAAGTTCTGAATCTTGATGGTTTAAAGAATATACATGGTCAAACTTCTGTAGATGGAGATAGTCTAAAATGCTTCACCTTACCTCTGGCAGAGCTTTTACTTAAATAATGAAACTCTACCCTTTGAAGTTTCTCATGAAGTGGCTGGTGGATGTCGTGTCACAATCTGGAATTCTTAATAGGTTATAGTGAGCTTTATCAGCTGCATTTCTTAAGATCTCTTTAACTCTGTTACGTAAGAATGATTTAATGACTAATTTGGGTGAACTAGGTTAGTCATGCCAATTCTGTAGTTGAATAAATCATCCCACTTGAGCAGAGTCTTTTGTATTCCTACTTGTATAAACCCCCTGTATACATGTGTGGATCTATGTCAATACCTTTATGTTGAATTCATAATATCAAAAATCATATTTACTACTTTTTTATTTTAGACTTGTTGGAATAAAAACTGAAGCTCCCAGTGCTGCATCAACAAGTACAAGTACTCCTCAGGCAGTTAATAATGTGGTCCACTACTTGGCGTCTGCACTGCTTCAGATAGAGCAAGGAATCGAGCGCAGGTTTCTCAAAGCACCTCTTGGTAAGCTTACAGGATTGAAACAGTGTTTCTAGTTTTCTTTAAGATTTCTTTTTGACTTTTTTTTTTCTTTTTGCTTCTTTCTTGAAGACTGGATGTTTTAGAGTGTTGCATTTGGGGAAAAAGAAAAACCTATTTCTGTATGAAATTGTGAAAGATAAAAAATGTTAGATTACAAATACAACGGGCAACCACCCCATGAAATCCTTTTACATGTCTTTAGGTTGTAAAAATGTAAACTTCTTTTTACATTGTTTCTGTGAAACTAGTACAGGGCTGGTTTGTCTGGATTATATTGTTCAGCAATAACAGATTGTTTATAGTGGAAGTCAGTAAAGGTTTATATCGCATATTTTAAGATTCTCAGGTATTACACAGTAAAAGATGGAAATGAAGGATCGCAAGGGGATAAAAAGCGCAATCACAGTTTGACTGCAGCAAGTGTTACTTTGTTCTGGCACTGCCAGAATCTGCCAGAGCCGGATTCTGACGCTGGTTTGTGGTGGTCCCTCAGGTCTGCATCCTTTTGGGATTCGTGTTTGGGTTTGTCATATGACGGGTTCCTTGGGTTTCGTGTTGGATTTCGGTGCCCGGGTGATGCATCCCTGCGAAGGCAGGTGCCCCTGCCCGGCCTTGCCCTCCAGGTGCGCTGCTTGGGATGAGCTCTCTCTGTGCCCCCGTCACCCCCTCTGTGAGCAGCGGGTGCCGTTCAGATGCTGCACGCGCCGGCCAACATCCAGCACTGCCTGCTGCTAAACCAGCCCTCCCCGGGGCAGGGGCTGTCTACAAAATCCTCCAGCTTTGGCAGGTTTCAGTGCAGCTGATGTTAATACTGCTCATCTGTGCGTTTTCACAAGAGACTGCTGCGCTGTGGCACAGCTGACATAGGACCATGTTTGTGCATCTCCTGCGTGCATTCTGGTGTCCTGTTAGTTGTCCATGATGGTGAGCTTCACATGTGTCTCTACTGGAAAATCTGGCACGCATGGACGTGGGTTGCCTCACCCAAGCTTCTTCCATCAACGTGGGTATGTCTAGCAGGGGAGTAAGTAGCAAATCCCTGACATGGAAGGGGAGAGCAAAGAGCTAATTTAAATGGCAGCTTCTTGAGAATTTTGGTTAAATGTTAGGTCAGCTCGAGAGTGTCCTCCCTTTCCAAGCCAGGCGTGTTACAGCTTACCTCGGTAGCCTGCTTTCCTGCACGTGGCTGAATGTACGGCACGTGCACGGGACAGCAAACGGGCAGGGCACCTAGTGCTTCTCTGCCTGCCCTGCATGTGCCGCCTGCCAGTGCGTTCTGCACATCCCTGGCAGCAGCACCAACAGCATCTTGCTCGTGGCCACCAGGCTGCCACCGTCCCTCCTGAAGGGGAGGAAGAAGAAAACCACTGGCTGTGAGTAGACTCTTGGCTGTGGATAGTCCATCCTGAGTTAAATGCAAAAGCGCTCAAGTGAGGTGTTCTCACTTGAGGACTTCTGGCCATGACCAAAAGACCTAACTGCAAGGTGTCCAGGAAACCTGTGTATTAGAGAGGCACCCAGCGAATTCAGGCACTTTAGAGGTCAAGCAGCGGTTTCGGATGCAGCCCTTTTTGGATATCACCCTTTGCTCTTTCAAATGTGTTCAAAAACAGTACAGAATTTGTAAATTTTGAGCCTCAACCTTAAGCGCCAGGGAAACACTGTCTTTGTGTGTTGCTAAAGCAAGCCCTGCTTGCTTGTTTGCAACTTGCATGTGTATGATAGCCAAAGATGTTCCCACTTCACTTAGAAAGGTGTTAATACTATTACTTAACATCTTCAAAGGGGGGCATTATGAGGGGCTACTTGTTCAGAGATACCTTCTTTTATGAATATATCTAGGAAGTGACCAAAAATGCTGTGAGGGTAGAAACTGGCGTTTAGTGTGTAATGTGTAACCCTTTGGTGGTACTTTGGGATGGGGCGTTTTGTTTTGGCGTTTGGCTTTGTTTTCTGTTTGTTTGTTTGGTTTTTTTTTTTTTCTTTATTTCATTTAATATATTGAAAAAAAGAAGTACATAACAGGTATTTCTCTTTATATCTGTCTTCACTGCTTAGGAGAACTTTCCACTAAACAAAATGCCTATCTTTAATACTAATTGAACCTTCCAAATCCAACTTTTAAAGCTGATTTAATTATCCCTGAAGTAAAAGCATTGACTATCAAAAAGTGCTGTGAGTCCTGCTTTGGCTGTAGTACAGGAGGTTATTTTTCGTAAGATTAGTAGATTAGTCCCTCGTGGGTTTTTTTTTTTTTAAGCTTTAAACCAAACTAAATCTTTCCTTTTCCTCGTTATATCTGTCATTGCCTTTGCTATGGTTTTTCTGTTGTTTTGTGTTGTTCTTTTCTTTCTCTTTTTTGTGCTTTCACTCTATGCTCTCTTCCCATCCCATAGCGGAGCCACAGGGGAAGCACTTGGCAGTGTTCGCTCTATTTGCACCCCAAGTCCTAAGGAACAGCACAGAGAGAGTCACTGCAGTCACTGGCAAATTCCGCCCCGTGGCCTCCAGGGTGCGGAGCAGACCGAGGGACCGTGCGGGAGTAAAGCGCCCGGCTGCTGCTCTGCTCGCTCCTGCTCGAGGCCCGGGGCCGCCTGAGCCTCCTGGGCCTCCGTGCGGAGCGCCGGGAAAGCCCCGGGAAGGGGCGACGCAGGAGGAGAGGGAGATGCCCCCGGAGCGGCGCGGTGCGGCGCGGCGCTGCCTGCCCGCAGCGGTGGTGGGTGCCTGCTGGTCTGCTGGTGTTGGGTGCCTTGAATTGAACAGCACGTGGCTTGGATTGGGAGCATTTCTTAATTATGAATTACCGATTCGAAATCCTTTCATTACACATTGACTGTCAAGGCTTGTGGGGTTGTGTTGTTTTGTTTATTAAAGTAGCTGTGGAAGCTCTGAAGTGTTTTTGCTTCTCAAATACAAGTATGTTTGAAGGGGAAAACACAGGCAGCTTTAGTTGTGTATTTTGCTTCTCTTAACATTGTTTTTTCTTACATTCCAAATGTAAGCAGAGAAGCTTTTACAGTGAAAGGGTATGTCCCATCGTTCCTGTTACATAAATGTGGAAATTGAGGTGTAAGATGAAGTAGTACCTTGCTCACGTAGGTGTCCTATGAGGCAGACAAAAAAAATCTCTTTTTGCACCTGTGCATAAGCACCTCTTTAAGTTTAATCATATGTAATCGTATTTACTCTGCATGTACTTCCATACAAAAGGCTGGATTCCCACTCAGAGACACCTTTGTGACTGATAATTTGGAACATTGACTTCCCTTTTAACTTGTGCCATGCACTCCTTGCAGGAGAAGAAAAATACAGGTTTCCCACTACTTGTTTGTCTTTGTTCTGTTCTTCTCTTTCTACATTTTTATTGTTAGTGTTTTTCTACTTCCAGGGTTGGTGGTGGTCCAGTTTATGCTTGTCCTCCTAAAAATGCCATGAGGCCCCTTGCAGCCGTGCGTTAGACACGGGTAGCGCGTGTGCCATCGCTGTGCTCCCCTTCCTCACCATCCCCGAGGGCTGCGTGAGGCTGCAGAGGCGGGGGGGAACGGGGGTGTCTCCTGATGAACCTTCCCTGTGTGTGTTTGCTGTGCAGAGAAGGGCAGGGACCAGGGAACGGTACCCTAATACCTTGTTTAAAAAGTGCCTCGGTGCCTTGTATGTGGAGCATCTAAGGTTCAGCGTGGCTCTTCTGGAAGGATAATTTCATCCAGAACGTCCCTGCACAAAAGCATCTCAGTATGGACAGACAAGCCAGTTTTCTTGGTCCCCGTGGACTGCGCTCTTGAGGACGCTGCACCCCGAGGTGTTGGGAGAGCCGTGACGTTAGTGGGCAGGGAAGCTGCCTGCCGGGAGTGGGTCTGCTGCCAGGAAGCTGCTTCTGGAGCCGCACGGGAAGGGGAGGGAGGGAGCCCCGGAGGGAGCCGGGGCGAATCCGGAGCCACACGGTTACTCCGCTCTGCAGCGCTGCTCTGCCCTTCCCTGGCTGGGAACCACCGCTCTGGCCGTGTTTGTAGGCTAAACAAGTAGGGGTTATTCAAGCTGGCATTTTAACGTAAAAATCCACCATGTTTCAAAAAGGTTTTTGAAATAACTTTGTTAATTTAATGTCAGGTAATGCAGAAGATAATAAAAGGAAGCAAAGGGGGGATAAAAAGAGGAAGAGAGAGGAAGACCAGACTAGTCAGAGAGATGGTAATTTTTAAATGTTTGCTTATATTGATAAGACTTAGAAAGCATTGAATATTTAATATCTCTTTTCTTTTATTATTTTTCTTCACCTTAGTAATTTTCTAGCGAGTAATTCTCTTGCTTACATTGAAAGAATTGTAGCTCTGAAACCAACAGTTTAAACTTTATTTGAAATAATAAAAAATAGAGCTTAAAGGTAAAAGAAAAAGCATTTTTCAACCTGATATGAGGAGATGTTTTTTTTCTGTTTTCTCTGTGTGTAGTTTTATTATTTATTTACTTTACTGGGGGGGGAGCAGAAATCTGCATATTCATAAACTATTTTTTTAATGCCCCTGGTTTTTGAAACTTCTCAGCATTTAGCAGCTGCATATTATTTTCTAGAAATACTAAAGCAAAAAACCATTCCCTGAACTCAAGTAGCTTTTGATAAATGAGTGTGTAGATGTGTCAGAAAGTCTTAATTTGCATTTAGCAAGGCTGCGGAGGGCTGAGCTGAGAGAGGGGCATCCCACTGAGCAATGTAGAGCTGCTCAGGCACAAAGGAAGAGGCCATTTCTCCCTCAGAGTTAACAGTATAAATGGAAAAGATGATGAATGGAAGAAAAGAAGTGTTATTTTGGTTTTACAAATTGGGAACTGAGACTGCGTGTTGTTTGGCAAGTGTTCCTCCCAGCAGCAGGATATGCTGGAGCAGGCCCTGGTCAGTAATCTCTGCATCTTTATAGCAACTGCAATTGTGCCCCTGCAAATACTTGTCATGTTGTGTGAGGATCTATATTGGTGAACTGATCCAGGTTAAAAATAACTGCTGAAAAAATTAGTTGGTAACACTCAAGCTGCCATTTTCAGCAAAAGAAGCACTATGTAATATATGCGCTTAAGATAAACTGGGTTATAGAAATCTGTGGAAAATCTGAGAGCTGATCTGTTTCTCCAGTTGTAGCTAGTGCAGTAGTTATGTACTAAACTACTAGTACAGTGATAGTGGGGTAAGCAGCTACTTTAACTTCTTACTGAATTTTAAATATTACATTGAAAGCTATACTGTAGAGATGTACAAAGGAACTTGTTCATTATCCTTGAAAAAACTGAATTTGAGACAGGAAATCTAGGCATAAAGTAGTGGAAATCCAGGTTTGTATCTGCAGCTATGTTTTATTTGCCAAGCTGTGCTGCCTATTTATCCTCTCTTCCTTCATCATTGCTCCTGTGCTGCTTGCTGCTAATGCAAATGTATGCAAGATTAGGCAAATCCTGGCAGAGAGGAGATGAGAAGGCAGAAAAGCCTTGCTAGGAGAGCAATTATTCTCATTTTTGTTCTTTCATTTTATTTGTTATTAGACATTTTCCTATTTCTGGGGAAAAAACAGACAGCTGCATTGTGGGTCTTTCCTGTGCCCGCTGTGACAAGGAGGGCGGGCAGGGAGGCGCTGGGCACTTGAGCGTGTGGTTAGTCAGCACCAACAACCAGAATGTTGGTTCTGAAAGGCAAATCCGTGAATGTTTCTGTAACCAAAAATACCGCTGTGTGTTTTTCCCTCTACTTAAACTTTCTTGCCTTAAAATGCAAGAAGTCAGTTTCACCATTTACACAGGAGTTTGCTTTCTGCTTAGCAGCAGTGACACAGGATGTAATTTATACCTTCCCATTTCTATACATGCTCAGACGGCCCATTTACTTCTGTAGGTCCCAGCTGCTCCTTCCTGTTCTTACTGCCCCTTTCACTGTTCTATACATGTATTTGAATGACCACTTCAGTGGCCTATATAGAAAACCAGACCTGTTTGAAAAATAAGACAGTTTTTCCTCCTGGCCACTTTAGAATATTTCTAAACTAAACTGGATCTGGTATCTTACTTGTTTTGCCACCAGGTGTGTACCACGGCATCAGATGTGCTGTCTGATAGGAGTAAGTGGAGGTGGAGACAGCCCTGTAAGCTCTTTGTTGCCAACAAACTCTATTTAATGCCCAGTAGTTTCTTTAACTGTAATTTTTTGGGGGATTTGATGTCTATAGACAAGGCAAAGTAAATCAGGAGAACGGGCTTGTTCTTTTTTTATACATTCTTAACTGAATCAAGCTGTTAGATTTCCATGCAGGTTGATGTCTGAGGGAGACTTGTTTCTTACTCGCATGTCCTGTATGCGTGCAAGTGCTAAGCCGAATTGGTATCGGAAAGCAACAGCTTACAGGTCTGGAAATGGTGGAGGAACTAAGTATTGAAAACTTAAGATAAAGGTTATAATATTATCCCAATTTACTGCTGCATATCTATTTGAAACACAAAGCGTTACCTCATAGTCTAGAATAATCTGGGTGTTTGAACAACAAGTTTGATCCTGCTTTTTCTTTCTCTAACGGAAGATGCCAGTGATGGTGGACGATCCTATAAAACAGTTCTGGATCGCTGGAGAGAGTCGCTTCTTTCTTCTACCAGTTTGTCCCAAGTCTTCCTTCACCTCTCCACGCTGGATCGAAGCGTCATCTGGTCCAAGTCTATTCTCAATGCGCGCTGCAAAGTGTGCCGGAAGAAGGGCGACGCGGAGAGCATGGTGCTGTGTGACGGCTGCGACCGAGGCTATCACACCTACTGCATCAGGCCCAAGCTTAAGGTATCTGAGGGAAGAAAGATGTTTCCTTTTCATACAAAAAATGGGAGTAGTGTTCACAGCTAATGGCATCTTCCTAATGCTTTCTTTTTCCTCCTGTTACTAGGTTATTCCTGAAGGAGACTGGTTCTGTCCAGAGTGCCGACCGAAGCAGCGCTCCAGGCGCCTCTCCTCCAGACAGAGACCTTCCCTGGAAAGTGATGAAGAGGCTGCTGAGCGAATAGAAGAAGGGGAAGACGGTGCAAACTATGATGAAATGGGACAAAGTGAGGAGGAGGATTATGAAGATGAACAAGATGAGGAGGATGAATCTCAAGAGGAAGAGGAAATAAGGTAAATAGAGATCCATTAAAATAGTTTTGTGTAGGAATACTTTGGCTAGTACGTGTTAGGAAAATTTCACATCAACATATGTCTCAGAAAATTCAGTTTGAAAGAGATGCAAGCAGAGGGGCTTGTTATGAAATTGGCTCTTCTGCTGCGTTTAGTTCTGGTCAGAGCAAGGACCACTGGATGTGGATTCATTTTCCAAGGTGAGAGTTGCAGCGTTGGGTGTGTGCGTGAGAGATGGCCATCGGGTTTGTGTTCTGTGCAGCTACTGTTCTGAATTTAAATTCCGGAGCAGAAAGTGGAAGGAGTCTCACAGAGAAGATTTTCTGAAGAAAATCTAGAGATTTTTTTTTTCTTTTGTCTTATGTTGAACTTTGGGTCACTAGATGCATAAGATTCTGAGTAGCAGAAAGGGGAAAAGACAATCCGCACAGGACTACATCGCATTGCTGTACAGCACAGTAGCTGCTTTAAAAACAAACTAAAGAATCCCATTTGACAATTTCAGTGAAGTAATGAATTTGACATAAATGTAAGATCCATAAATGTTGAAGGAAACTATTCTGATCTATGAGACCTTTTCTTGTTTTCTGTGCAGTCATTTGAATTGACTGAAACAAGATCATCTGCTCCGATAGTTGGGATTCAGTAGCTGGAGAGAGCTTTGCAACTCCTTGGGAAGTAAAATTTGTATCTGGGATCTTTCTTATCTATTGTAATGGCATGAAAATCCTAAGTGCCAGTTACAAAACCAGGCTAAAGCCTAACTTTTATGTCTAAGTTTTTAAAACTTGAGTTTACTTATGTAACTGGTAATATTCTTCACAAATCCTAGTAATGACAGTTGCTGCGAAAAATAATGAGGCAATGTAAAGGAATTGATAGATGATAGCCCAGGTAATGAACTTGCATTGCCTGAGTTAGAATCCTGAGAATTTCTCTTTAATGAATCTGCTGCTCATAATAATTAATTAAGAAACTTGAGCGCAGTATTCAAGAAGGGATAGCTGGATCATAGTTAAAGCCTGACTGATCCAACCTTGAATAGTTGCTTTATTTTTACATGCTGAATCAGAAAATTGAAAGATAAGCGGGGAGTATAATTTTGGGATAAATACCATCATAATTATCCTTTTTTTGTAGCCCGTCAAAGCAAGGAAGACCCCAAGTCAAGTTTCCATTGAAGATGAGAGCAGCCAAACTCAACAATCCTTTCTCCAGCCGGAACTGCCAGCGCCCGGCGAGATACGCGGCGCGGAGCCAGCCAAGCACGCCCAAGCAGCCGGGCTCCGCGGCCAGGGGCACCAGGAGGGGCCTGAGGAAAGTGAAGTCGGCCCCTCCGTCGGTGACCAAGCCCACGTTAAGACTGCACAGCCGGACCACGCGCCAGAGCCAGGGCTCGCTGCAAGCAGATGTGTTTGTGGAATTGCTCAGTCCTCGAAGGCGGCGGCGGGGAAGGAAGAACGCTGATAACGCGTCCGAGAGCAGCCCCTCCAGTTCTCTTGGGTTTAGAGTTGTTGATGCTCCAGACTTGAACGAACGGCTTAGAAAGTACCCAGTTTCTGCTTCAAAACTTTCTCTTCCTGTTAGCGAACCCAAGAGAAGAGGCAGGAAACGACAATCCACAGGTTAGAGACGTATTTGTCTAGAATGAAGAGAGCTCAGTTCCTTGCTAAAATAGTCTCATGGTAGAGGAGAAAAGACCAGAATTAGTGAGAAATGCTGCTGGAAGGAATTTTTACCATTTTCAGCAAGACAAACAAGGCAGAGCTGTTTTCCCTCCATTCTTTTTTTGTTTTTGGAGGTACTCTGGTATTAATGATTCCAGTATCCAAGTTTTCCTTAAGTGGGAGCTGTTAAATTTATTATGAACATTAGACTAACCAACTGCTCTGTAAGTCACTTTAACGGATGCGGTAAAATAGTAATAGAGAATGAAAAATAGCACATGGTGTCCTGCTACACAGAGGTCCAAAGATTAAAAAACCTATTTCATCTTTTAACTTTCTTTTCCATAATGTTAAGGCTAAAATTTCTCTTACTGTAACGTAGCCATTTTTGGAATCTATCTCTGATTGCTGTGAGCAGGATGAGGCAGCCAAACACAAGAATAAGAGCTGGGTGTCTTACCACCATACCAGGTGACATGGTAAAGGAAAGGAGCCATTTCCAGATCAGGAACTGAGATATCAAATTGATGATACAGTTTCTCACTTTTCCCAAGAACAACTTGGGTTGTTCTTTGAGTGCAGAATAATAGTGTTTACTTTCTTCTGATTTTACTCAGTGTGCCTTGTTTGTTCGTTTGTTTTTACCTGTTTATTTCAGAGTCATCTCCTCAAACCTCGTTGAACAGGAGAAGTTCAGGACGTCAGGGTGGAGTTCATGAGCTCTCGGCTTTTGAGCAGCTGGTGGTAGAGCTGGTACGACACGATGACAGCTGGCCTTTCATGAAACTGGTTTCCAAAATCCAGGTAACAGATACATTACTGCATGGGGAACGATAACATTTGCTGCCAGTAAAACTTTTAACTTATAGTATTGCCTAAGCAGTGGGATTCAGGTAAGCTCTTGGTTCTCTGCTCAAACACTTGGTGGTGCTACAAAGAGGTTTTTTGTTGGTGGTGGTGGTGTTTTTTTTTTTTTTTTTTTTTTTTCCCTTTCTTGCCGGGTT
>NW_010580863.1:23894-35897 GCF_000705375.1 Tinamus guttatus | reverse complement strand
CTTGTGCCGCCGCGACCGCAGCCGCGAGCCGCGCCGCCCCCGCGGCGCCCAGCCCTCGCTCCGGGGCTCTCCCCGGATGAGCCCCGTCCGCGGCCGGGTAACGGAGAGGCGCTCGAGCGGTGCCGTCGCGTGCCCGGGGGTACCAACCGCCATCCGGAATCGCAGCCACGGTGCCGAGGCCTGAAACGAGGGAGGGAGGGATGAACTTTGCGCAGCCCCGCGCAATTCACTGTGCGCCCACGTTGAGCACCGTGGTGGTGTTCCTGCTGGGGCAGGAGGCTGCTCCATCCAGCACGGCGGGCTGCCTTCTTGTCTAGCGAGCGTTAATTTTTGCTGCTCAAATTACTCCTTTGATCTCATTTTACAGGCTTCTGGAGTAACAGTGCATGATGAAGTCATAAAGGTTTTTAATGACATGAAAGTAAGGAAATCCTCAACCCCAGAAGAGATTAAAAAAAGAAAGAAAGCAGTTCTCTTCTGCTTAAGCGATGACAAAAAACAAATAATTGTAGAGGAGGCGAAGCAGATTTTGGTTGGTGACATTGGAGATACGGTGGAGGACCCCTATACAGCCTTCGTGAAGTTATTACCTCTGAATGATTGCCGATACGCTTTGTACGATGCCACATATGAGACAAAGGAGTCTAAGAAAGAAGACCTGGTATTTATATTCTGGTGTGTAAAATCAAAGCTTGCCGTTAAAGATGAAATTTCTTGACTCTTCCCTTAACATTGAATGATTGAATAACTTTTCTTTTTTCTTTCGTACTTTAAAGGGCTCCTGAAAGTGCACCTTTAAAAAGCAAGATGATCTACGCAAGCTCTAAAGATGCCATTAAAAAGAAATTTACAGGTATGGGCATAAGAAGTTTTCCTCGTTAGATGTCATGCCCTCCAGACGGGGAGGTTCTCACAGATGTGTCCTTGTCCATCTGTCTTTCAGGTATTAAACACGAGTGGCAAGTAAATGGGTTGGATGATATTAAGGACCGTTCAACACTTGGAGAAAAATTGGGAGGCAACGTGGTAGTTTCACTTGAAGGAAAACCCTTATAAAAAGACAGACAAGTGCCATCTGGATCTAAGGAGCTTCCATTTCTGCAGCTCGTTCAATTGGAATAGTATTAGCCTCCCTTTCCCCTTCCCTCCTTGAACAAATAAGTCCTTTCCCCGCACCCCTGAAGGAGATGTCATTGTTAAGCAGCCTACCAGTGATTGCCATTAGACTGTTTAATCCTGGTAGTTTTATGTAGGATCCAAGGAATGCTTTCACGTCATACTCTTAGCCAAAACTGACGTTGCATGCATTCCTTGCAACATGTACAATGAATGTGATAGTTAATGTGAATAGTCTAGCAGACAGCAGAGGGTAAGCTAAGCGAATGCCTTGGAAGTGTTGGCCACTGGTCGGATGGTAGACTCTCTACAGTATTACTTACAGTTGCACTTGATTGCAGTTCCATGAGGCTCTTGTGCATTCATACACCTCACCTGCCTTGACAAGCCTATTTTTGTGACATGGCAGCACACAACACTATGCATTTAAAGCACTTTTTTTGTAATATGTTTGACTCCCCTCCCCGCCCCCCAGAGGAATGCCAATTAAGTTGCTGTAACTGTGTCATCAAATTATCGTAGTACCTCATTCCTGTTACATGCATATCTTTATAAATGAAGTAGCTGTTACGATGCCTTTTGTTTTCCATTGAATGTACACTACTGAACAGGAGTAAAGGTTATCTGTTTACCATGTGAGTCTTGAAACACTAAAGTTCTGTAAAACATCAGTCATTATGGCAATTTCTGTATTAAAAAGAGCCTTAAATGGAACGTTGTTTTTTGAGATCAAAAACTGGCCACGTTGCAATAAAACTTGTGGCTTATTACAGAACGTTGCCTTGTTTTCATTGGAAAATAATAGTTTTTAAGTATGTTTAATTTAAGCATATTTCAAATAAGTTAACTTCTGTGGAAAGTATTGTAAAGATAAACAGTCATTAATCTCATCTTAAATAATGCAAGTTTTTCATTCCTCGTCATGGTTTAGGTACTGCTTTACAATACTCTGTGTGGCTCTATTCTGATCACTGGATGAAGGACCTATTCCTAGTTTACCATTTGACTAAAGAAGCTACCACTCCTAGAGACCATTAGTTCCATGAACCATGAAACACTTGTGTCAGAAGCTTAAAAATACCGAGTAATGAACCGTGCAGTGTGTTTCGTACCTGAATGTTCTTAAAGTTCTACATGCCAGAGTCAAACCCTTAATGCAATCTTACAGCTGTCTGTCTTTTGGTAAGTCACATGATGGGCAGAGTACGAATCAGCAAATGCTTTTTGTTTCTTAAATGTTACAGTTAAGAGCGACTCGGTGCAAGAACTGTCCTAAACGAATTGTTCTACTTGTTAACTTCTGTGTAAATAGAACTGGAAAGCGTTTGCCACTACTGAGGCTTGCATTGGGGACATGTTTTGGCCGGGAGCCAAGCAATGCTCTCCTTATAGAGAATTTGATCTGCTCTGTGTGAGCAATCCTCCGTTAGCCAGAGCTATTTATGGCAAACACATGCTTTTGTATCTTGTCATCGTTATCCACAAATGGCAAAACTGGACATGATTCTGCTGGTATGCGCCGCGGAGCCCTGCGCGGCGGCCAGCGCAGCCGCCAGCAGCGCCTTTCATCATTGCCTTATTTTAAAGAGCTGGGAGAGTCGAACTGTGGAGCTTTTAAATATTGACCCTTCATTTTCAGCCCATAACCCTTTTTTTTTAAAAAATTCCAACAAGGAAGGAGAAAAGCATCAGAATTTTTTTTTCCTTGCTTTCTCCTTCATTAACCTAGTAATGCTGTGTTTAGGCTCTCTTGTCCTGTAGAACTTTAAGACTTTTTCAGGCTTCTGGCTATCCGTAGGACTTACACACCTTATTATGTTAGCTGTTCTCTGTAGACTAAACTTTGCTAGAATTTAACTAAAAAGGCATGACGACCACTGACTTACTAAATGTGTTAATGAGTCTTGGTTTTGTTCTACAAAACTCTCCTTTCAGGTATGTTTCATTAAGGTTGAGAAGTAACTGATGGTATGCATGTTGTCTATAATAATAATAACGATAGTTCTTCCTCAAAATAGTCTCTTTTATTTCTGACTATTCACATTGTGTGCGAAGCCCAGTTTAATGTAAAGATCTCCTATGTGCTTAATGTTTGACTTGAGTTCAATGCAGTATAATGTTAATCTTTTAACTAATTTTCACAAGATATACATGGTTTCCTTAGAAAAAGCCAAAACTGAAAGTGTTAAATTTTAATAAACAGTTTAACCCTTATTTTAGACAGTCAACTTTTTTTAAGCAGTATTTAGCTGCTTAACTGTGTTTAAACTTAATGTTTGTCTCTGCTGCAAGCAGTCTGGGAAAATATCTGTGGCTTCTAAGTTGAGTATTAGAAGGTTACTTTTCTCTTTTAGGCTAGCTTAGATGTATATTCACTCAGTCTGAGTAGTTCTGAAATCAAAGCACAAATTATATTTATGTAAGAGTCTGAGTGTCTACTAAAACAAATTTTGGATCAAAAAGGATCATCCTGCCTTTAGTTTGTTCTTGAAATGACTGATGTGAGGTCCAATTCACATGGGTTGCTTTTAAAAAAAGAAAATAAAGTGCTACAGAACTGTTACTGTTTGAATTATAAAAGAAATGCGAGACAGCTGGCATCTGTTCCAAAATGGTTTGTCAGCTGTTGTTTTCTGTCATTATGCAAAGTGGTGAGGGCCTCATTGTGATCTACAAGTGGAGGAAAATCCTCTCAAGTTGAGTATCTTCTGTGTATCTTCGTGTAGATGTGACATTTGGGTATTTTGGCTTCAGTTAACTTTATTGAAAAGAAATGTTAAATAAATTTTTTCACGAGAGTAGCTTGTGCAGAAATGGCATTTTTCTTCTACAGATATTGCGAAGCCAGCAGTTTCCTTGATTCAGTGAATTCTGAAAGAGGCGCAGCCATTCGGGCAGGATTTCTCTGAAAAGGGATCTTAGCCCAAGATTAGGGGGAGTTAGGGAGGTTTAGGCTTGTGGCAATTTTGGAAATGCAAAGCTTAATACAAGGATAGCAGCGTAAAGAGTCATTCTTAGTTGGATCATTAAACAGATTTTGAGTAGGTTCGGTTAAAACCCAAAGATTCGGTTTCTTTAAGTGGAGGAGTCTTTCCCTGCTGTAAAACTCGCTCTGCACGAGCGAGGGAATAACACAGGGATGGAGTTGCCACGCTTTGGTCATGAGCTATACTCCCTTACACCAATTCCTGCAGGAACCAAATTTGCATGTCTACATTTTTCCTTGTAATTCTGAAAGATCCCTTGAGTTTGTGGTGAAGAGTTAATGACTGTAGAGCGAACACGTGGCACTAATGATGGATGAATCATCAGTGTAGCACCTGTCCTCAAGTACTGAATTTCTTTTAAAGTATTTCTGGTTTTGAAAACCTAATATAAATAAAATTAATTTAAACGTCTTCAGATGTTGAGTTTCTGTGTGTGCCAGGCAGCTCCCGCACTTCCCCGCTCGCTGTTACTGGAGCGGGCGCAGCGCAGCGGCGCGGGAGGGCAGCGCGTGAGGAGACGCCCGCCCCCTCCTTCCCAGCCCCGCTGGGCCAGAGCCGCGCCAGCTCCTTGGGAGACGGCAGTGACCAAGAGCTCGGGGGCAGCTGCTGGGTCACGTTCTTCCTGCTCTGCGTCTCAGCTCGTGTCTTCGGAAAATGAGATGGTTGTTAAGAAAGCGGTGAAAAGGAAGCCCAGCCGGAAGAGTTGCCTTTGGTGCTCTGGCGAAAGCGAGCAGATGAAACGTGGAAAGGGTTACTCCGGGAAGCGCAGGAGATGTGGCCAAAAGGTGCTGCTTTTGGTGCGGGCAGTACTTCTGTTCGTGTACATCTGCAAGGAGGTTAAGGGGGAAAGGGTTAATACTGAAAGCTAAGGTAGCCAAACTAGCCAAGAAACACCTTCACGGGGTTCTCCAGGTGCCCTTGCTGGAAAAGCTGCTCATCTACAGCGTATTTAGCTAACATCAGCTAAATGGTTGTGTAAGGGATGGGCGTAAGAATAGTCTCTTAAATGAGGGAGAGGTTTCTTTATGAATTTTTTTCAAAAAAAAATAGTTATTGCTTATTTCAAAAATTTTCAGGTTTTACTATATTTACATAGTAAGTGCTTCATATCCCCTTGGGGCAAGTCTAGGCCTTTCCGTGCCTTCCCCTGGCTGTGAAATCTAGAGTAGACCCCCTATTTAATGCTGTGATATTACTGTTATACTGCTTATTCTAGTCATCTGCTAAGTAACATCTGAATAAAAAGCAGAAAAAGCCTTTGAAAGTTAGAAAATCCAAAAGGATAACGTTATTTACGGAGTTTACTTGGCATTGGAATGTGATTGTGCTTTTATATTGTAAGGTTTACATTAAAAATGTGTGTGCTACACAGCGGTACTAACAGTAATTTTGGCATTGCTTTTTTACTGTCTCAGCGTAGGTTATTTTTCTGTTGTCAGTTTTATTTCACAGGCACTTAAACAGAAAACAAAAGATTGGAGAAGAAACTTAGTGCTGCTATTTGTGATAGGAAGCTTCTGAAAGTTTCTTTATATGACGAGGAAAAAAATATTCCAATTTTGGTTTCTACATTTGAATTACTTTTTTCCTTTCTTTCTCCTTGTGCGAGCAGGCTTAGGAATGTGTGTGCAGCTGTAATCACATCGCTCCTCTTCCACCTCTTATTTTTAAAAACGGCTGCAAATCCCTGCCATCTGCCCCGGCCCTGCAGGGCTGCACGGACGGACGGTCCCGCGGGTCCCCCGCAGGATGCGCTTTCCCCTCTCCTCCCGTGTCCGTGCCCGCTGGAGCCGGGCAGCGACGCTGCTCCGCAGCCCTCGGGCCTCTGCGCGGCCCCTCCGCTCCCGCGGGCCGCCCTCCCGGCAGCCGTTCTCCGGTCCCGCTCTCCCCACAGCAAATCGCACGTGCCTGGAGCCCACACGATGCCGAGACGCGGAGGACGGTCCAGAACCAGAGATCTCTACATCTAAGGGGAAAAAAGGGGATTACAGCAGAGGATTTTATTTCTCTTGTGATTTCAGCATGAGTTTTCAACCGTAAAGTCCGAATCTAGGCTATACAGGTATATAATTATTTTTTGCTTTGCCCATACCTAATGTTTCCACAGTCGTAAGTGTCTCAACTTAGTGCTCCTAGACAATGAAATATGGATATATATATGTCTGCATCAAACTGAAACCTGTTTTACAAATATGAAGCCATACTACGATGAGGCTTTTGGTTTAGGCTATCATAGAGGTGGTGCACTTAGGCTGCATTTAAGCACTCATTTAAAAAGTTTATTTTTTGATTAAATCAAACATAACAATTAGCTTGCTACACTGGGAGTTAGGAGGAACTGGTATCGTCTTTAGAAGACTGCAAATGACAAATATAATTTATGGTCCTGCTTTAGAGTTGTTTGCTATGTTATTTGAGTATTTAAGTATGATTTAAATATGCAGCAGTTGCCTATCCATAGGTTTCTTTTCCTGATTAAAGGAAGCAGTAGCCTCATTTTAGGTCTTTGTTGGTTATGTTCCTGCAGCATCTGTTGTCTGAAGGATTTTGTCCTTTTGCATTTGCAAGTTCTCTTTTTTAATGCTGCATTATTCCTCTAGTGCATGCTGTAGCATCAGTTCCCAGAACTGTCCTTCCAAATAACCAGAGTTCCTAAAAGATATTTATTCCTAGTGACTAAAGCAGCGAGGCAGCTCGTGGAGCATCCGTAGGAAGCAAGTGCATGGGATTAGTCTGCGTGGCCACCAAAAGTGTTTGCTGCTGCCTGTGAAATGTCATGTCATCTACGTCATTTCTAATTGCTGTTTATTCTGATGTGAATGTCACTCCTTTCAGGTCAGGATGGAACAGCCCATCTCTGGAAATGTGTGGAAATCACATGGAAGATCCTAATTTTTCTAAGATAAAGACTTTACAAACTGCTAAATGCTTTGCTCACTGGTAAGGTGAGACAGCTCTCAGGGTCACAGTGATAAACATTTCTCTTCTAGTTATTCTGATAAAAGCACCTGGCTTTGATTCTGTCCAGCTTTATAGATCTGCTTGGACAGGTTAAATGGTCGGAAGTATCTTCAGGACAAGCTATATTTAGATCTAGAGCCTTTCAATAATTCTGGTACTTGCTTTGGTCTCGTTCAGTTCCATTACAACTTTAACCTCTTGGAGCTCAGTGTTGCCGATATCATGCTCAGAACACAGCGAAAACAAGATTATTGTGCACTCCTTTGTCAGAATTAGAAATCATTTAGAACAATTACAATCCTGTAGCCTGATCTCAGTTTTGCAAGGAGGATGCCTCTCTGAAGGTCGAGTGAGTCCAGCAAGTCAAGTCCACTGACTGCCTAACTAAATATCTACCAGATCTTGGCGACAGGGTTGAGAAAGTGTCTGAGCATTCACATCAGAGCAGTTTATTTTGCTTTTTGACACAGCTGGATAAATTTCCTACCCAGGGACATACTGAATTTTCTACAGTATCAATGTCTAAAGCATTTCACCTCCTTTTTTATTCAGACTAGAATGAACACACGGCAAATACAGTTCGCTCTTATGTTAACATAGCCACCCAGTTAGCTGTGAATTTCATTCTTCCATGATTACCAGAAGGAATAAAATAATTACTTCTCATAGCATTATCCAGAATAGAGCTAAAATAATCATACCAGAACTGCTTGTAGTCATCATAATTGTATTTAACTGTTGAGTGTGTGTGTGTGTGCGTGCTAGCAGATACATAACGTTATCTTGTCAGGCTTGAAATATGCATGGGGCCTGATAGACTGCAGGAAAAACTGGTGAGAATATGAGGAGCTGGCACTCGGCTTTGTCACTGTGACATCTTTGTAACAGCAGGAGGCTACGTCTGCTCTAGACATTTTTTTTTTCAGGAATCTGCTGTTCCAGCAGCCAGTGCTTGGGAGCTCAGCGCCCCTTCAGAGCGCTGGGGCTGCTGCTGCTGCAAGCACCAAGGTGAGATATCCCCAACAGCAGCTTTGTGCACAGCAGCCACAAGGAGCGCATGGTTCTGGGGCTAGAAATGATGATAATAACCAGTCTTCCAGCTGTAATAGCAAACCATGTGAACATGAGAATAGTTATTTCTCTTTGTATCAGCATCTTAGGCTGCTTGTAAATACAGATCGCTCCATTTTTTCATAAAATTGTGTTTTGGATCACATTCCATGGATAATGGGCAGGAACATAGGGCAGTTGCTAGTATTCACATGAACATATATGTGTTTTTGGGCTACAGGACAAAAATTTAATTACTGAAGGGCATTTTTGGGGAAAAAAGAAAACTTGTGACTTGAAAGTGTTCGGTTTTCTCTACTAACAAGTTTTATTCGCTAGAAGATGCCCATTAAGATCTGCTCTTTTCAATGTGTTTGCTGCTTGGGTTTCATTTGGTCCCTTTCCTCACACTGGTTATTGCTTCAGTCTGATTGCAGGCAGGAGTATCACCAAAGGAAGGAGGTTTGTAACTGCACTGAACCTTCATCATTATTCCCGACTTTTGTTTTCTTTCTAGCTTTCTTAGCATGTAGGTGTCATTTCCTCAGTTCTACCTCATGGAGAAATTGTGCTGGTTTGCAACGAGTCCTTTCCATTCTCCCTTTGACAATCTTAATAGTTAAAATGTGTATTTTGTTTGTAGCACTTTAATGCTTTTAAAACAAAAAGCCTCAAATAGGATTTGTAGGCATGCATTGTAATTCTGTACTGTGAAAGTCAATTAAAATGACTGGTTCACAGGATAAAGAAAATGATACGGTCCAAGTATTATATTTCTTAACATCCTCACAGGAACAAATTGGAAATAAATATGCTTATAAAGAAATGGAGAGCAATGGAATAAGTATATACTAAGTTTTTCAAATGGGACAGTCTCTGTAGTCTTTTATAAAACAAAATCTGCTGCTCCTTTTTCACAGAATATCTTTCCCTGGAGCTGATCAATGTGAAATTGTACTTTGCAGAGTGCAGTCTTGCACACGGTTACTGTAGGAAAAAATAAACTGTTTGCTTGACCCAATTTTATGGTGTTATTTCTTTCTGCAGGGATGGGATCACACTCAGTTAAAGGGAGGAATGGGTTTGCTGAGAGTATTTAGGAGCACTCAGCTGGAATGAGATTATTCTCTGTAATGCTTAATCCTAAAATAATCATAGCCCATCTTGTCAACCCTGCACCAGCAGTTGTAAGTGATGAGTAGTCTAAGTGCTTGCTGATATTTGCCTGAGATCATTTGCCATTGTTATAAGCTTGGAACTCTCCAAGCTAAATATAGCATAGAAGATTTACACCTGTGATTAATGTTTTGATGTTTTCTTTCTTTCTTTTTTTTTTTTTGAAGATGATTCATGACAGTGGATGCAATTCTTGAACATATTTGGAGGGGTTAACGTGAGAGTTACAGAAGCAGCCATTCCATCTAGTGCATTTGGGGGATTGCCTCTCTCAGGCACAGTGATTGAATATGAAGAGGGATCGTGGTGCTACAGTGTCTGTTATCATTAATGTTAAATGAGTTACCTGGTAGTGAAGTTACAAGTCAGCCTGCATATGCAAAAGAAAAAACATATTCTCAGGCATTTTGTCCCCACTATGTACACATACAAGTCTTCCAACACGCCTTTGATTCCCTTAAAGAGTAAAATGACAAAGGCATCCTCTCCCTTTGACTTGCCTTCTGTGTCCCTTCTCTTCCTCAGTGTCTGCGGCCCACAAGCAGAGTGCTCACCAGCTCCTTTAATCCTCCCATTTATCTCTGCACCTCTCCTCAGTTTCATCTGTTCTTCTTGCCATCCTTTTCACTCCTGTTCCCTCATGTTGTCAGTGTGCTTTAGTTGGAAACACGAAAAGTATTCCACCTTTGATCCATTTGCTGGTTTCACTTGTTAAAAATACATAACTTAGCAAGAAAGACTTCAAAAAGCAAACATTACAGTTTACCAAACTGGCAAACAGCTTGACATCACATCTCAAGAAGGTTGAACCCTCTGCTCACAGGATGTAACTCTGAAATCCCGAGATAAACAGTTAGGTGGTGAATTGTTAACTACTCCAGTGAATCTCATGTTAGCAGAACTGGGTTATTTTATCCTTTACTCCATGTCAGATGCCAAAACCCCTTCCCTCCCTTTCCTCCTTCCTTCCATATTATATGTATGCAAAGAACAGCTACAATGATTACAGGCCATATTAGCAACCTTAGCTATTCAAAAACACAAATAGAAATTCCCAGAATCATGGAGTAGCTTTATATCTAACCAGAAGCTGTATTAACATGTTTTAAAAGCTGTCATCTGCCTTGTTTTCTGAAAACCTAGATTATGCTTAATTCATCTCAGATTTTCCTTGCAGTCACAAGCCCTGGAAGCAACAGCAGGGCCATGGGGAGGAGCAGCCACACGCGGAGGGCGTCGTGCGGAGCCGGGCCTGCGCGCGCCCTGCGCTTGGCCTGGCCGTTACCCTCCCAACATGCAGGGAAGTTTGGAATCTGCACTCCTCACGTCCTGTGGAAAGGTGAGGTTTTTGCATGTTAGGGACAGTGCCTGCAGTGTTTTAGATGTTTTTGAGAATTGCTGCAACCTTCACAGTTCAGTACATGAGAGTCTTGCCTTTGGCCAGTGATGGCACAGTGGTCCTCCGTGCAGCCATCTGAGGCAAGTGATGTCTGGTTGAACTCTCCACAACTTACAAAATTTAAAAAATCTACAACAGTGTTTTTTAACTTGTGGTCCTCCGTGCAGCCATCTGAGGCAGGTGATGTCTGGTTGAACAGTCACCTTGGCTCTCCTTTCAAATGGGACAGTTCCATTCCTCTCCAAATTGCCTCAGAACCCTGCAGGGTGAGGATCACTTTACTTGGTTTGAAATGTTGTTGTTGTACCCACGTGCTCTGACAGAGATGCAAACTCCTTCTGGGGCTCTCTGTATTTCATAAAGACACGTGTCTGGCTGGGAGATCTTAGGCAGGAATCTGGCTCCTGATGATTGCATTTCAGCTTCCTCTCTCATACATACTTTAAACCACTCATTATCTTTTAGTAAACTGACAGAGGAGTGGTGAAATACCTCAGCTGCTCATAGGGCTGCAAAAGATGCACCAGGGCCTTTCACCTGATGGAGGAACTTGATGCATGTGCACGCCTGCCCCTAGCTCTTGCTTCCTCTCTTCTCCCCTCTCTGTCAGAGCCTTGGCCACCCTTCCCCCATGAAGACAGCGATACGAATTAACTGAATTCCTCAGATTCTGCAGAGCTGACTGACTGGGAACGTGTCTGAAACTGGGAGCGCTGCCACACGCGGTATTGCTAGGCGTGCAGGTGACACGTATAGTAAGTCGCAGAGGATCCCAGGGCTGCTGTTTCTTCACAGTTTGCTTTTCCCTTCGATCATTCAGTCTCCTGAAGACAAACTTTGTTGGTCCAGCACCAGCTTCCTGCCAGCCCTCCAGGTGAACTGTGCGTAGCGGCGTTCCAAGCACAGGAGTAAATGACGAGTTTATAATAGACTGGTTAGAAAGCAAGAATAATTGGCAAAATAGCTCACCTGACATATATTTGGTATTTAACTGATTCACAATGTGCTAAGCATATACCAAGCTGTTATTTTGTCAGGATTGATGTAGTCCAGGCATAATCAAGGGGAGCTCCCACTAAAATCAGTGGAAGTTAGAAATGCTTATTACCTATTCATTAGTGTCTGGACTCATTAGAACAGTATGGGGCAATGTAATGGCAGGAGGGAAATCGCCTGGATGTAGCGTAGATGAAAACCAATAATTTACTGGCATTGTACATATTTCAGAACAGGCATAATTGATTTGTAGTTTTAGAGCATAAAGATAATATATTTCAAGGTGGAAATGTGCTGGATCTCAGTATGTACATAAAA
>NW_010580863.1:10632-23862 GCF_000705375.1 Tinamus guttatus | reverse complement strand
TTACTATATGTTATTAATGTGCTAGTGCTCCCTTTTAAGAGCATGAAATGCAATGATAAATGCTGTGGCTTTGTCATGTGGCCATTTATAGCTATTACGACCTTTTTGGCCCAGCATCGCCATCTGCCTGCTTGCAGGCTGTGTGAGTGTAAAATCCCACCTCGTCCTCGGGAGCTCAGGCCGGGCTCGGAAAACAGCTTCCACGTCAGGGGCCATTTGTGGGCCCCCAGCTGCCCTCTGCCCTGCCTGAGGAGGAGGCACCTCAAACAACACCAACCTACATCGGCAGCTCTGAGTTCAGCATAAACGTGGCACAACCCACGTTTTGTTACCATTCTAATTAAAAAACGGATGAGTGTCCCCATCTTTTCTTTCTTTTTTTTTTTTTAGTATAAAAACACAGAAAAAAAGAATCTTAGAGAAGATGCCTCAATTTTGTGTCCTCTTCTGTCTAGATATGTTTCTGTGCTTGGTGCCCTAACTAGCTCTTGGTACTCCAATTTATACTTGAATTGCAGGCTGGGGCTTTCACCGATATCTCACCCGATGGCCGAAACTCATCTTTGACACTGCTAAAAGTCACCCTCTGAAGTGCTTTAACAAACAGCCACACTCATGTTGAAGGTAGTATGAATTTTACATCTTGAAGAACACAGTTTGCTGGCAAGGATCCTTTTTGCCTGATTCTGCCTCTAGAATTGTACAAATATGAGCAGGTCTCTAGTTAAGGCCTGGGGAACAGGCACCTAGAAGTCACACACGGGAATATCTGATGACATTTCACCATGGTGATGATGTATCGTCACTTCCAGCTTACTTTGCACCTTGCAGGTTCAGCTCTCAGTGTTTATACCATAAACATCTCCACACCTAAAAGGAGCCCTGCTCACTGTATTTGTCGGTTTGGTACATCCCTTTAATATGCTTGATGGCTTTTCTGAAGAATCAGATTCAGTTGTCAGAAGAATTTTATTTTTATGAAATAATGTCACTGTTTCATTTACTTCCTCCAGAAATCATCCTTCAAATACTGCATTTGCTCACAGCTGAATGAGGGTTTGTCTCAGCCTAAGCTCCAGTGATGAGATGCCAGGAAGTACTTCTGTGAACTCACAGTGCGGAAAGGAGAGGAGTCTTTTAGTGGCTATTCCACTAAAAGCTGATTCCCACTGCATACGCAGCACTATCCATGTTGCCAGGGCTTATGGAGTGAAGTTTATTGCGCAGGCCAAAGCTGTTAGGCGCTCTTCTTCTCATGGGGGAATTGGTTGGTCTTGTGCCTTGCTGACGCACGGGGCTGCCACAGGCAGAGGAAAGCTTCCCTTCTGGATGCTCCAGGGCATACAATGCATGGACAGCACCTAAGATGTCCTTATGCCTCTGGCCACAGAGCTCCAAGGCTGCAGAAAGCAGAGACGTCACAGGTCGGGACGCGCTGCTGTGCAGGTGAAAGCTGCACGGCTTCCTCCTGCCGCAGGTCTGGCTGGCAGGGAACGGAGGACCAAAAGTCACCAACTGGGGCATCTCTTCCAACCAGCTGCTACTGCCAACTATCAAGCCATACGGTCTCCTTTATTTTTCAAACTTAGCTAATTCACCTTAAAACTAGCTAGATTTTTCTGTCTATTGCTCCTATGGAGAGGGTGTTCCAGGACCCTGCTGTGGTGTTTGGAAATTTTACTTTAATTCCACCCTAAATATATTCTTAGACATTTCATTTTGTACCTGTATTGTCCTTCATTTTGAGCAGTCTTTGCTTTCTCTTCTCTCTATCCCCCAATGCTATATCTCTTCTTAAGCCGTCATTTCTTCACACCAAGATCTTTCTTGTAAGGTAAGCTTCCACATTCCCTTGATTTTCTTAGGTCCAGTTTGGATTAATCTTCCCCGAACATGTTTGACTAGGCCTTATCCGTGTATGTTATGGAGGTATTAATGCATTCCTTCTTCTTCGTCCTAGGAACTTACACCTTCTTCTACTAAACTATATACCATATGGCTCACTGATACATCTCTTTTCTTCTCCTCTGCGCTTTCCACATGCTTTTAGAAATTGTTTTTGGTCCCTACAATCGTGACTTTGCATTTACTATTGAATTTCATCCTGTTTCTGTTACTGCAGTCCTTGAGGTCATGGAGGTCTTCCTCTATGATATTCCAAGCCTCTTCTGTATCACTAGTGGCTTCCAGCTTTGTGTTGTCAGCATATTTCATTAGCTCATTGAATTTCTGCTTTTTGTGCCAAGGTCATTAATGAAAAGATTAAATAAGATTGTTCTCAGAGTGAGTCTAGGAAATTCCATTAATAATCCTCTTCTCTCTTGGCAGAGGACTCTTCAGTCAGTTTCTTGTATGCTTTACAGCTCATATATATATATTGATCTTTGTTTTAATTAATATTTTACTATGTACTGTTATACAAAATGCTTTCATATGGTTCAGCAAAATTAGGGCTAGTGTCTTTCTGTAAAGACACTCATCAAATATATCAAATCATCCTGGAATGATTTTTTATTGGTAAGTGGGTATTTTTATTCCATTTCCGTGTTTGTCTTTATCTTTTATCATGCCTTCCTTCAAAATGCGTCCTAAAAACTGTATTTTTATTTTGTACAGACTAACATGCATGGACTTTGAGCCTGAATGACTTATTCTCTTTCTTGAATATATCTAAGATTTAATTTTAGGATACTGGAATTTTTTATTTTATTAGTAGTAGATTATTTCCTAGATATTTGGTACTTTATTCAAAATAAAAATGTGTAAGAGCTGGAACAAATTAAGTGATTTTGTAACATTCTGTTGAATATTATAAAAGTGTCTCAGGGATGCACAAAAGCAAAGAAAACAGGAAAGCAGTTAAACAGTTACCATCTTTATTGCGAGCAGCGATCACAAATTCTATTAGCCTCAGTGCTTTCAGGCAGCTTGCAGCTCTGGGGCACATTGTTATCTTGCTGTAGTGCCCTCCACGTCAGCCTTGTTGCCCAGGATAAATCAATTAATGACAGTTCTTCAGGCTCAGCTGTGGTGCTGAATGTCCATTAAAAAAAATGTTAGTGTGGGTTTTAGATTCAATCCAGATGTGACCCAGAGAGGAGGGTTTTGAAGAGCTGCAGGAATCCTAGGATGGTGCTGGAGCTGATGAAGTTGTGCAGATTTATCAGAGAGCCTAATGAACCCAACTGAGCGCCACTTGCTCCTGTTATTTGCCCTAGCTCATCACAAAGGTGACATGTGTCACACACAGTCACATCAAACGCAGCCAGGACACCTTAGGGTTAATCTACAAGTCAGCCCCCATCGTAGGCTAGGGCTCTGGTTCCAAATCTTTGCTCAGGGAGGAGCATCATCTAGTGAATCACTAATGTGATACCTTTTGCTGTACTTTCCATCGGCTGGTCCCATGGGGGTGCTGACTCATTTTAGTTGTCCTTGCAATATTAGTGTGCTTTGCGGAGCTGAAATTCATGTATGTTCTATACAAAGTAGTCATGGTCAGGCTAAGATTTTAGCTGTTGGGGGTGAAGAGCTGATTTTACAGGCGACCAGGAGGTAGGATGGCAACTGTTGAGTCCAGAGCTAAGGAAGGTCAGTGCAGGCCAGAGGGGGAATCCATTGGCTGTGTGTATCTCTGCAACTCCTCTGGCTTCAGTGCTACACTAGGGAGATTATGTGGAAGTACAAAAAAAAAAAAAAAGGCAGCAAGAGCAATGAGCAACAAGGAGATTTTTTTTCCATTAAATGTGAAAGGGGAAGTTCCACCTAAAATTTCTAGTCTGGTGCACTTACAACTGGGGTTTTCTCCAGTACCCACCTTCGTCCTCAAGTGCTGATTCTCTGGGTGGGGAGATTTCAGAGAGCAAATTCCAAGAATAGCATTACCTTAAATGGTGGGAAAGGAGCAGCGCGGCAGGTTTGGTAGATCTGAAAGTCTTATTCAGCCACTTAGTCATAACTGCCCCCTCAAGTAAGAAATAACAGGAGGGTCTTTTTGAGGAGGTGGGAACTAGAGCAAAGTGTAGTGAAGTGAAACTGTATGGGTCCTTTGGCTTTTGTGTAAACAAGCTGAGGTAAGAGAGCTCCCATGGTAAAGTATTATCCGATGACTAGAGCCAATAAATTGCACCTAATGATGTCAAATTCACGTAATCTGCAAAGTTCCATTCACTTTAATGGAAAAACATTGATTTGTACTAGCAGAGGAGCTGAGTGGAAGAGAGCGCATTCCTGACTGTCTTGCTTATGCGGGTAATCTGCCTGAAATAATTCTCAAGATTAAAGGTTATTAAGGATCTTTGTTTCACTTGTAGCTCCATTTTGCAGGTCCTTATATGTGAGTGCTGAAGTTGTCACAATCCAAGCGCACCAAGTGCAAGGAACTGCAAGGAAGAGGGTCTGAATTAACTCCTTTTCTCCTGTTCCTGTGAACTTGCACAGTGCCTGCTGTGTGGCTGGCAGGAACCACACATGGCTCACGCAGATCCATGGGAACTCAGCCGCCCATCGACAGCACCCTGAACCCCCTGCATTTTGCATGCAGTCAAATAGGGCTTTGCTGAAAGAATTTTGGCACCCATGGGGATGCAGGATTTGGCCCTACAGTATCACAGTCAGTGTGATAGTTGTGGGCGAATCTGAACAGAGCAATCTTCATAACACAAGTGACCTATCCAAAACCCAAATTAATGCTTTGAATTCTTCTTTTACACCTTTGGGAGAGGAAGCCTTGCTCCCAGTGGGAGGAGTGGAAGCATTTGCTATGCTCTTGCTCGTCGCCTGGCTCCCATCCCCGAAGCTGCCCATGTGGCCCAACATCCCCTTGAGCCATGTGTAAAATTCTCAGTGACGTTGGTTCAGCTGCTCATCATCAGATCCACCCACTCAGATTCAAAAATCTGTACGTCCAAAGGAAAGATGTGGAACAAGAAAAACGGAAAGTCATAGTGCCAGTGCTCTCAGTTCTCCCTCCCCTCACATACACTGAGCAGCTGGAACAAAAAGCAGCCTTCACTGTGTTCAGTTTTTTCTCAAGACCTGATCTAGGACCTGCTCGTGAACTTCGACAGCTCTCTTTTTTTGACCACATGCATTACAGGTCTTTGCCTCAGGCCCTGAATGCTTCAATCCTCCATATTGCAACACAAGACTTGCTTGGTGATAAGTACAAAATTACAGTTCTTATTTCCACCTACAATGATATAATCTCTCCTGGTACCATTAAGGAGTCTCTCCTTTACTGTGGGACTATTGCAATTAAATAAAGTGTTAACGGAAAGCTACCTGTTATTTCTTCCAGATTCATTCTTCCAGGTTATAGCCAGTCCTGGTCAACATCATAAAGTCGTGCTGTTTTAGTGATGTTGGCTGGGAGTTTGCAAGAAAAAGATCACCCTCAGCTGGCAAAGAGAGGCTGATGGACAAGTGCTTTTGTGCTCCATGGTGGCGTGGGCTAGTCCAACTGACTTGGCTCTCTCCGCATTCGCCAGAAGCGAATTCGCGGGGAAGCGCCGTGTGCTCCACTGAAACCCCACAGCGAGATCTGCACCAGCACTTTCCTTGTGGTGCAGGAGCCAGATGCTGCCAGGAGGTGTGTCTGCACCTATGGGCAGAGGGTAAAGTGTTGGGGATGTAATGTATTTGTGGCACAGAAAGAGAAGCAAGGGAACAGCCCTTCTTTATCCCTCCACAGCCAGGCCACAGGAACGTGCTGGTCACGATCTTCCCAGTGCTGCAGCACAGTAGGTTCAGGCTGGTCTAACCCCAGGTTGTCAAGGAAAAAGGCAGGGGAGTAGCACTCTGCCTTCACCCAAATGTGCACCCTGCACAGGCAGCAGGCATGGCAAGGCAGCTGAGGGCTGGAATGAGTCACAGATCCAAAGGAAAACTATCCATTTTTTGGTAGGAAAAGGAGCAGGGTGATCCCTTTCGTCAGTCAGCCAGAGCATCCAGTGCCAGAGCAGTTTAAGCGCTGTGCAAGAAGGCACCGACCCCTGCGGAGGCACCTGGGGGCCGCCGAGGGCCGCTCTGCTGGCGCGTGCTGAGGAGCGTGGCGGTGGGTAACGCAGAGCCCCGCGGCGCTCCCACAGCGGGCACCTGGGCTGCAACACACCTGCAGCTCAGCTTTGCTCAAGTGCAGGTTGAAATAATGCGTTAGCAACACCCCAAGAGGCCTCCTGAGTGGTTTAAGCCAATTAAAACCTGTACTGCTGCTGAAAAATGTGGTCCTATCCCTTGTTATCTCCCTATGTTCCTGTTGTGCTGGTACAAGGGATCCATCTGAAACTGATCCCTCAGGAAAGCAGGTAAGCTGGATCAGCTGCCGATCCTTGTGGCTGAGATGCGCGGTGGCGGCGGGAGGCCGGGCCCTGCCCTGCGAGCGGCCTGACCCCCGCGCCGCTCGCTCGAGGGCTGCTCCCATTCCAGCCCCAGCAGCAGGGACGGTGTGAGGAATCGCACGGAGCTGCCCGGTCTGCAGGTGTGGGCAGGAGCTGAAGTGCTGCTGGCTGCGCTACGGAAGGAGCTATTCAGTGCTGCTATGAGAGCCGCCTCTGCGGCGCAGCCCTGAGCCCCCCGAACCGGCCGCTGGGCCGCGAGGCGCCGCAGAGCCTCGTGCCGAGCACGCCACATGGCTGCACCTCTGCCGCGTCCTTTCTGCCACCAGCTGCCCCGACACGGCTTGAAAACAGCAAGTACCTGCGTGGCTGCTAAGTCAGGAAGAGCGAGCCCAAAGATGCGTGCTTAGCCAGTCAGTGTCTGTGCGGGTGAATTTTTAGTGTATGTTACACATGTTAGGCTGTCTTATTTTTCTTCTGACTAATCCTCATATCAGTCCTAAAGCCTCTGTCTGTGACGATAACCTACAGAAAGGAATACATTTGAATATAGTGTGGGTTATTTTACTTGGACCACTGGGAAAACAGGCCTTAGACTGTGAGTGAAACACAGGATGCAGCTCAGGGTGGCTGCTGCTCTGCTGTAAGTGCCATGGTAGCTTCACATGGAGATGGAGGCAGCTCTGCTTTTGAGTCACGTAATGTTAGAAGAGCCATTCCTGGCCTTTAAAGAATGCCTCATTTTACTGAGAGGGACTGATTACAGAGAGGACTTGAAGCCTTGGGAGGGAGGGGAAACATGGCATTTTGTGATGAGTTGAAGAGAATAGGCAATTGCTCTCAGGCAAAACTGAAAAAAGGATGAGGAATGGGAAGAGAGGGCCTAACAGAGCAAAAGAAAGTGATCAGCAGAATGAGAGATTAGGAAGGAAAAATACTATATGCATATATATATATATTTATATATATATAAAGGAAAAAAAATCCTGAAAAGCAAACAAAAATGTAAGGAGAAAAGGAAATAAGAAAATTGGGATAAAAAGACAAAAAAGGATGATTTTTCTTTACCATGAATAGGTATACACTGAATTAGGCAGAAAGCGTCACTCAATCGATTGTGGTGGGAGAGGCGGCATTGTGAGGTCCTTCCTGATATCCATTATTGTGCCCATGACAGGACATGACAAGCGCTGCTTTGTCTAGGCAGCCTGGTGCTGCCCTGCTGAGGCAGTCGGCCTCTGCGGAATGACGTGCGCAAGGTCAGTTTTAGCAAATCTGCTTTTTATCCCTCTCGGTCAGGCTTGCTTCAACAAGGCCTTATTTATACAGAGAGGCCTTTTTGTTGTTCTGTTTTTTTCTGAAACTCTTACGAGTCCCTAACCCTGACAAATATCATGAGCGCTAGCCCTGATGAAAGCACTACTATGAATGGACTTCTATTTTTTACTTCAAACCTATCCACATTGGATGCGAAAAGAGTGATTAAAACACCTAGGAGAAGTCTCTCATAATGCTTCTGTCATAGCAGCTACTGACTGATAGATTTAAGGCTCTTTCCTGTGAGGCTGATGCCCCAAAGCAGTCACATTGCCCTCCACGCCCCTGGGATTAAAACAAGCAGCTCTGAAATGAAAAACCTGGCATGCGACATGGGAATAAAATCCTTCTCATTTCAGTTGTGATGTCAACAAAACCCTTTTTTCTGTATCTTCCACCAAATGTTTGTTTAAGCTTTAAGTAGAACAGTGACTGTCCTAAAGAATTTAGATTTTTGGTGCCAGAACTAGGAGCAAGTTAAAACCATTAGCGTGCCCCAAAGTGGGGTCAGAGATTCTGGCTTTCTCATAAAGACATTGCCAGATTTGGGAAGAGTGAGCTGAATGAGTCCTTCTGAATATTTTCTAAAGTGCTCCAGGTTTTGGTGGTGTTTGAAAAGGCATAAAGGAAAAAAAAAAAAAAAAAAGTGCCCCTGGAGTTTAGGAAAGGAGCTGAGTTCAAACACTTTAATTCCAGGTTAGGCAGCTGAAATACTACTCCCTCTGATTGTATTTGTAGACATTTCTGCACACCCCTCTGCCCCAGGGAAGGAAAGAGCCTCTATATGATGACTCCTAGACAGCCCCATATGGGACACAGACCCCGGCATCTTCTGTGGGAGATAGAGGCCGACTGTGCAATCACTTGAAATAAAGTGTTTGCATACAGTAGTAATTGCACACAATCTGCTGTAAGAAAGTGATGATTATGTTAGTGCAATCAAAGCAGAGAAAGGCCTTCTGAGGACTTTGGTGTTCAGGATAAGAGATTTTTACCTCTGTTTACTGGATAATATATTCTTTCCTATACAGCTTCTTAATATCAGTTCATGCACTTGTGGAAAATGAGCCTTTTGGTAGTGCAACTTGCCTCATGAACGCAGGTGTGTGCAGGCAGTTAAGTCCTTCATGACAGACAAGTACAAAGAAAGAATATTTCTCCAATGCCCATGCATATTAATTTTTAAAAGAAAAAAAAATCAGATTCTTTCCAGGGGAAAAGAGTACTGAATCGCACTACTATGTATATGCATACATATATGCAGCATCTGGCGTAAAGAGGCCAGGATGTTAAAACTGCGCAGTGAGCCTTTCAGGATCCCCGCAGCCTGAGCAGAAACCCACACATCCCTGTTATTTGCATGTGGCCCCATTATGCTCTGGAATTCACTGAACTCTGTTGCACAGCGAGAAGCAGATCTTTTTCTGATGGAAATTATTGTTCTTCAGAGCGGCTAGAAGTTATTAGGCACTTCCTGTACTAAGCTGTATTTTCCTTTCTTCTCTTGAATATTATATGTAATGTTTTCTCTCTGTTCCTCTAATCCTACAGGTCTCATACTCTTTTTTTTTTCCCATAGAAAGATCAGTTTGAGGTTATTTTTTACTAGAAAGTATCTATTTCTATGGTGAATAAAAAAACTCCACTGAAACAGAGTGGAGTTTTTTTGAGACCTGCTTTATAGTAAGATTTTGAAGCCTTTTTTTCTCCTTCACTTTTAATAAAATCTAATATTTAAAAGCTCTAGCTTTTCTTAGAAATAAAATGTAAATATTATTGAGTCACCTTTTTAAGATGTAATTTTCCACTGTGACACAAGAGACCCTTGCAATATAGCTTTAATGATACTTTCAGTTAGCGGAAGTAGGGAAAATCTAAATGAAGTATGTGAGGGAGTAAAGGAGTGGGAAGAAAAAAAAAAGTGAGGGGGAATGAAAGAGGCATCAATCTGTCTTTGAGATAACCGGAAGCTGGTCCAGATGTCCATGGTTTCTTTGCAAGATGTATCGGGGCTCCACATGAACAATATATGAAGTTGTCTGGCAGTTAAGTTTAGTGAGAGAAATCAAGAGAGGTGAGGAAAATAAGAATAGCTTAATGTGTCAGTTAGCTAAAGAAAACCGCAGAACTACAGCACGTGCATACATCAAGCCCTTGCGTTCACCAAATCTTGCAAGTAGTATTATATGGCACCATGCCAAAGAGTGGCAGGTCTTTAGGTCTCTGCAGTGATTCCAAATAAAAGCCAAACATTTGTTAAACTGCATGATTTTCAGGTTTCCAAGGCTATGATACTCATTTAATGCTGATGGCTCTCAAACACAAATGAAACATGTTCCTGTTGGGGTAAGCGACTCATTCTCAGGCAAAAAGTGTTCCTAAAAGTATGTATGTAGCACCCTCTACTGACATTAGAAATCTTTGCAGGTAAATATCTATAAACAATCTGTTCTTCAAAGATCTGTGTTGCAATAATGCAGCAGCAGCAGTTTCTTCATTTGCACAGGATCAGCTTCTCATTCTACTTAAACTCTGTAAACTCAGAAAAAACAACATCTTTGTCCTCAAGAGTTTAGCTGCTCAAATCAAAACAAAATAAAATAGGGTAACAGGGTGTAAAAATACGGATTAAAAAAAAAGAGGAAAAAGGAGATAAACACAATAACTATGCGTTGGTGCATGGCCAGAGTTGAGTGCATTGCTCATAAGGGGAATAAATCCTTGTGATGTAACTGGAGAGCTCATGGACTATCTTTATCAATCAGATACTTCTGTCAAATATGTACAGTTCAAGAACACCTAACTTACTGTCCCTTGGATTTATGCTATTCTTTTCCTTTCCCTCCCTAAGGAAAATACTAGTACCAGGGTCACCCAGTATTTATTTTCATCCTTGGGCCACATACAGGTTTGCTGTGTGTGGAAATGCCACTGCTGGGGCCACCTCGGCACTGCTGGTCGCTGCTTCCTGCCTGATGGGCGCTTTGCTATCCCCTTGCTTTTGAGTATCAATTGCAGACAAGACAGCTTCATCCCCTTGGCTTGTGCCTGTCTCATTTAGAGGCCTGAAGAGCTCTAGAGAGGCAGAATTTGGGGAGTTTTAGATAACCTTTAAAATAGTCCTAGAATGAGACATTTCCAAAACTGAGAACTCACTGGTCTTTGCAAATATCACAAGGTCAAAGCCTTGCATGGTGATGTTTACAGCAATGCGCCCCTTGTAACAGTTGTGAGGCAACTCCCCCTGCTCAGGGTGCATCCTATTGTTCGTACTGAGAGTCTTGGAGCTTTTCAGCAAATCCCAGTCCTCATGGCTTATTCAGCTAAAGGCAATGCCTCTCTGAACACCTGCTTTCTTATAGACTGATGGTCTGGTTTCTAACAGTGCTAATACACCTTGAGACACTGTCTCACCGAGAGAGCATCCTGCTCTCCTGTGGACCTTGGCTGTGCTTAGCTCCCAGGTGGCTGCAAATAAATGTGTATGCACAAAGCAAATGGGTCTCTCCCTCTGACGGACAGGCAGGTGAAGAGGTGGTGTGTTCTGTACCCACAAATTTAGGAATGTGCCCTTTCAATAATTTAAGTTCCAGAATTATTCTTAGCAAGCAATTACAAGAAGGAGCACCATAAGCAAAGCTCATCCATAGCTCCTGAATACAGATCAAGTAAGAAAAACCTAAGAGAAAATACTATTGCAGAGCAGACACATTTTGGGTTGACCGTCCTGAAATGGGTGACTTATTTAAAAAAAAAAAAGAATTTGCATCTCATTTAGCAGCAGATCTCACTTAGCAGCTCACTCTCTCTCTGGCCCTTTGTCCTCATCCTCTGGTTTCCCACTCCTCCATCCCCCTTTGGAGATATACATCTTCTCAGAGTCCATGCAACTTTTCCCTTCCTTTTTCTCTCTACTTTTTCTGCTGGTTAGACAAGATGAGTGAAGCCAGAGACTGATGAGGCTCAGAGCTGGTATAAAGCAGGTGCCAAGGTGTACACAGAAGGAAAAGGGAAATTGGATCTTACCGAAGAGCTGTCAGATTGGTTCAGCTACAACATGAAATTTTACTTTTGCTGGGCTATATTTAGTTCATTGACCTGGTTTATTATTGTTACGTAGTCATAGAGGAGAGTGTGCAAACAGCCAGGATGGAATCCCCTTAGGCGGGGTAAGCTCTGCTGTCTAAGGAAACATGATGTGATACCCCCAGCCTCAGAGTGGACTAAATAAATTGGGTCTTGGCAAGATACCACTGGAAGAAGTGGTGCTCTTCCTGCTAGCCCAGTACCCAGGATATCCTTATGGCAGACAGAAACATGCACTCAACGCCCCATTCTGGTTCTAGTAAAGGATCCGACTTCGCTTGGCCTCATTTTAACAGATTAGTGCTGGTCTTTCGAGACCTGGGCTTGCCTCTGTCCTAGAGCCAGAGATCTCTACAGTCACAGCATTTCTGCTTTCACGCTCCATGAGGATGCCACACAATGGGCAGATGAAAAAGCAGTATGTTCTCCCTCAACCTCCAAAGCAGCAGCAGCGAATGGCAGCACTGCCCCAACAGTGGGGAGGAGCGTGGGGACAGAAGTAGGACACAGGGCTGGCAGAGGTTGATCAGGGCAGGACAAAAGATTAGTATCATGGATACTGCTGCTTAGCAATTTTCGTTATTATTTGGTTCAGATTAACCTTAGAGCCAAAGTGCTTCTGTGGCAGTGGAATATGCACTTCACTCGCCTCCTTTCCATCACAAAAATGACTAAACCGCTTCTGAAACTCAACAGTACAGCCATATAACTATATTTTTGCATATGCATTTCAGTTGATCTTCCTGCAACATCCAGCCGGAACACTCAGGCCTTGGGAGCAGGGAATCGTCTTTTTATTATTTGTGAAGCCTTTGCACAGCAATTCTTAGACTAGGGCTCCTTGGTCCTACAAAAATATAATAACAATAAAAAAACAAGGTCACCTTGATTTTTTTTCCCTAAAATAGGTCAGTTAGATAAGAGGGGTAATACAGTGCTGAGCGCAGATGATGAGCAAAAGAGGATGCTAAGGCACGCAGGCAAACCCCCAAAACAAGTCAATATTTAAATAACCAATATTTTGTAGCTGTAGCTTGCATGTATCTGTATCAACACAGAAATTCATTGTATACGTGAAAATTGTGTAAGAAGCAACATGTATAATGATTGGGGGAACAAAATACTGAAGGCCTCTTTCTGAAGCCATAGGATGCACATGTACCAAGGGACAATTCTCATTTTCCGAATCGCAAGCCCGTTTTAAGCAGAAAGCTCTGAAGGCTTTCTCTACATTCATCCGGAGGTTACACGAGTGGGATGCCTCAAGGATCAGCTTCCTGGCCCATCCAAATCCCTACGGCACTGCTGGAAACAGCGCTCTGCCCCACTGGAGCTTGTGTAAACGTGTGCTCGATATGGATCCGATTTGGACGGAACCAGCTCAGGACGATTTGTTGTGAGATTAATCTGCAGCAGGGCCGCTCTCCTTGTGCGCCGGACACCGTGCCCACCTAACGTGGCTAAAGGCGTTCGGGGTTTTCGGGAGGGAAAG
>NW_010580863.1:0-10220 GCF_000705375.1 Tinamus guttatus | reverse complement strand
TGGGGGCCGCTGGGGTCTGCGGTGGGAGCAGCGCGGCCTGCCTCTGGGCTGAGCCAGTGTCTGTTTTTGCCGTGATTTCTATTTATCTCTTTATTTTTCGGTCAGCCAAGTTGCTCACTAGTGCTTTCGATAAGAGTAACTTGAGGCAGTCTGTGAGCACTGCAAGAAATTGGTATTTTATCTCTCTGCCACCCACTGTCACATCCCTCCCCTCACTCCCTCTCAGGCTGCTGGGCCCCTGCCCATGTTGAGCAGCTTGGAGGAGAGCACCTGGTTCCCCCTGTCCCCATGAGCCAGGGCCTAAGGACGACGGAGCACCTAAAGCCTGGGGTGCCTCCCCGATGACAAAACAAGGCTTATATTGCAGGCATGCCACATAATAAACTTATTGTTCAAAAGAAGTTCTCTCGCTGTATGGATTACTGTCAGTACAGGATGCCATGGTTATGTTTTTCTCCGGGAAAACCTTTCTATCCAGCCTGCTGAGTCTGGCCTTTGTTTATCCTCTCTTCATGGCTGTGCTATCCATCTTTCTCTAACTGTCCTGTCTCAAGCAACTAATCAGCTCACGTAGTGTAACTCATCCAGCCTAATTGCTCCCATCGTCTCGAGAAAAAAAGACTTCGAGCAAGGCAAGAGAGCTGCTTTTTTTGGGAAGGAACACTGATTAACTTGGTTGTTGCAGTTATTAAAGTAGCTATACCCATCATTCCTGAAATAAAGGTGCTGAATGCTAAAAATGCAAAATCCGAATGATTGTATTGGTATACAGTCGTGTTGTATTGGTTGTATATTTGTCGTGCATGCCATACTCAAGTTTAATATTAAGGGCTTTTTAAAGATTAGCGAGAATTTTGACTGGATTCCCGTACATTTTATGCTCCAGTATGGCCATGAAGTCAAAAGGGAGTATTATCCTTGATGCCTAGTAAGGTACTAGGCCCATTCTGCCCACTGCAGAGTTTGTGCCTTAAATTATCTAATTCCTTAAGTAAGAATACTGGATGAAAAGGAGGAAAGGTGGAAATTGTAGTGCCTTGAGTATCTTAAGGACCTGGACTGTAGAATATGTTAACAGTGGAGTCATATTTTACACTTGTTGTCTCTAAATACAAGAGACAGACCTGAAAGCATGTAATTTTCCTTATCTGAAGCTGTAGGTAGAACATAAGAATGGAAGTCTGATCCTGTGTGAAACCTTTTTTTCTCCCTTTCTGACTACAGGTAGTCCAAATTCATATGTATTTTTAAGCCCTTTATAAATCTCTTAGCAGTTTTGTTTGTGCTATTGGACAACCTACATCTCTGTTGTCCAAGTGCAGTCCCACTTTTTCTTATCCCACTCACTCCAGCAACCAACGCTGAGGAGTTAAACTAGAGAAGAGTCCTTCTCCTTCCTGTTCATAACTGTCTGCCTATAAATGTGCTCCTTGTGCTTTCATCTTCAGAAGCGTAGCTTCTCTTTTTCTCGGTAGCAGCAGTAAAAAAACATTTTTTCCTAAGGTATTTCCCTGACTCTGATTTGTCACCTTCTGCTGTGATTTAAAAAGAACGAGGGGGAGGGAAGGGTTGGGCAAGCCTCTAGTTGTAGAAAGGCCGTGTAGCAACTTCTGGTTGAAATAACCGAGCTTCCAGTTTGGGAAATAAAGATCCTTTCCTTTGTAGAACTCGGAGGCTGTTACGCCTTCTTTTTAACATGACAAAATTGTTTTGGTAAGCTACAGTTGCCTTGAGTTTAACCTTTTTGGGGAGATAGGATGAAAGGAAGACTGGAAATTATGTTGGGCCACATAAAACAGTAATTTTCTGACAAATGTGTTACACCATATGGAGCATTTTCTGGTTGGTTGTAAAATAGAGCAGAGCACTGAGAATCAACTTTGAGGAAATGGCAGTGGGTGGTCTGCAGAAGGAACTTGTTATTAATGATCTGCATAGATGAACTTGCAGGAATTGCTTTTGTGAGTCTATTGAGTCCACTCTGAGTAGCTTGGTTCCCTTTTTTTTTTTTGTGATTTCTCTCCACAAACGTGCTTGAAGAGCAAGTATAGTATTGCCCTACTAGTGCTGTCTTGTGTATTTTATAACTATATGTACCTGGCTAATGTTCTTGTTTACTCTTCTAAAGGAAACCACCTATCACTTAGCACAGGTCTGGGAGAAACTTATTGCTATAGTGACACTTAGCATTTTGCTGTGAATTGTTTGTTTCCTTGCTCTGTTGCTTCTTCTTCTCTTTTTAAAAAAAAAAAAAAAAAGCCTTTGGGGGTGGGGGGGAAAGCACCTATTTTCTCTTAACATTTTGGAAAGGGGCTAACATATCATAGTTACTGTTAAAGGATGACATTGCTGGGGAGCAGGAAAGTAAGACTGGGTTGTTTCTCTTGTCTATAGCAACTCCCTTCCAGTATCATTTGAAGCATATCTGGTCCTTGAACAAGAGCTTAGTTGCCAAATTTCCTCACATTTTATTATTTTTCTTTTAGTATGATAGCATCACTTCTTGGCCTCTGATATTTTCTAGACCCTTAGAGTAAGGCAGAGACTTTGCAGTAGCATGGGTTAGTAGCATCGGGAGCTGTTAACAAGTAAAAAGAAGTTAGCTTTTGTTTTTCAAGATAGTCAGCAATGATATAGAGCATGTAGTGATGTATAGAATTGTTGTGCTGTCTTTCAAGTGTTTGTAAGGGGGGCAGAGACAGAAGGACTCTATGCCGCCTTCAGGATTTCAGAATTTAGGGTAGTTTCACTTCAGCTTTTATCCAAACCTGACTTTGGAAGGTTTTGTAGCATTATGTTATGTATATGTATGTAGCGCTATACATTATACTCCCTGGATAACTAGAAAACCATCTGTTGGTGGCAGTTTTCTTTAGAGGTAGTCATGAAGAGCTTGCCTAAGTTTGTGGTGTGATTATATTGTTTGAGTATTTAATTCCCAGTAATACCATATGAACCATTGTGCCACATGAATAAATTTGGAGTCCTTCAACTTTCTGTTTGTCTTTTATACCTTTTATAAAATGGCTTTATTTCCATTTCAGATGAAAAAATTTCCTTTTGGCAGTCAGGCTAGATAGTATAATGTAGCATACGATTAAACTGACTTAAACTTGTGACAGTCAAGGATGTAGTGCTTTAGACCTCTGGGGGATGAGTGAGGTTGCCCTGTTTGCTTTTAATTTCCTCAGCACAGAAAGACATCTTGTTTCTGAACCTGTGACCAGTGCACGTGGCCTGGGTGTGCTACACTACACACTGCAGAAGCACTAGTGACAAACATTTATCCTGAATCTTGGAATTTTGTGTTATGCTACTTTACAAAAAAAAAGAAGAGAGAGAGAACAAAAGGACAAAGCATTTATGATCTGTGAAAGATTGCAAAAGTGCTGTTTGGATAATGAAGATTATATGCTGAGATTATTCTGTATTTGTTAATTTATTCTGAGGAATGTTAAAACTAACAATACTGCAAAGAAGCTAAGTATTAGCTTCTTCATGCTGAGATAAGGCAGACATTGCTATGTCAGATTGTATTTTTCTTTCTTAAATTAGATGCTAAGCACATTGAAAGCTTGGTAGGAGCTTCTCCTTTGGAGGTGAGATGCACTGGATTGATGCACAGTAATATCTTGCCTTTGTGTGAGGCTGTGATCCCTAAGCCTGGGTGGGAGTGAGGAAGATTCCTGAAGCTTATAAGGGAATACTGTGTTATCATGGAGTGATTTTAATACTTCACACGTTTTGCTGAGGATGGCTTAACTATGTGTGTGGTAGATGCTGAAGTGCTACAGTTTGCTATATTTAGCAGAATATGCTAGACAAGTGATTTTGGCTTATATTAATTGCTGATTGTAAGCTCTGTTGGCAGGTTGCTGCGTATAAGCAGCAAAGTTGTGTGCACTGAGGGCAGAGAGAAGGGGGAAATAGGAGTTCGTGCCAATTACTGCAGTGTATTAGGGTAACGGGGGGCAACAAGATCCACAAGCTGGTGCTTCTTTCCTAACACTCTCTATCCCAGGTCTTAGTGCCCTGCAGCATGCCATTCAAAATCTGCTCTGGATAGGCTTTGTACTAGGAGCTGTTGATACTTAATGCCTTTTTGTACTTGAGCAGAGTCTTGAAAAAACAATCCAGACGGAACTTTTTGGGAGGGAGTGCTTTTTCTTTGTACAGCGAAATGTTTTTATGCAGTAGAATGTGGTACTCCTAGAAGAAGAGCAACAGAAGAAAACGCAATGTCTCAGTAAAAAGTGAGCCTTGTAAGCATGGAATTGCCAGAAATCATTTTAATGTGATTGCAGGGGGCTTCAGAATAGCCTTAGTATTTGTAAAAATTGTTCTGAGTTCTCGTTAATGGTGATGAAGAAATTGTTGTGCAGCAAATTGCTCTAAAACAGCAGAGCTATAAAGGGAAACATGTTCGTTTCACTGAGTACCAGTGGAGCATTGGTCCAGTTACTGCCCAAAATGACTCTGTTAGTTACAATGCACAGATATTGTTGGAATTTTCTGTATTGGATCATTGCTTCATTTTCTATTTAATGTAAATTTTGTATCACTCTTTGAGATTTTAGAGCTATCTTTTTATATGTCCTGTGTGTATATGTGAAATTGAATAACTATACTCCTTGTATTTGTAGTGCTGTTTTTTAAAAAAAAAAAATCATAAAAATGCTTCCAAGGAAACTTAGCTCTATGAAGTTCGGATTTATTTTTTATTTTATTTTTGAAGCTAAATAAATATTTCTTTGTTTAGCTTAGAGCAATAAATGTAGATCTCCAAACTGATGCTGCTCTGCAAGTGGATATTTCAGATGCACTCAGTGAGAGGGACAAAGTGAAATTCACTGTCCATACAAAGGTAAAATCTTTACACTGAAAATTTTTGCAATTATATAGAAAAGAAAGTTTGCTTATATTGTTTATTAAAACAAATCCAATACCTTCCAAAGGAAACAAAAAATAGCATAATTTCTTGTTTAAGAGAATGTGTCAATTATAGAAAAAGATTGAAAAAAATAAGAAGATTAAAAAAAGTAATAAAAGGAAGGCAACCCCAAGACAGTTTAGAAAATAAGGACTGACAGTTTTCTGAATGGTTGTCTTGTCATGTTATTCCTATGCTTAGTAATTGGCCTATTTACAGGCATAATTTTTAATATACCTAAATATTCCTCAGTGTTGTTTTAATGAAATTAGACCTTATTTCAGATTCTAAAACTGTATTTTGTAGTGGGTTACATTCAAGTTTTGTTAGTAATGACTGATTATTTGCTTTTTAATTTTTTAAAATGGATTCAAAGGTTTCTTTATGGCAGAATCAATCACAGAATAGTTAAGGTTGGATGGGATCTCTCTCTGGACATCCCATTCCAGTTGGCTGATGTACTAATTAAGATAAGGATAACTATTACTGTACAATCATTTTCAAATCCTTATCCAGATTATAGAAAAAGATTGGCAGGGATATTATTTTTGCAGGGATATTTTTTATTCTTCCTTTAAGACTTTTTCATATAGTATGAAAAACTTTGATTTTTTTTTCATCATTTCTTCTCATTTTCCTCCCTTCAGAGTTCCTTACCAAATTTCAAACAAAATGAATTTTCTGTCGTTCGTCAACATGAAGAGTTTATTTGGCTTCATGATTCCTTTGTTGAGAATGAAGACTATGCTGGCTATATTGTAAGTATTGCAGTTCTTCCACTTTATTTATACTGTTTTCCTAGAACTGCATCAAAAATACTTGCATCTGCTTTTAAATGCAATGGGAGTGGATCGTGCTCATTCCTTCTGTAATCAAACTGAAGGAGTGAGTGGTTTAATGTTTTATCTGTATCCTAGTGTAATTTTGGCCTACAATATTAAAATGTTGGAGATAGATGACCTTTATAACATGGTGCTATTGTTCTTGCACATAACTGTTCTAGTTTCATATTTCTATTGTTTTAGCTGGAATGGCAAGAGTGCAGTAGTTGAACTTCGTAATAGTTAAGCTTTTCCAGTTTTCGTTACGAAAATCAGAATCCTTTTCCCATAAATCATTTGGAAGAAGGATTAAAAAAAAAAAAGAAAGAAAAAAAAGGCAAAATCCAGGTGGAACTATGGAGTATCTTAATATCCACCAACTTTGGCTTCATAATTTATTTAAGGTGTGCAGGGCAAGGATGTCCCCCAAATAGTTGCCATATGAAAGCACCTGTTAAAATTGGATGTTACTGTTATACTTTAAATAAAAGTTGCAGTTTTTGCTATCTTGGTGTGGAAGCTCTATATTTCATTTTGTGTTTGAGTTGAGGGTATCTACTGAATCAATACTTAATGTGTATTTCTGATTACTTTCACTGTAACATACCCATTAGTCAATCTGTGATGTTTCATACCATTCCTGAGCTAGTCTTTTTCATTAAGAGGGGTTACCTGGGAGGAACAGACCTTCAGAATGGTAGTAATTAGTAATTAATTTTAAATGGTTTACTAAGTAGACCAGACATATTTTTATTATTTTTTTTCTTAAGATTAATATAATGGGTTAATACCAGTGAACTTAAATGTGAGCTTTGTTTTGTGTCTCTTTATTCATTGCAGTCCAGGATCAGTTTGATGACAGTGTTTCCTTTTTCAACATTAATATACCATATTAAAAGAATAACTAGCTAGAGATTTGTCTGCTGTGTATTTTGTTATTTCAGCAGATGTATCTTTAATCTTAACAATTCTGCAAGAAAGAACTTGTGTCCATAAATAATACAGATGATTTTGATTAAATGTTTTCAAGAGTTATAAATGGGTGGTGTGAAAACAATCATCCAAGTTCTTCTTTTCTTTAAACAAGAAACAATCCTTACCAAATAAGTCAAAGCAAAAATAACTATAAAATTGTGATTTAAAGTTTTCATTCTCTGTATTGGTAGGTAGTCAGGTATGGTTTAATTTCTATTGCAATGGAACTACTGAATTCTTTAGTGATCTCCAAAATTGATATAGTAATGCAGAATGTCTAACCCGTTTGTAAGAGAATGTGTCCATAAATGCCTTAATAAACAAGGAAAGGGAGAGCCGTGTTTTAAGAAGCTGCAAGTAACTTGAAAAGCACTCATATGCACACACACAAAAACTTTGATTCATTTCCAGATTCCTCCAGCACCACCCAGGCCTGACTTTGATGCCTCAAGGGAGAAATTGCAGAAACTTGGAGAAGGGGAAGGATCAATGACTAAAGAGGAATTCACCAAGATGAAACAAGAACTGGAGGCGTATGTAGACATGATTACTGCTTCCCTCCCTTTTTTAATGCTGTTTGCTTTCCTGTGTTTCTGATCTCACTGTAATGATTCTTTATGCAAGATGTAGGCATGAGCACCCAGTTACTATATAACCAGGGTTAATTTAGTGATCATGATCAGAGCCAGTAGGAAAATTGAAGAAATCGCTGCCCAGAAGTTAGAGCAATTTAATAAAGGACTTTCTAAAACAGGAAGAAAATCTGCATGTTCTCGAAACATTATTTTGTAAGGCAACACTATTAATTTTTTTTCCTTTACAAAACAAAAAAGAGGTAGCCGTTTTTAGCATTTTTTAGCATTTTAGCAGTTTTTAGTTCTGGTGTTTTGTATTTTTTAAGTATAATGGAAGTTGTATATGTGATATATATTGAACTAGTGGTGTTTTTTTTTTTTTTTTTTGCATATGCTTGGTATTTTAAGCATAGATGCCAACCTTCTGTTTCCCAAGAAGTTTGGAGATTACTTGGAAATCTCCCTCCTGTCTTTTTTAAAAATTATTTATTTATTTATTGTTAACAAGGAGAATACGCTTCCTCAATATCTCCTGTTACTGTGAATTTAATGTCTGCAATAAGGTTTTGTTCTATATTGAGTTAAACAGTGAAGTTTCTCCTTGCTCCATCCACTTTTATTGTAATGCACTCACTGCTTTGATCTTTTTCCTGTTGTTGGTTTTAGTCTTCAAGTGTATATTTACACTGCTTCTAGACTGCTTCTCTCAAGAGCTTGGAGTTGGCAAGAAAAGAGGTCTCTCAACTGGTCCTCTCTTTCCTGCCTCCAGCTGCTGTGAGCTTTAAAAGCCCTGTATTAGGGATGCAGACAACATAATTTGATAGCGGGGTAGATGAACAATATGCAGAAAACTAGAAGTAAGCAAAACACTATAAATTTCGAAGAATCTGTGGTTTTCCAGCGGCCCTGATCATGATTCTCTTGTGGTCTGGTTAGGGGTTGGATAACACAGAAAACTTGGGGTTTCTTCTACTGCCACCTCCATCCTCTGCATCCTCCTTTTTTGTCTTCACTGAATGACTACTACACTCACGGAGATCAAACATCTCCCAACACTGGCCCTGCTGGTTTGCTGGTATGTAAGTCTTAACCTCCTTGCACATAGTGGAAGCAAAAGTGTTACTGTTTCACTGTTTGACCTGAGAAGGGGAAAAAGAGCCCCTTCGTCATTTCTGGGCAAGTTATGTTGTGTTAATTGAATTTGCAAAGCAAAATGAACTGTAGCAAACTTGTGTTGATAAGAATGTCTTCTTCTTAATTAAAGTTGAAGTTGAATTAAATTTAAAGCTTTAAAGTTGAGTTGCTTGAACTGCACAACTATGTGATTGGGATGATTAATCATGATTTTTTGGCTGTATTTACCAAGTACAGCACTTAATTTCACTTCTAGAACTCTGTAAAGCAAAACTTCCATGCAAGTTTCAGCCCTCAAAGGCTAGATGCTTTCAAAGCATTTATAAAGCATCTATAAGCATTTCCTATAAAAGACTTCTGATCCAAAGAGCCAACAAATTACATGGACACTTAAAGACAAATAAGTAAGGAGGGTGCAAATAGGTCAGGGGATGGAGATGGGGGGAAGCACTTTGCCCATCCACTATATATTCTCTATAAGCAGTATCTCAACTTCTTGATTTTTGACAAGCAGCAGTAGGACACTTAAACATGGGTTAAGTTTGTAGCAAACCAGGCTGTGTGACAGTTAGTATAGAATGTATTTACTGAGTCTTCTTTAAAAGCCTGCAAGTTAGGTTTTCAAACTTCCCCCTTGTATTTATATTTTACTATATATTTATATATGTATCAAATATCAGAGTAATAGTCTTTACTGTGTCGGGTTTGCCATCTTGTATCTTTACTAAGGCTCTCTTAAAACTTCTCATTAGGCTTATTTGAAACTTAATTGCTTCATTTGAAACCCTTATGTCTATCTGTCTTCTTTTCAGTGAATATTTGGCAATATTCAAGAAGACGGTTGCGATGCATGAGGTGTTTTTGTGTCGTGTAGCAGCACATCCCATTTTGAGAAAGGATTTAAATTTCCATGTCTTCTTGGAATATAATCAGGATGTGAGTATTGAAAACTGTTCTGCTAACAAGAGAAATCAAGATATACTTTTATGACAGTGTGGAAAATTGATAAAATTGCTTTTTACCTTCCAAAGCAAACTGCATCATTTCCTCGTACCAGACATACATATATCTTAAAGGTTAAAAATTCATTTAGCTCAATAGGAGTGCATTTTGCTGCCATCTGGGGGACCAAAATGTGCTCTGTGCTCTAGCTTCAATGTTAAAAATATTTATATGAAATGAATATACGTTAGGTTAAAAAGGTTAACCTCTGTTGGCGATTGCACATAGTATTAAACCTACCCACTCCTTGACTAAAATCCTTTGAAAAAGAAAGTACAATGCAACAAAAATGGAACACTAACTTTTAGGATTTGGAGTCACTATTTTAGTTGTTATTCACATAATTAAAGAGGATTTCTGATTAACTGTTTTGATAATAAAGATTTTTTTAATAATGCAGTTGAAACTTTGATTAATGTAGTACCAAGGTAACATCATGACAGATTGGTTCCATTGAATACATGCTTAACTTCAAAATATGTGAAAGCTGATCTTCTTGTGGCTTAATGTGGATGTGTCAGCTGCTTCAGGGACTCTGCTTTGTAAATTTGGGCAAATTTAGACTGCCAGGAAAACTGTGAGGAGACTGTGAAACTGGCACTGTCAGTACAGTGAAGTGTAAACGCTTCTGTACTTCTTCAAAATGAAGTTGCTGTCATTTTACTACCTAGAAGAGGAAAGCCTGGTTATATTAGCTTAACTAGTCAGTAGCTTTACAGTGCACTGTAATTACTGTACAGTAATACAGTGTACAGTACACTGTATTACTGAAACCTTGAACAT
>NW_010580861.1:5737-17896 GCF_000705375.1 Tinamus guttatus | reverse complement strand
TAAATTTTTTAGTTCAGGTTTCTCTCAGTGACATGCTAATTGGAAACTTCTACTTGCTAATGTCATATAATTCAACAATATGAAATAATAACCACCTAAATACTAGTATGCTCATTAAAGTGCATGTGTGAAATCCAGGGTCTGCTTTTGAATTGGCATTTTAAACATTTGCTTCAGTAGCCAGTGGCTCATGAAGGAACCTTGCTCAGCATCAAAGTGGAAGAATTGCCACAAAAGATTAGCACTGTTGGAAACTGTTTCTCCCAACAAGTTATGCCCTAAATCCTTTTGCAAATGATAAAAGATGAGAGCTGTTCAAGAAATCTTTCTTATTTTAGAAAAGAGCAAAATATCTGTATATTACTGTGTACATTGTGAAATTATTTTAAGGAGAAAAAAAAAAAAAGCCCTTTGCACACTGCTTTCCACCACTAACAGGTTACACAGAACAAACAAGCTCTCTCTTGTGAGAGCTTTTACACCCAGGATGAGGTTACGCACTGCAGTGGGTCACCCTGGGGACCTAGGTGAGGCTGCCCACCACCAGGATGGTTCAGCAAGGGCTTGCCAAGGTCTCCACACAGAATGTGGAAGCAGGACCACATCCCTCACAATGGCTCCCAGTGCCTCTGCTCACCATTAGCCTGCTCTGAATTTGCAGCAACATGTGGGTTTATGAAAGAAGGCAGAGAGACAGCTAGAATTTAATTTACATCACTGATGTGTCTGGGAGCACCTGTCTGTCCATAGTGCCTTTTGCAAGCATTAATGTATTTGCCATCACTCTAAAACTTCACCTTTTCACTCCTTAAAATTCTAAGATATTTTATTCTGAAGCTAACTAGTTTCAATAGATAAAACAATAGGTGCCTGGCCTTTTTATAGCAAAAACATCCAAACGACATGGAGTTTCTTTACTTACAGAGGCTTGCAATAAGGGACTTCCATCTCTCATCCATTCTTGGCATGTCTCTGCATCTCATCCTTTGAGAAATGTATCAATGAAGTCTTATTTGTATCTTCCTATTTATGAGCACACTTCCCTTAAACTTGTATTTTTGTCCCAAGTTATCTGCTGTAGAGCTTCTCTATAAGAGCTCTCATTTAAAACTTTTGATGATATTTTCACCTGCTGGAAGGTGCTCCTTAATTTAAAAAGGAAATAAAAATATTAGGCATTCTGCTGAAAGATATCTTTTCCTCCAAGTAGAAGTGGTACAAACCTTGATTTATACAAAATATTGGATGAAAATTTTTTAAAAATTTCTTACCTGATTCCAGACATACACTTCTCTTGATACTAGTTGCATAGCTCAGGTCTTACTATGATTTTGAATGCTTAAAAAGAAAGTATGCTTTATCCTTAAGAATAAATTCTATACCAAAATCAGCTTGTTCTCCCCTCCCCCTCATGACCAGACATAGATTTTTCAGTTCAAAAGCAATTCCCCCAGAGATTTAGTAAATTCTCTCTAGCCTATAACAACATAAGAGTTAAGCATCTATTTCATTTCATTTCATTTATGAGTTACAAAAGAAATTAAATCATGTGAATACTATCACAAAATCTGTGGGACTAATTGCATGCCTAATGGTATCAAAAGGATCACAGATATTTTTCATTTGGCATTCAAATTCTGAGTCAGTTTTATGGCTTGCACCTGTGTTTTGATATCTGTAGAAAGGCAAGCTGCCTTCCCTGGGTAAAGGGGCATGAGTTGCTAAGAAGAAGTTGAGCACTGTTGCCTTTTAAAATACAAAGAAATTCTGCTTGTGCTCTTCTTATACAAGCATCTAAGTGTCTTTTAGATTTTCATATAAAAGTAAAAAATCCAAATGCCTTTCTTGTTGATTTGTATACCTACCCATATCTATACATAAATAGTGAAATACATATATTTTTAATAAACCCCCTATAAAAGTAGAATGGAAAATACAAACCCGTTTCAGTTGCTTTAATGCTTGCTTGTATGTACATTTTAAGATAAGACTTGAAAATATCTCAGTGGAAATAAATGTGTAGCTTATGCTTTTGCTGGCTTTTAGGCTTGAAAGAATAAAAACTTGTTTCAAGACACCTAACCATTTTTGATTTTGGTACCCTTTCCTTACAGAAATGCTCAAAGTATGAGCTAGAAGTGCAAATGTTTCATGATTTGTCTGCAGTCTCTCCTTTTGTTTAGCCATTGTGCCTCGTGTGCACTTGCTTGCCTCTGGCAAGCTAGGTCTCTTTAAATGGCATGATTTTATTTAGGCTTTTTATTTTATTTAAAGGAAGCAGCCTGTTAGAGATAAGTACTTTTCTTAATATTTTACCTTTTAGCTTGTTTGTAAACTCAGAGTTTTTCATCTTCCTAGTGACCTTGCTTGTGGGTTTTCAGAGTATGTTTAATCCTGCACAGAGGAACAGACTATAGGATAATAATGGACCAAATTCAACACTGTCTTATATCACATCTAGTAAAACTAATTACATTCAGAGATGAAACCAGCTGCCAGTGTGGGTCTGCATATTGCATGTTGCAAATCCCTCCAAGGACAATGCTTTTTTTTCCACCGCTACTCTGCAATAACACCCTCGTTCTAGGAGTAAATGTGTGTCTGTGAATGAGTGGGTGCAGAAAATGAATAAATCCATCATCTGAGAAGACTAAAATGAAAGTGATCTCAGATACATCTATTGGATTTGTATTATAGATACTCTGGCAGAGGCACAATGACTGCAGGCTGGCAGGTAACAGATGTTTAGTCCAAAAATGCACGTTCTCCATATTCCCCTCTTTCACTTGCCTCCTCAAAACTCCTGAAATAAACCTAAGATCCTCTAGCATGCAAAGGTTAGATTTCTAATTGAGAGAGGATTTTTTTCCCTACAGTCAGTGACTTACAATGAATGAGACTAATGAATGTCTATCTTCCATCTCTGTGGGAACATAGAAATTACTGAATGATTTACTACACCTGAGGAAGGAAACAGTAAATATGCCCCACTGCTAAACCCTTTGAAGCAGCTCATCCTTTGTATCTTGAATTCTATACTTTCCACTTTTTTTTCATTTCCTTACTACTTTCCATTTATTCTATAAAAAGCATCTATAAAATATCCATGACCGGCATTTCTGAGATGCAGACTCAAGTGCTCATACATATCTTCCAGAAGCAATTAGGTACATAGCCAGAAACTGGTTGGTGGGTTTGGGGGTTTTGGGGAGCTTGTGTTTTTTGTTTGTTTGTTTGTTTGTTTGTTTTTTTGGCTCCCTGTGAACAAATTTCCCTAAATGACATACATGCTCTTCCCCAAGAATCTGTCTCTATCCTATGTGGTTAGAGAAAGTGCATTAAAAAATAATCCTGTAAAATCTGGAATAGGGTTCCTGGACGGCTAAAAAGCAGTCTTCTGTGTCTATGTTCTAAAGCATAAACACACATGTAGCTCTAAGGCTTCAATTTCCCAATCAACACACAAAATCCATCCCCGAGATGATTCGGCTTCTTTATGTAGTATCTAGTGGGGTCATTTTTTAAGAATAAAATTCCCTTATTAAGCCTTAATCAGCAAAGGATCAAAATGTTTCTATTTAAAATTTCCCTAAGCAGCAATAAAATATTATTAATCCCTGCCTTTGCTCTCATCCCGCTTTACTATTAGCCATCATAAACACAGCAAACAAGACTATTTGTCTATGCTTTAACACATGCAAGAATAATTTTCCATTTGATTCTTCAATCAAATATGCAGGTTTGTAGTCAGTTGCCTCTTTTATTCTCAACCCACACAGTCAGTAAAATTGTCATCTTTTAAAAGCAAACATTTTACCTTTCCAATTACATTTCCATTAAAAAAAATAAATCAGTAGGTTTTGTAACTGATAAGCAGATTATGATTGCTTTTAAGCTACTGATATCTTTTCCATGGGATCATCTGACAGCACAATAAAATACATCTATTTATTACAAGCAAAATCCACATAATTGATAGGGTTTTGTGACTTTTAGATGGAATTTAAAAGAGTCTATGAATAAGATTTAGGATTTTAAACGGCCAGTATGACTTCTTAAGTTTCAGAAGCCTAATTTTTATAATGTTTCGCTATTCCTAAGGAGGGTTTTTAAGAATGACTCAAGACTTAATTTATATGCATATACATGCACACACCCCACGTATCCATATAGTCAAGCAAGAAATTTCGTCTTCCTTTACAGAAGCTAAAAGGAGGTATAGCACTTTTTTTTTCTCTGTAAGACTCATCTGAAGATATGTTTTGTCTCTTTCTATTTCATCTATGACAACATTTACCCCCAACCCAAATGTGAGCACTGATCCTTGCTTTAAAGAATTATCTTAAATATTCTACAATCCATTAAAAAGCAGAGGCAAAGAGCATGACTAAATAAATAAATCAAACTGCATCTCAACACTATTAATCTCTCAGCGTAGGGCCATTATATTTTTACAATACAGCAAAATGCTGGTTTATTCTGGAGTTTGAACTGAAAAGTGTATGATTTGCCTTGTTCCCCTGGGAAATATTGGGGATTATTATGTTTCATGAGGAGTGCAATTACTGCCTATTCCCAAAGTGTTTTTTGTTTTTTCTTTTAAAAAAAAAAAAAAAAAAAAAGCCAACAAAACCCAAGAAAGGGAGCAGTCACGTTGTGACTCAGAGGTGGGGAGAAACCTCAGAGGTGGGAAGAAACACCCCAGAGTGAACATGTTCCCTCTTCCAAGGAATTTGTCCTATTCTGCAGGAAGTTTTTCTGCCACCATTTCAGGGCCAGGCAGAAGACGACCCCTAGACTGATGGCCAGGGAATCTGTGTCCACCATCCCATCATTCCTAGGGGTCACAAAAGATGGGGCTCTGATCACTGTGATGATGAGCTGATTGATTTTATGTAATAGTTAAAATTTAAAGGATAAAATCATTAAGTGGCCTGGAGAGCATTCTCTCACACATTTGAATGAGGGAAATGCCAGCTCCAAAGGCTCTTTATGGAGGAGGGCTCTCTAGAGCGGTGATAGACCCACCTCTCCAGTCTGGCTATAGAAAAGCAAGAATTGGCTGGAAAAACTCCAGACTGATAGTAAGGTAGCTATAATTGCCTTATAACCTATTTGCAGAGCAGAGGGATGTGCAGGGCTGACACACAGTCCTCTCCAGCCCAGTGACCGCAGGGCACAGGCACACGCAGTCACTGCTCCAAGAGGAAAGTGCAGAAACTAATATGTTGGTTGATAACAGTGTTAGACTGCTCCTGACACAGGCCAGTATTTTGAAGCATTTATGCTGCTTAGAGGGGGAAAAGCAGCTAAAAACTATCCTCAATTCCATTACTGACACATAAGCAATTAGACAGCAGGTGCTTGCATGTACCTAGATGTGATATTTACTGTATACCAGTATAAAAATATAACTAAGATGAAGTGAATATTACTTATATTGCCAGAATTAAATCAGTTTAGCATTGCCATTACAAGGGAGAACAATGTGGCTACTGCATTCTCCACTGGAAATTTGAACCCAGAGTGGAGGAAGAAGAGCTCACTGCTTCAATGAACTAAAACACATTTCATTATGATTTTCAATTTGTGAACGTATAAGCTCTGTCAGATTAAATAAAATAGTTGCACACAGTCTTTTAGCAATGCAAGTCTAATGATAAATTAAATTCCTATCACTCACACATACACAAAGACTGATAGTGATGTCAATTTTCAGTGGTTGTTCCTGAATTTTAAGGGGGTTTCAGGACTTCTAAGATTACTATGGGAAGCAACCTCTGTACCTTGCAGCCAGGCCCAGGTTACTAACTGACTATCCCAAATAAAAGTTTCAGGCAGTGGTGGCTCGTGACCACCTAATGCTCAGGTATTGCCCAAGAGTCCAGCCTTCATCCAGGCTTTGTGGAGCCTCTGAGTGAGTGAGTCCAGGGGGCTTCTCAGGAAGTTCACAGCTTCTCCAGCTGGGAGATGCAGCTTTGTTTTTGCTGAAGAAGGGGTATTCTCTGATTAGCTATTACAGTACAGTTGCTGTGTCTTTGTTATTCACTGGCATAATTGAACACAGTGAAAAGTTTTGTCATTGGTGAAATGGCAACCTGGTATTACAGCTGAAAGACAAGTTTGATTGTATCCACATGGAGAGTTGGATTATTGTTATGATCCATAGACCAGCACATCTGGCACATCAATGTTTTGTATGGAGCCAGTCACTTATATTTAGACCTATATTAAGGAAAGGAAGTAGCAAACTCTTGTCTTCACCTGCTATACTTAATGGAAAGATGTGGTGCTTTAAATAGATAAAGATAAAAAAACACAGTTGAAATTCTGATGTTTGCTACTTTTTCATTTTCTCCCCTATACTTTATGCTGTTTTCATGACCATAGATATGGTAATGAAATAGTATATAATAGATGACTATAGACACCTAATCAAAATCAGGTCAACTCCATTAAACTTGGAGCAGTGCTTTAATGTCAAAAAAGGTCAGAAAACCACCCTTTGGAAAGTGGCAAATTTCCCTGGAGTCAGGCAACTTGAATTCAAGAGACCCCGTAACCTTGGAGTTAAGCCACATGCACCTGTTCCCCAGCTAGATCAGATGTGGTCAGAGCACACTCTGATCAGCCCATGTGATTTTAAAACTCAGGAGAATGCAAACATAATACTACTGCCAGCTTTTCCTCTTCATCCCTCGCTAGTCTGCGGCTGCACAGATGTTGGCCTCGTGCTTGTTCTGAACTGGTTTAATCAGAGATGAAGATAAAGATTCTTTGGTTTCAGTACTGCTTGTTCCTAACAATTTTTACATCATTTTAGATTTGACCTGGCATGATTTCTAATGATGATTAACCCAGCTTTGCCTGTGCACACTTGGTTGAGGTACAACCAGCTGCTGCAGTTCCCGTAGTCCTTTGCTAGCTTTGCTCTGGACTGGGCAAAGGGAGTTACCGAAGTTCACTGACATGGGATATGTCTGTGAAAACGGACATGCACTCAAGCTCCATTAGCACCTTTCCTCTTGCAACTCCCAGGGCTTGTTTTTCTTGCTGTGTCTGCTTCCCGTCTCCTCAGTAGTGTCTGCTGCATTTCATTGCTACTTAGCAGTGGCAACTACTACACATTTTGGGAGTTCCTAACATAAAGCTCAAATTATACCAGACTGTTTCAAAAGCCTGATCAAGACAATTTTATCATATTAAACACCATACCAGCACCACAAAAGAGGTCTTTAGTTATGTTGTCTTGTGTTTTAATCCTATTTTCCTTTTATTTTCTCAAAGTTGATTCACACTGTGAAAGTTATAATTGCATGTGAATTTCTAACTGCTATAGTTCTTTCAGTAGATTTCCTAATTCTTCTTAATAGCACAAGGATACACACAATATATTCGCAAGAGTAAATAAGACTGAATAACCACGTTAAGCTACATAATTGCTTACAATTTCATAGTTGCTAACACAAATATAAACAGTGTATGCCTTGTCTACCAGAAACTTTGTGCTTGGAATACATGAAAGAAACATTTCGATGGAGGTTGGAAACCAGTAAAAACACTGCAACATAATTTAATAGCTTTATTTGTTAAATTAGTTTGTGTTTGCTGGACACTAAAGAAAAGAAAAAAGCTTAGCAAATCATATTCAACATTAAAAACTGATTTATTAAGAAATACAATGAGCTAATCAGATTCTTTCTGCTATGTCCTTCCAGATTTTATAATCAGTAATTTTCACTTTCACACTTCATTTTTATTCATAAACTGGAAAAGAAAAAAAAGCTTGTCTACTTTTTTTCTGCTTGAAAATGGCTTTTTATTTGTGAGGGAAATAATCTTTGGCAGATCTATTTGAGAAAAATGGACTAGCGTCTACAGATACAAAACAAGTTATTTCAATCAAAACTTGGTTTTCCCTTCATTTTTTTTTCCAGATGCATTTTTAATGACATTATTTCATGATTTTTAGATGCTTTAAAATCTCAGCAGCAAATGTGCTGGGGTTTTTTTTTTTTTGCTTGCTGGTGCAGCCAAGATGCAAGTATATTGCATATGCCAAAGCAGAGATAGGTCAGCGATAAATTCAGGAATCACAGGTGCCTGCTCTCCTTGTAGATGTCTGACTACAGGGACAGCAAGAGGGGAGAAGATGAGAGTGTATTGAGACCTTAACATTTTATGAGATCAGCTTCAAAACTAAAATACCAAAGTGGTCTTTATTTTTAATGTACGCTTTTCCTTGCTATCGTAATGTGATGGTTTCAAAGGGGAAAGGCCACTACGTCCCACACACATTACGGAATTTACAGGAAGGATCTATACTGATACAATCCTTTTATAACAGTGCTTTTGTCCACACTAGAGAATAGCGCAAAATTAGATGCTTAGCTTTGACTACTCCATCCTCAGTGTGCTATGAGTCATATTAGGAAAAATCACTGCTAACTAGGAGTGCTATTCATAAAGCTTCTTGATTATTAAAGTTATTAGAAATAAACACTTCATATGTGTACTCTTGATACTGTCTAGAATCTGAGCAGAGAGTTGAGACTCTGCAGTAGGAGCTACTGCCAAATTTGTGAAACACTAAAATACTCAAATTCCTGTTGAAATTAGCAGTAGTGCTGTGGATCTGATCAGACCCATACATTGCTTTAAAGATTTTGGCTTTGCCAGGGCTACACTAAATAGTTTCCTGAGTATAACACAGATATACAAATCTGGTGGGTACATCAGGGAACTCTTTTTAGACTAATCCTTGGTTGGAAAGAGTTATATGTGATTTTTATACTGAATATCAATTCAGGAGGCCAACATATGAATGACTGTTGTGATCCATTTTAATTCTGTTCATTTTTGCACAGCATTATGTTTTCCAATATGTTAGTATACTGTTATATCATACACCTAAACAAAAAATACCTAACATGCCACTTGCAAATGTACTGTGCAGAAGCAAATTGATGTGCTGAACAGCTACGTGCTCTTTTTCACAGTGCTATCTGTGCTCATACTCCAGCAATGACAGGGCTTCACCTTTCTCACTGCAAGCAGTTATTGCCTGTCTTTTCCCCCCACTAGTTTTATCTTAGCCCATTTCACTTCTGTAAGTTACAGCTTCTGTCTTTAAATCAGTTCTCTTGCTATTAAGGAGCCTCCATTAGAGACAGTGAAGAGTCCAGTGCAGAGAGCTGCATAGCAGTCTTATTAGGTTAACCCCTCTGCAACAGGAAGGTTTAGATCAGACATTGGTCCTTTTCAGTCCAAATGCCATTTCCAAGAATAATTTCCCTCTTTGCTTAGCAACTTCTCTTAATCTTTCCTTTCTCTCATTCATATTAATGTCCAGTGCCCTGACCACATCCCTACCTAAGCCAAGGCACACTGCCTACTGTTTGCTGTTCAGAGTACTGATTATAACTCTCAGTGAACTCACCAGGAACCATTTTCATCACTTTCTTCATGGAGTGGTTGCTTTTATAGCTGGTTTGCCCAAGGAATACATAAGACAAGGCAACAAGGAAACAGTTATGCTGTTGCCCATGTATGTGAGGGGACAGTTTATCTTTGCAGTCCTTGAGGTGCCCCATTCTGGCCAGGTGCATTTGGTTGGATGCATTGGCAGAGGGTACCTTGACTCCACATGTGAGATTTTATCAGCTGCCTACTGCTTAACACCAGCATGGAGCAGTAAGTTTCAAGCTCCTACAGAGCTCTTGCTTTGCTTTAGAAAAGCTTTTGAAAACTTTTCCTGAAAGTCTGCAGACCATCCAGCATAGATGAGAAGGAAGATGCTTGGATATCAGAGGAATTACAGCAATAAAATATATATACTCTGTCACTGTAAGAGGATGTGCAGGCTATGACTCAAAATTTAAAGTACAATTTCGCATGTTCAAATGGTTACCAGATTCTCAGCAAGTTGACTTCCAAGAAACTACAGATGATGCAACTTGATAGGCATCCTTGTGGTATGAATTAAGCATCAAGTTTTTCAGCCACACCAAAATTAAGAACAGTCATTATCAATATAAGGTTATGGGTGAAACATCAGTAATGGACACAAGAACAACAGGCTTGTACATATTGTCTCTTTGGAGGAAGAAAGAAAAGCACAAATCTTGAGTTTTTGCTTTAACTGCAGGAATGGGATAGAATTATGAAGACATCTGGAAAACATCCACTAATCATGACATACACCAGGACCGATACAATATCAAACAAAGGAAGACAAGCAAGAGAAGCAGCTCATTACTTTTTTTTTTTTTTTCCTGACCCCATTAGTGAGATAGGAACAGGAAGATAGAGGCACATCACTAGCCATATTACTAGAATGAAACAGTTTTTCCTTTTTCACAGCCTTAAACACTACAGCTTTTTGAAAAACTGGATGACCTGTATCTCCTGTGTTGCAGCAATAATTATTAGGAATGGAAGCAAGCAGAGCAATAAGGAAGGTATTACTTAAAAAATGTACAGGGATATGCAAAAGAAACAAATGTAATATAGACATTAAATCAGTAAATTATGAAAAAATTGACCTACAAAGACAGAAAATATGAAAAGATAGTATTTCAGTTGTTAGCATTTGCAGTGGGAAGCAAAAAGAACTGGAAATTCCTCATTTACAAGAAGACATTTAATATAATTGGCAATACAGAAATCTGGTGGGAGGATCTGCATGTCTGGAATGTGAAAAAACATTGGTTATAAGCTAGTTAAGAGTCTTTACCAGGTTGTTATATCTATATTAGCATCCTTGTTTTGCATGCTACTTGACATGCTACAGGATTCCATCATTATCTAGTCATCTGATGTTTTTATTTCTTAACTTCCTGTAAATCTTCAATTTTTAATTAAAAGATTGTTTAAAAGAGTTTTTTTTTTTTCCTGTGAAGTTTCATTTACATTCCTCCTTAGAAGTCTTTCAAGGTCTGAAAGTTTTACCTGTTCCAATTCCTTCTGAATCCTACAAAATACTTTTTTTTCTCGCCATTTGGAAAGGCCAGAGAAAACATCTGAGAACTAAGAGCTATAACATTGTCCACACTTAAGTAGGAGCAAACGCCAACAGATGGTGGGTTAAACTGATGGCAATCTCAGACAAAATAGTGGGAAATCAAATAAACAATTGTAGAAGATCCAGCCCACAGAAAATGAGCTATCTTACATCTGACATGGCAACATGTTTGCCACTGTTGATCTTTATTCTTCCCAAACAGTGAAGGCTTTTGCATTGCAGACAAGGAAAATATACTAACCTCAAAGGTTAAGGTCTATTTGGCCTCATCCATTTGATGTTTTTTCCATGCCTCTTGCCTCCTTCCTGCCTCCCCACCCACCTTGCCATCCCTATTTCACTTTCTCTCTCTCTCCCCTTCTCTCCCTCCCTATTCCACAGCAACAAATCCTAGTTATTGCCAACACCCAGAGTAGCTATGGGAGGCACTTTCCAAATCAACTTCCAATTGACCTGCTGCCCCCACCCTTCTATGTTGCTTGCTGTATTAGTCATTCAGGCGTAGCTGGAGAAGAATATAATTAATTGAAACTCAACCTTCCTTGGCTGTTATTAGGTAATCTACTCTGTCATATAAGTTCAACTAATAAAAAATTAGCAGATAAGAAAAATTAACTTGAGTCAGTGTGATTTTATGGAAAACAAGTTTTATCAGACAAAGCTAATTTCATTTAATGAGTGACTAAAGGTAACTTGCCTGAAGCATTGACTTTGGTAACATATACTTGACCTCATTCCATAGCGTCATGATTGAAAAATGAGTGCTTTAAAACTGATACATATGAACTGGATAACAAATTGACATGTTTCTTATAAGATAACAGGCAGAACTTTCCCCGATTTTTGTCTAGAGCTCCAGTGCACAGCAGCTTGCTCATAACATAATCAATAAGTAAGGCATAAAACAAACTCCATTATATTTAACATTTAAAAGGTAACAGCATAAAATAAGGCACCAATCATTTGAGAAACAAGCAGATAGCAGATATGTACTGCTTTATCCTCACAGAGATGAGGATTTCCAAGGCCAGCCAATTCAATCATGGGAGAAGAAATATTTACTTGACAACTATAAATGCAAATACAGACTGCACAAACTTTCATAGAATCATTAAGGTTGGAAGGGACCTCTAGAG
>NW_010580860.1:375197-445570 GCF_000705375.1 Tinamus guttatus | reverse complement strand
CAGGATGTAGTACAAGGATTGCTGTTTACACTCATTCACACTGTCTTTTTGAATATATATGTAAAAGAATTTGTGTGTACGCTACCAAAATCGTTGGCTCCCTGCTCATGTTCCCAGCTGCCATCACACTCGGGAATCTCCGGCGCTTCCAGCTGGCAGACTGCAAAAAGCAGCTCTCCTGCTTCCCTTTCAGTGCTCAGATCTTGACCCACTCTGTACCTACCCTCCGCATTATTGCTATTTTTCCACCAGTGACTACCCAGCCATACCCATTTCAGTATCGCCCACAGTCTGCATGCTACATACCATAGCTTTTGACCAAAACGTATATACATATTTGCATCCTAGCGTATATTCTGTTCTCAGTAAAAAATTTAAGTTTTTTAATATAAGTCCACCACAGTCCTTTCTGTTTACCTTTCCATTAATCATTTTAAAGGTAAAGATTGATCATCAATCATTGTAGCTTTAAAAAGTTTCAGAAATCTGAAAATCTTCAGATTTCTCCCCAGAAAAGATCCCAGTATAATCAATTCTAATTAGCTAACAAAAAACTCAGGTTTACTTTTCCTTATAGAACCTACTATTTTCAAGTAACATTCTCATAGTCAATTTGTTTTTCCTTCCCTTGCTCATGGATTCCCTCTTCGATTTTGCATACTGTATTCTAGCATTGCGGATTTATGCTAAAGAAAATTCCTTCTCTCTGAAGAAGATTTTCAAATCAAGCAAGAAGTCACAGTATTTTTTTCCCACAGAGATAACAAATCCAGCTTGATGGAACAAATACCTTAAGGCACCTTTGGTACCATGAAGCTCTCTCTAGAAAAGTTGGAACTGCAGAGGCTAAATCCTCCACAGGACTAACTGAGCAGAAAGAATAAGAGCTATTTTGATAAGACCACATGATGACTCAGGTCTCCATTCAGTGAAAGAATCAATTTTATAGGATTTCTTCAGTAGCCGATGTCCTTAGTGGTCACTGCCTCAGAATTTTTGCTATATCAGAACAGTTTCTTACAGGTTAATTGTTCAGAAAAAGCTTGTAATATGTCAGAGCACCTTTTATTTACTCCTCCTCTATGAAATGCAAGATTTGGATTATTGTTTTAATAAGATTTCTGTAGGGCTTACAATGCTCGTGCTGGAGAAATTCTCATCTGCTACTTTACAGTTTCATCCCTTATCTCGCTATTTCCACATTTAAATAATTGGTCATGCAATTAATAACCCAATGTCTTTTCCCTCATGAAAAAGAAGAAAACTGTACACTACCTATTCTGTGTGGAACTGAGGTTCCTCAACCTTTAATAGTTTTTCCTGTTGCAGTCGAAGTTCTCACCTCCAGACAGAAATGAGAGATTTCAGCCTGTATATCTTCCACTTACCATCCTTAGCCTGCTCAAACACATTCTCTATCCACTATTTCACCATTTTTTCCTGCCTACGTTGGGTGGCCTGACAAATCAAGCTCTCTTACTGTCAAATGTATAGAAATATTGTCTCTAGACATCTTGTAGTTCTCAATCATAGACAAAATAATTAATTACTTGAGAAGGAAGATTTGCAAACTTGAATTAAATCTACTTGATGACAAATGAATATGTACGAATGAGTAGTTTTGCATGTTTAACACTGAATTTCACATCACTTGATTGGAAAATATAATTAAAAACCCACTAGCTTTATCTGTCTGCTTGCTTTGGAATTGTTAAGATCTTCTAAAAAAGGGTTTGTAGGATGCTGTGTATAACCAAGGTTATGTATCTTCTTCATTGAGTTTTGCAGTATAAATATATAAATGAAATTCACACTCAAAACCTAAGCAAAACTTGGCTTGATTTTATGTATTGATGCCAGAAAAAGTGTCTACTGTATTTTTGGACAACTTACATAAGAAATGCCTACCACAAAGCTTTCCTTCTCTAAAATCTACACTTACTAAATTTAGTAAAAGGTTTAGGCGAAATCAGCTACTCAGGATGTTGCCATATCATATTGCTGATGATTTTTTTCTCCAAAATGTTAAAAGAGAACACAGGGTGGAAACCCTAATGACCGTGCTTCTAACCACTAGAAAAAAGCTTGAGAGCAGCAAGGTAGAAGCCAACTTTCTGAGAGTGATTAGGATGCTGAGAGAAAGGAAAGCAAAACCAAAACAACTGGCCTCACCATTGCGAACTTCAGTAATCCCAAAACATTAATAGGGGAGATCTATTAGACAAATGTAAGAGCAGGGAGAATTACAGAGGAGAGGCTGTTCCCTGGGGAAAAAAAAAAAAATGTTAATGAACCTTGAAAGAACAGCTGGCAACACTTTAGAGCTGTGCCTAGGTGTCTTTGAGCCTCTGTGAGAAATGAATGGAGTGCCAAATGACTGAAAAGAGCAAAGTGGGAAGAGAGGATGAAGGCACTATATCAACATTAGATGTCAAATGATCCTGCTGATCAATTCAAAAACAGTTTCACACACTGGAGAAATGATGCGGAAAATACTGAATATGCATCAATACCTACACTGCTTATCTCTAATGTTTGGCTGTAGAGGTAATGGGCACAAATGCTAGATAGTAAGTCTTCAGAAAAATAATCAAAATCAGTATGTTCTACCTCTGCAAAGGCAAATGCTATTCAGGGTATTCTCTGCTGTTGATTGCAAAATATAATGAAAAAAATCCTTCTAGTTTACTCGACACTTGTAGCGTCATCTGAAAAGAAGTCCTCTCAGTTTTGGACATCTTTCCTTGAGGAAAGAAGCGGTTGAATGGCGAATGAACACCCAAAGAAAAATGATCTGATTTCTAGGTACAGACTTGCAAGGGTGCCTGTGTACTCGAGGCTGTGTAACCTAGAGAAAAATCCTTAAAATAAATAAAATACATTAAAAAGACCACTGCAAAGAAGGAGACAATAGCCTTTTTTTTTCATTATCTGTGGAGGGAAAGTAAAATACAGCAAGGCAGACTGAGATTAGATGTAAAACAAAATTTCTCAACCACAAGGACAGTGAGGCATCAAGATAAACCAAGACTCTTCAGAGTCTTCTCAATAAAAGACTTTTAAACAGCCCAGATAAACATATGGTACAGCTGATACAGATCCAGTGGATGCAGCCTTGGGGAACAAGCTAGGTCTCCTGCTGAGGTCCCAGACACTTGTCATTTTTCCATGATTCTGCAGTTGTTTCCATGTGAAGATGTGAAAATGAGGGAAAACAAAAACAAAGTGGTGTATGCATGGTAAGGTCTCCTAATGCAGGATCATACTCCTGACATAGTTCTGGACACAAGCTACAGGGTTTTTTTTAATTCTATTTTTTTTCCAGAAAAAAATATACAAGTATTTCCCTACTAAGTCTTGCTCGTCTTATTCTGAAATATGATTTAGTTTCATTTTGTAGAACCTCTATCTATTTAATGCATATTAATGATCACCAATTTAATATATAAAATATGTTCATTTTAAAAATGTCTGCCTAAACATCACTTTCACTTTATCAACTGAATTTGAATGAGTGGAAATATAGGAAAATCCTAATGCAAAGAAACATAGCAGCATTACCATTGCATAAATCCTTGCTTTTCTAGTTAGACTTTGAAAATTCTTGTCGAATGGTAGAATAAAGACAAAAAAAAGACAGTGTGAGGTTTACATATGAGTTAATGTAATATAAGGCTAACTGTTACTCTTTCAGAGAGTTGTCTGCAGCAACATAAAATTTATGCCAGGTCAAAGAAAGTTTATTTCACTTCTGGTAATTTTATTGTATGTGTACTGGATGGAAATACAGAACTGTGAAAAGGCTCATTTTAGCAGCAATAACAGCTCACAAAAGTTATTTTGAGGAATAGAGTAGAATGAATCATATTCATACGTGTGTGTGCTGGATTGCAAAAATCAATGCTTTCTCTTAGCAAAGACACTCCCGGGGATAGAGAAATCAGAGCTGCAAAAAACCTAACAAATTTTGCCTGACAGCTTTTCCGGGCAAACTACACCGGCGGGGCCCTGGGAGCTGGCGGAGGATGTCAGCGCGCGCTGCCGCCGCGGCCCGGTCACGGGGCTCCCTCCGGAGCCGGAGCCGGAGCGGGAGGCAGCCAGGCCCGCGCGCCCCGCGCACGCGGCGCTGCCGGAGCCGCAGCCCGCAGAGCCCGCAGGAGCCGCCGGCGCGCGTGTATGCGTATACACGTGTGTGTATATACACACGTATGGATGTACGTTCTGCAGAAGCAGATGTGTGTGAGCCAGCGAAGAGCAAAACCTGAAAACAACAGAGGAAGGGAGGGAAGGGAAGACAACAAAGGAAGGAGAGGAAAATATGAATGCGGAGGGAAAGGAAAAAGCAGCACAGTGCTTCAGAGCAAAAAGAAGTCTTCCATACGTCCCCATTCCAGGGATATTAACAGGAAGGACCTGGCCCTGCCCCCAGCTTCAGTGAGTGCCAGATTCTTCCCCAAGGCCGCTCCAGTACGGCTGCATTTGGTGCCCATGTTGTCGCAGATATTCCCTGGAATGCCACCACCAGGAAGCCAGGGTGATGCTGTGCAGCCTCAGAAAGCCCAATTACTGCCAGTATTTAATGGCCCGCTCCTAAAACATCCCTTGCTCTCTGAATCTCTATATAATACTTTGCTAAGCAGCCATGCAGCTAGGAGTGGCATTTCCTGACAGAGACAGTCACAAAAATGTGTTACATAGACCACTACAGAGCAACCACATGTAAAGTCCAGGTGCCAGTGCCTAACGCAGCCCCATCTGATTGCAAAAGGCTGTAGCATAGACAGGATAAATGAGAGAGAACTGATGTAACAGGATACTTGCCTTTACTAGTAAGTAAAAGAACAGTATGAAATAAAAAATAACAAGTATGGCCCAATATCCGGATGCCTTTCTTACTGTGGTGGACCTTTACTGAGATTAGTAAATCTCCTGATTTCAGGGGGACCATTTTCATGAGGTATGGCTTGTGTGTTCACCATGTACAAGACAACATTACTCCACTCCTACCACTGTGCTGAGATGCAGTAGCTATATAGAAAGAGGTAGAAGGCAGGCTGCGAACAACCCCTCTTATAGTCAGGGTTTTTCTGTGTTATTGTCCAGGAAAAACTGCTCAGTGTTAGGAAGAAAAAAAATCAGCAACCTCAGGACAGAGACTTGCCATAAAGACACCAGCTCCTCACAGTTTTAAAAGCAAACCTGCCCCATTTTCATTCCTCTAACCTAAAGAGCAAGTCTCTGCTTTGTTTACATCAGAAGTGCTGACCCTTGCTTTGCTAAACAGGATCAAGCCAGTATCGATTAGACCCCGACAATAACACAGCTGAAAATTAGGTAGTTTACATGCACACCAAAATCCACAGCAATAATGGAGCTGTAATAGCAAGGCTGAGCCGTAAACTAGGTTGGCCTCATATCAGGAAATCATCAGGCCTTAGAAGTGCGGGAGGGCTGGACCTCTTCATTAGCTGCGTACAGGCCTTCGGAAAAAGCCTGTGGATCTGAAGCAGACGTGGAGGTATTTCAGCTCTTGATCAATACGCCAGCATGCTGCTCTGTGCCTTGGTGCACTTTGATGCTGGAGGTGAGTTTTGGAAGGATTTGAACACTTATTGTTACTAAAAATAGTAAGAACATAATAAGAACATCCCTGTATCCTATGGATATTTTAAAGAAGATTTCAGAAAGTAAATAAGTAAGGGAAAGACGGGGTCACGAAGGAGCTGCCTAACATTACATCTCCCTCAGCCTTCCCTTCTGCAGCATGGCACCCCACTCTGTTCCTCCTCAAGTCCGAACAGCCAAGGGGTCGGCAGCAGCCGCTGCGTCGCGGTGCCCAGTTATACCCTCTCTCTAGTTAGCTCAAGTACTCGTATGAGAGGGCTTCAACTCTGACTCAAACCACCCCTGCGGCCCTGAGGAGCTCACTGCTGCCCTGCTTGTGCCGCGGGGCCCTGCTCTCCCTCCTCAGCGCAGAAGCGCAGCGGGAGCGGGGCCCTGCTCTCCCTCCTCCTCTCCCTCCCAACGCCGCAGGCGCAGCGGCGGCGGGAGCCGGGCCCTGCTCTCCCTCCTCAGCGCAGAAGCGCAGCGGGAGCGGCTCACGCCGTGCTGAGGCCGGCGCCATCCCCAGGCGCCCAGGGACACGCAGGCCCCTCCGCAGCGGCGTGTCCATAGAGAGGATTTGCTGGCAGCTGACCTCAGCTCTGTGGCCAGTTACGAACAAGCACAAGAAAGACAGGACAGGGCCTGACAAAAGCCCATTGCCCTGTCTCCAGCTGTGGCTGGTAACATCTGGAAACAGATGTTTCTGGAGGAATTTATCAAGGCTGCTGCATCTACTTTCCCTAGTATTGTCCCAGCCAGTGGCAATTTGCAAGGCAGGGAAATCCTGAGCTTGAGGTGGGATTTTTGTTAATAATCACTCTTTTCTTTCCTAAGTTTATGTAACCAACCTTTGCGGCATCCAGAAGGTCCAGTGGCAAAGAATGCACTGTTAGGTTACATGTGGAAAAAAAAATAAAAAACATGTTCTCTCTTATCCTTATAACCATTTCACGTGATGCCTCACAGTCTTTATGTAATGCAAAGAAAAGAGAAAAATCATCCTTGTTTGATTTCCATGACACCTTCAGAAGTGCACAACTCCATTTTGCCCTGTCTCCCTCCACCACTTCTAAGCACACCTCCCCTCCTCCCCAGTATCTTTATTTTCAGAGTGAAAAATCCCAGTGAACACTTTGCTCATATGAACCCTTACCATGTGCTTGACTACATTTATTGCACCTGTCTATGCCTTTTTCTTCTAAATGGTAAAGATGGAAAAACAGACCTGTATATAGCACTCATGGTGGGAGCACCATGGGCCTGCACTGTAACATAAAGATACTGTTTGTTCTCTGTCACTCTCCCAGCAATTCTCAACCTCTGATTTACTTTTCTGACTGCTACTGAGCTAATGTTTGCACAGAATATCAATTAAAACTCCAAGATTTCTTTCCTGAGTGGTAATAGCTAGTTCAGAGCTCTCCACTGTGTATGCATGGTTAGGATTGCCAAGTGTGAAAAAACATTTATCGGCACTGCTTTTGTCTGCCATTTTACCTTTCTTCTTGACTCCTAGGAGGTGTTAAGAGTTTAAGTGTGTCCAATGATCACACTTTTGTTTCTGGCAGACCTATTTCTGCTGAAACCTAGAAGCATGTATTTTAGTTGAGGCGCCACATTTTTTTTCTTCTGATTCACTTATTTTATTTATTAGAGGTAGCATTAGGAAGCCAACTGCTGAGTGAGTTTACACCATTTAAATCTTGTAAGTTGAAGTCTAAATGCTGTATTGAAGCAAAGTGTCTTTAAGTGCACTGCACTCATTGTAGGCACTAATGCTGTTTATCTGCTTGCTGCAGACAGTGTTGTGCTCAAGGTGACTCTGACTCTCACTAATACCTATATGCATAAATATTACACTAACCATCATACCTCAAGATATATATAATGCATTACTTAGTCAAAACAACAGTGTGAGGAACTGCATTATACAAGTTACTGACATGCATGGAGACTCAGGGCTCTTGCCAGCCCAATGAGCGCTTAACTGAGATATACTCTGACAGGCAGCATTACTCAGCTCCTGTACCCATTACAGAGAGGGTTAGGTGCTTACCCCACGAATTAAAATGTCTCCCTCCACAAAATATATAAGACACAAAGATGCTCTGTGTTGCATTGGCGTGATTCACTACTTGAAGAAAAAGCTTCATGTTGCTCCCGATGAGGTCACAAGCGCTTTGCCACCGGATTCAAAGAAGAGAGAGATCTTCTACTTATGCATTTCTCTAAGGAATCCTCTAATGAAAACAATGTTTTTAACAAAATACACATCATTCATCTTCTACAGCTCTTAATGGATCACTTAAGGTACCTGTGAGCCCCAGTAACGGCAGGTCGTTTTGCTGCCTGAAACCCTCATCATGGGTTACAGTGGCGCTCCGCTCCTGCCTGGTGCAATGTCACTCATGCTCTCGTGCTGCAGAAGGTATCACTGGTTGGGGATTTTAACTGCTCCTGTTCTTCTGGCCTTCCTGGTGCTTCCTCATAGCCAGTACTGTGGGGTAATCGGTGAGCAGTCAGTATCTGCAAAACAGCTGCTTCACTCTGTTGCTAAACACGGCTTGACACTTCTCTGCTCAGCATCCCTGTTAGAAAAGATGAGGCTTTGAAGATCCATCCCTCAATAATGCTGCAGACAAAAGGTAGTGAAGACAAGAGCTCTGGGCTGGGAAGGCCTCATAACCCTCAGTCAGAATTAAGTGAAATAGGCAAATGCAGCAGGATTACAGCAAGGAACTGTAAAGAAAAACACTTTCTACCTGCAATTAGTAAAGGCAATCAGAAATGAATGTGTAAGCTAGAGCTGGAAATATTGCCTATTTTAATTTGTGCTTCATGTAACTTTGTACTTAAGTTTTTTTTTTGGGGGGGGGGGTTGGTTTGTTTTTTGTTTTAATTAGCGATTCCTTGGATTCACTTGACAAGCTTGCAACCCATTTGAAAACAACAGATCCAGGACTACAGTATTAAGAAAAGATAAATTACTTCAGTTGGTAACTTCCTAGTTTCTAAGGCACTGCTGTAGCCTTTGAGACTTGTTCAGTGACAGGACAGCCAGAGGAATTCGAAGGCTCAAGAAAAACTTTTAAATGGTAAATGAACAGAATGAAAATGGACTTTGTTAGAGGATCTTATCAGATGCACATAGCACATGGCATTGCTCTAGTTAGAAGCAGACTTGAAAATTCCAAGGAGTTCTGAATCAGGATCGATACAGTACTAAATAAGTAACTATCTCAAAAATACAGAAAAAAAAGTATCTTAGAACACATCAAAGGCACCAGGTCTAAATGTTCTACATTTTGTCTCCAAAAAAAACATCAGCCCTTCCTCTTTTACAAAATAATGATTAGGATTATAAGAAGAATCCTGCAGTCCTCATCCCACTCCTAACTCGTGGTCTCTCACTAACAAGCCGGTTCTGGGGGCCTGAAACCGGTTTGAACCCCTGTCCATGCTGAACTGTTAGGAGAAGAAAACGGTGCTGCACGTGGATGAACACAGACTGGGACATGTCTTGCCATTTTCATATGCATGGTGAAGTATGCAGGAATAACTTTCCAAGGGTGGTGTGCTGGGCTTGTCCCACTCTGTGTCTTTTCTATTGTAAATGCCAAAGATGCATCCATCTAGACTGCTTTTCACTTTTAATTTCCCAAGAAAGTGCTTTCAAAAAAGAAGATGAGACAACTGTGAAAAATTTGCCACTTGTTTCTGTTAGTGAGAGAATACTCACCATCACAGGTACAGTGAACATCTGCTTTCATTCATTGCTATAATGAGGCTGTATTTCTCCCAGTTTGTAATACTGCATGCGATGCTAGACTGAAGCCCATCTTTCCCACTCCCCTCCCAAAAACAGATACCAGCTGGCACAGATGGAAGAGTGCAGAATGATGCCTCATACTTTCCGTTATTTAATTGCACATCTTCATTTACAAGCGAAGAAAAAATCCTCACACCCTCCCAGCACTTCCCACTGCCCCAAGCCTAGAGGTAGACAGCCTCTTTTTCTGTCAAACACAGCAAAACTACAGGCATTTTCTTTTGAGAAAGCCATCGTTGTTGAAATGCATTTTCAATCTTTCTGCGTTTTAAGTCTACAGAAATGTTCATGTTTTCATTTAAGTTGCTCAAGGTACATTAAGGAAAATGTAGCTGCTACTGCTCTCTTGGTAGAATAGGTATTTTGGAACAAAAGCAGTTTAGTATTGCATTTAATTTAAAAGCAATAGAGCATCATTAAGTTTGAAACAAGGAAATATGGTAACTCTCTTCTGTATGTAACGTTTAAAATCAATGTCATATTTGAGAAAATGAAAACTCCCTCCAGTTTCTCAAAATATATAGTTAGAAGCAATCACGATTTGTGTTTCAGAAAATCACTGGTATTTCTATCACTTTCTGTCGTTCTTTTGTTAAATGTCATTCCACACAAGCTGTCAAGCACCTTCCTCTCTTCAAGAATCAGGCAAATTATTTAACAGCCTTAACAACACTGTAATGAACTAACTGTCAGTCTCTACTTTTATTTTTTTGAAATATCAGAAGGCATTTAAAAATACTATATTTCAAATATGGAGGTCTCACGTTTTCTCATCCACAAACTTTCATCCCTGAAATCCAGAATAAAATGTGTTAAAGGTCCATATTGTGTTGCCATACAACATAGCATAATCGTATTGAACATGGGAAAGTCAATGAAAATGTGAAGTTTGTTGAAGACAGTTCATGGACTTCAAACTTGCTTGAATCAGAACACCATAGCTGGAAACTCCCAAATTTAGGAAAGCTTATATCTGAATTTTCCATTTGGCTTCCAAGTCAGTGAAAATCTTTAAAAATCAAAGTCTCAGTTGCTAATTATCCCACATGTAAGGAGAGTTTGACCTGAAAACTGAAGCCTGCCAGCTAACCTGACCTTTCAAATAAACTGTGAATTCCTGGGCAATATCTTTCATCAATATTTTGTTAAATTTTAAGTGAAAGATGTTTCTTAAATCCAAGCTTAAAGAAAGGAAAAATCATGAAATCAGATAAAACCATACCAAAGACTGGATCAGTTTGAATCCTGTTCCATGGATGGAGCAATGCAGAAGACGGTTACCTTGCTGCCAGGGTTTCAGAAGAAACTGCCTTTTGTCTCCCTTAGAAGAAAGCTGTCCTAAATGACAGGCTAAAATCAGTGAAGAAAGTCAGAGATCTAGAAACACTTAAGAGAGTATCAGAAACAGCTTCTGTCTTTGCAATTCACACAAAGTGAATATGAATGAGCATGAAGGTATGTACTTTTTTCTGCAAATCTAAGTCCTGGGTTTCCCCCACATAAGACTGTAACTGCCCTCCTATGGAGAACATCTGACATAGAAAGGGTACTTCTAGAACTAATAAGCACCAGCAGTACAATTAAGCTTACTATTCAGCAGCATGCAAAAAGGCAGGTGTGAAAATTGGTGGATACAAAACAAAAAGGCCAGAAGAACCTGAAAAAGCAATAGCTGAGCTGTACCACAAAATGAATCTCTATAAAAATCACTTTCTTTCAAAAAAGCAGAATAAACACTAAGTGTAGGAGTATGTTTTGTTCTGACAAACATCTCCTTGTGCCCTTAATCTGCCAGTATTGTTAGAAGAACAGCACTTATAGTCCTTAGAAATGTATAGAAAGGAAACATTGATTGCACTAAAAATGCATTACAGTAGTGACAAACTGCACCTATATTATTTCATTAATAGACCCTTAGTGTCCAAGAGAATGCAGTTCTGAAACTGATAGATTGCTGGATTGTTATCTTCCTTAATTTCTTTTTAATAGATTAAAAACACCAGTATGCTATAGACATTGTTATAGGCACAGGGAAGGCACTTGATTTATCATGTTTCTTAATAGATGGCACTGTGATGAATTACCATTTTAGAAGAGGAGTAGATTACCGGCTTGTAGCTCTCTCACACATTTATTCACTTTTAAAGCTATGAGGTCAACATGAAATTCCTTGTAGATACTGCTGCTCTTCCAAGAAGGATGATGTGTGATGATACTGAAAACCAAGGGGTAACTCTTCGTCAGCAGGGGCGAAAACACGCCGTATCAGTGAGCCTTCACTGAAACCTTGCCAAGAATTGCTGCCTGCCTCAGAGCAGAGCGCGTCACCTTCCAGCAGGTCTGTGTACCACGGCACTCCTCGTTGCTCCTCAAACCAGACCAACAGGATGACTTAGGGCATCCCGTGAGAGCTCTCACAGGATCATCTGGGAGAGATCCTCATTGCTGGAAGGGATTCAAATGTAACACCCAGGGCTAAGCTCCATCTCACAACTGGAGTCTTGAACACAGTCAAATTTAACTAGGACACAAGTGGAGCCCAAGTCAGGCACTTCTAAGTGTCTGAGTAACTGCACTCTTGTAAAATTCATTAACATATAATGCCAGGCTTCCTACACTTGGGAAGGTGCCATGAAGGCAAGGATTATTCTATATTTGGGGTTGTATCTTCTAATCTTTCCACAGCTGGATGGACTAGATAAGTTTAAGACTCTGTCTTAAAGTTTGCTGGAAACAAATACTTCAAATTTAGAACTTGTTATTTAAAACTGCTGTACCAAAAAATCGATAAAACAGAACAATAAACTCCATATTTCAATCTGGAAGTGTTCCTTTAAAACAAATTTTTATTATCTATAAAGGCACATTTTCCCATGGATGAATGAAACCATAACCAAGGGGAACCATTACTATCAACATGAGTCCTATGCACTAGACATCTAATTAATAGATCGCTCTTCTCTTGATTACATTTTTTTTAAATGTGAAGATCGCCATAATTGAACGTCATGCAGAATATTATGCAAAGCATCATGCTTTTTTTACGCGATCAGCGGGAGCTGAGTGCCATCTGAAAGGATGCGACAGCACGGAGCTTGAGAAGCTATAATGTTTACCCATCGAAGGGCTACAAATGCAAATCACAGCAGGACTGAAAATGGAGCCCTGGGGGAGTCAGAGAATAACTGTAGCCCAGTTAGAATGAAAAATCCTCTGGAGCAACAAATTCAATATGCCAAGATAAAAAATTAGATCTGAACTGAATAAAGCCCTACTTAGCAGACTGGTACAAACTGGTAAATGCATTAGCATAAAAGCTAAGATCAAGGATGAAAACACAGATGAAAAGAAGTGCTATGATGATAAGAACGGATAAATGAAACAACACTCATCTAATTGCGATCTTGCAAAGTAAGCACCGACTATGGTCATCCTCAAACATACTAGTGGTAACAAATACTGCAGTCTCCGAGTAAAACCAAGCTACTCCCAGCGCGCGCGAGCTTCCCGGTGAGCCCCGCTCGGTGCTTTGCGGGCCCCCTGCACCCCAGCAGCAACGCTGCGGCCGCGATGCCGGGGATCCCGGCGGATTTTGGCAGCGCCCGGGCTGCTTTCCACGAGCACGCACCTGAGCGTCACCCACACGATGTCGCTGTTGCCCCAAAGACCTGGCGCCCTTGGTGGCTTTTCTGGTTGCAAATGGACGCGGAGCAGAAGGCTGCAGCGCTGGGAACCGGAGCACCAGCGGTGCCCCACGCACCAGGGCATCGCCCGCTGCGAGGCCGCCGGGAATGTCGCAGCCTCCATGGGAAGTGCCGCCCGGCTCACAGGGACATGGTTTTGGGAGACGCTGCCCGAGCCAGGCTGGCGCAGGAGGCTCAGGAAAGGTCCACAGTGACACCACGGGAGCGTGTCTTACCTAGGTCAGGCCCTTCACTCACATACAAGGGAGCAAGTCCTGGCACCAACTTGAGTTTCAATTACAGCTTTCCTGAGTAGATGGGCCTGCATCTTTGAAATCAGTAACACAGGAGCAGTGGCACAGCCTATCCCAAGCATTTCGGGCCTTCCTTCTGTCCTTTTCCCCCTACTCTGATCTAGCTGCCTCTTGTACAATCCTTACACTTCCATGTCTCCAACTTTTGTCAAAAAAAAAAAATGGTTGAAGAATTTACTCTTTAAGGATACACATCTTGAACCAACAGTCTAACATCTGCACTACAATTGCAAAGATCCAGACTAAAGAAAAGTGCAGTCACACAGTACCATCACAGCCAGCTGTACCCAACAGTTGTCTCCGGAGTTAGTTTGATGGTTAGTTTCTCCCATGCTGTAAACGAGACCTCTCTCTGAGGCAGAAGATAAATGGCACTTCTGTGCTTTTGGCACGACAATCCTATTGAAACTTCTTGGCATTGCCGTTACACATAAATATCATAACTAAAGCCACTAGTCCTGCAGTTCTGACACAAAAGGAGCAATGAATTAACTTTATTCCTCAAGTGAATTGTCCTTCCCTTGGGTTGATGGAGGAATGAACCTCTGAAAGGCACAACTATTTAATTCTCTTGTTAATGCAGCCTCTGTGACAGAAACCATGTGTGCATTATTTTCCATTATCTCATCCTCACTCCCCTTCAGCAAATCTTTTGTTTGTGTGTGTGTGTGTGAATTCAAGTACACCTATACTCCAGTATTGCTTGTCCCCGCACTGAGAGGGATAGCTAAGAACTTAAACTGTCATGAGCAGAAATGCACTTTCTCTAGTCTGGCACCCTCTAATGCAGCCTACATCTGAGCTTTACAGGGATAAAGAAGATGGCCTAAGTATATGTAAATATCTAAGCCTCCTTAAAAATGGTGTTCCCACTCTACAGCTGAATGAATCAGATCTAGGATTGACATGACTGGAGAGAAATCCAATTTTTCGCCTGTAGCTATCCTAGCTGCTATTCCTCTGCATGAGATCTGCGCAGAACTAATGCAAACGGAATCACATCCTGCGTTAAAAACTTCAGGACTCTCGGGTGTGCTGCAACTCTCAAGATCAAGCCAAAAATGCAGAATAGATGGACGATGCTAAGTATTGCCAGTGCAGCTCTCCATATGAATGCTTAACTTTAAGTCTGTTATCATTTGCATTTATTTTTAAAAACTTTTCTGAACCATGTCAGTTCCTGTGTCCAGATATATGGGCATTTATGGGGCCTATAAGACTTCCATTAAATAAATTATGTGATCTCTTCTGGGCTGAGGAGTTCCTGAAGCTTATTCACACAACGCCAATGAATCACCACTGTGCAGTACAGGGAGCTGTATAGCACAGATTAATATAACCTCATTTACTTAGTATGAATGTGATAATAAAATTGCCTCGCTGATCCCTGCCAAGCTTCCCAATCACATATCACTCTGTTTTGAGCAAGACAGCAATTACATTTTCTTACAACAGTTTCCAGCTGTCATCAGTCGCCCTTTGCTCTCGCTGAGGCGGACTGATGCTGCAAGCTGCCTGCATCAAGCAGCACGTTGAGTATTTTTGCCATGTTGTAGACAGGGAAAGTAGGAGAAAACAAGTGACAGCTGTCAGTCAGGAACTGCAGATACGGGGTTTGCTTGAGCACGTAAAGGAACATGGAACAGAGCTAGTGATGGAGTTGCTTGGAGAATGTTTTGTCAGAAGAAATGGAACAGTGCTTGCCCAATCTTCGACACAAGTGTCCAGAAATGCAAACATCCTTAGCCTCTCTGAGTATTAGAGAGTCAAATACTGTTCAGAAACAACAATCTTATTTCAATATATAAAAACAGAACTATTAGCAAACAACTTCTTTGTAATTGGTAACTCTTGCAAATGCTAACCTGCTTCAGCCTAAGTAAACCAAATACTGGTGACTGAGGAGATGAAGGGGATGGTTTGTTGACTTGGGACTCTGAAAGCATCTACAGCTCTGTGAAAAGGACTTGCACAGGAAAGGGGCTCTGCACTTGCTTCTGTGAATTTAGCTTATTATTATTATTATCATTAGTAATGTTTGCAATACTTTAATCGGTGGTTCAAAGCAAAACAGGTATACATCTTTTTCACCATTGATAATGCTTTACATTCAATTTTAATATGCATAACAAAACCAAAAAACAAGAAGCTGTATACATCAGTTGTATTCAGTGGCATTAAAACATCATAGTTTAACCTCTAACTACTGATCTGTAGTTGAGATCATTTAGCCATCTTGAGAGTTCACTGCCTTTGCAATGACTGCAACAAGTCAGAGTTCAGAGAATCATAGCACCAAGCAGTCTGCAAAAAGCAGTTTGTAGCCCAGTGTCTGTGAGGGCTGGCAATATGCAGCTGTGTGCAAAAACACCACCACAAACAAAATGACACAACAAAAATGACATCTGCGAGGCAGTTTTGCACAGCAGAGCAGGCCGTGATGAATCAGTGCTTTTCAAGGCCACAGACCCTCCCTGAACATCTCAGTGTCTGCCAGCTCAAAAACCAAAGTCGGTGCATATTTATTTATTTAAGCAGTGTCCAAACACTGTGGGTTTTTCTTGTCATTCACGTCAGGCAGCAAGGGTTCTCTCACATGAGTCTAATAAAGCCGGGCCCTGCTGCTCTGTGAATATACCTTAGGCTTTACTATGATTCGACTGATGTGCTTTTGTCTCCCATCTGGATTTGCTTTCTGTGCCCAGGCAACGCTGGTGGCACTGTGTTTACTTTACACAAACAGTAAGCAACCACAGTTTGGAAATGAAAATATTTCAAAATATTCTAGGAGTGTCACAATAAGAAGAGGTCAATGAGGTTTTAAATTGTTATTAGTCACAATGCCTTATATGAAATATCCTCAAATGCAATATAAACAGACAATACAAAATCCTGTCAACCTGTAACAACTAATGACTCCCAGTTATTTTTTTCTGCCCAACAATCTCGAAAACGGATATTCTGAAAAACAGACAATTGTGCTTTCAGCTCAGTCATGTCTGAAAGGTATCTCATTATCCAGCTGAAAATGAGCTTTTCTTTTCCTTGAAGTAATAGTGCCACATGAGGTCCAAATCTGCCTCCAGATACACAATTTGGAGTGACTTCAGTGCCTCTCTGAGAGTAGGATAACTGAACCCATGGTCAAGTAGGGTATGAGTTACATCAAGATAAATTTAGCACACAGCATTTGGAAAATGCCACATCCACAGCCTTACAGTTGTGAGCAAAAGGGCAACGACAGGTTATTTTTCTGCTCACTATGGGTTAATTTCAGCAACATAGGAAGTGCCTACAAAACAAAACAGAACAAACCACCAAAAAAACACTTTGCAGAAAGGTGGAAGAGAGGTCTAAGCAGGGCAGGAGGTGTGTGACCAAGTTCACTTAACAGCCAGTCCTGAATTAATGAGCCCTGTTAAGAGTTACGTCTTACTAATTCTTGGAACCTTTCATACCACTATAGGGAGCACATGGGAAATGTACCATAATGCCCCAGCTATACTATGTTGCTACAATGTTTAAGAAGGAAGTGTGCAGAAAAGACCATGAGGAGGAGGAACAAGGAGCTCTGAATGAAAAGGTTCACTTGGACCAAAGAAATCACACCATTCTTGAACCCTGCTTCCAGATCTGCAAAGTGCGTTTGGTACCATGGGGACAGTTGCTATAGGCAACTAACTCACCTTTTTTTTTTTTTCTCCTGTCAGTTTTGCAAAATTTAGATTTAAACTGAAGGCAGCTTGCAGCCCCAGCTTGTGATTATACTCTGTTTGTATTCCACCTACTCCAAAAACGCACCGAGACGAGGTCACAGGTGAGACACCTGAAGTGCCACCCAGAGCTCTTGTGTGTGTTCATTATTAGTACTATGGACACTGCTCATTATTTATAACATAAAAATAGGAAAATAATCTGTCATTAAGACAACACTGAGTTGTCCCAGTTGATTATAAAAAACAGGCCTAGTTTTCACACATATGCAGCTTTTTTACTTGATACACTAATTACTATAAAAAGTTTTCTAGGGAATTAAGTGTTTTTCTTGAGTTGCTCCTTGAGATACACACTGACAGCTATTTAATCAGCAACTTTATTTCAGCTTGCCTAGCAATGATTTTGCCCATATATCTAATCTTGAATTGTGTTTCAATTTGGGCAACTCATGTAAGGCTACACCCAGATAAGAGCCAAAAAAGTCCAAGTTCAGCAGAATTTCATCTTTATTCTGAAAGAGCAAAAACAAAGGACCCTAGGTTTCTGTGTTTTAGCTACTGTTTTGAAGTTTCAGCATTTTACTTTGGATGCTCCTAACTAATCTGAGGTCTCAAATAACACTATTACCAGAGCAATAAAATGGAATTCTTATAGATTGTTTAGGATCCCTAGAGAACATAGTTGGGAGGGGGAGAAGGAGAGAAATGCCTGGTGAATTGAAAGAAAAAGTGAAATTGGAACTGAGGCAGTTACAGAGCATTTCTGAGCTGAATGACAGTTCCAAGAACTCCTAGTAAGTGATGAATAAAAACTTCAATATAGTTTTATTTCAGACTTGGCTGCACTAGGAAGTATGCACCAATAAACTGAATCAACAAAAATAAATTGTTGCAATGTTCAGTACTTTTGGATTAATATCAGCAAGATCAGCCTCCCCACATTCATTTGTGCTTGCCTTCTGATGCTACACAGGATGACATTAGTTTGAAGAACTGCATTCTATTTGTAGAGCTGAGCTACTTGTTTTACTATGGTGATTTTTTTTTTCCAGAGCTGTCATTATCTACAATGAAGGGTTTTAATTAGGGACAGGACTTTATGTGCAAGAGAATGTATGTTGTTTTATATAAAAGCTGCAGGGGGAAAGTTTTAAAGGGCACTAAGGATTCGAGATACATGTTCCCATTAGCCAACAGCTGAAGTATTTAAGAACATTGCTGAATTCCCTTATAAGGAACTAAAATTTACTGGCTAATATTATTTACACTTTAGTAACTGGTAGAAGATTCAACTAACGCAAGCCCCATTTAACTAGGAGAAGCAGCCCCATTTAACTTACTGCAGGAGAGAGAGGGAAAAGATGAACGTCATGAACTGCAGGGTATTTTAGCATCACCTAGGTCTGGAGCCAAGCGTTACTGCTCCTGTTCAGCTGAGTGAGACTGGGAGGAAGGCACCTTTCTTCTCATTCTTTTCTTTCATTGCACCAAAGTCAGCGAATTGCTTGGGTGAGAGCTGTCTGTAAAAGATTTATGGGCTCTGTTTTGAATTCCCCAGGCCTAGATCTTCTCATTGGATGGTCCCACATGACACAAGTTGCAAAGAACACTGGAGGAGTCAGAAATGGCAAAGCCATGTGGACTTTATGTCCTCACCTGTTTCACTTACTAAAACCAAAGTACGGTTTAGAGACCACAGACTTAATAAAATAATAGGTTTTTGCTGTTGAATGCCATCTGAGGACATCTTTTTGCTGGAGCATCACCACAGGTTAAACAAGAGTCAGCTATTATGAATGTTTAACAAAACAAGGTTTTATAATGTTTTTAACAAAACAAAGCTCAGTTCATCTTTCTCTCTCATGTTACGGAAACAGTAAATTTATACACTATCTTCAGTTTGCTGTTCCTGTTTCAGCCTGGAAAAGGACTGCCAACCAAAACAGTATGATGGGGTATTTCCCAACTATTATGTTTAATCTAATCTAACAGTATTATCTCTCCATTTGAAGCTTGCCTCTTTACAACCTCACACTGTCACACCTGCAGTATCATTCTCACAGAGCATCCCCTGGAGAAAGAAAAAGGATTTTGAAACTACCAGTTTCTGAAGCCAGTGACAACATAGGCTTTGGCCAACAATACTGTTTTCTAAAAAACAGTGATAACAGATAACAAATACTGGTAGTGCTGGCATATTTCATGGAGACGAATCAGATGATCATATTGCCTGTGCTAGCATGCCAAACTTCCACCAGCAAGGACAGAGCTTAACTTTTAGAAAATTTTTACAATCCTACAGTTATTTCTCTGCCTAGCATTGCACTGAACAGACAGGCTGTCCCCTTCTCACTTCCACTGCATGTGGTAAAGTATATTTAATGTTCATCACATGCACGGACACATCCAAGTCGGCCTCTTGGAAGTCTGATGACCTCTTTGGAAGGGTATAGCCATCCACACTGTGATTACTGAAATTTCACCTAGTTTGCAGCACCAAGAGAAAATACGGCAAACCCCGAAGGCAGTGGACTACAAGCGAAGATGCCCATCTAATTCCATCAGCAAGATCCAAGTATGCCTCTGTGAAACTAATGATTAGGAAAATAAACTACATATATATGCATAAATGGTCCACTGTGGCAGCACAATATTAGACTCTGCTGCACTAGAACAAAGTGCCTTCATTAAATTTCTGTGATAAATATCTCCCTTGCAGTGCAGCAATTATCAAAGGCCTTGATTAAGGGATTGATTTGAATGCAAACAGCATAATTGACCCAGGAGAAAAGATGAATGGCCAAAAAAGCCTTTAAATAAGTGTGTTACAATACATTGTAGCATTGGGAAATGTTAGCAGTCACGATTTATTGTTTTGCCATTCTCCTTCAAATGAAAATAAGGAGATTTGCTTTCATTACATACAGTGTATACCATTTCCCAGCCTATGACGCCTTTTTAAATAGTCTTCAAAAGTTTCAAACTGGGTCATCTTGCTTAGCCATACATAAAATCATGTCATGCATTACCTAGGACATAAAAAACAGGTAATGAACATTTAACCAGAATCCCTTTTATAAAACGATGTATTGGGTTGTTGGAATAATACCTCAGTTTGTTGTCGCTTTCTGTTGAGGAGAAATGAAGCACAGAGCCAAAACTTTATGAACTACTGAAACCTAATTTCTGAAACACTTACAGTGTACTCGACTTTCCACATTATGTATCAAATGCCAGGCAAATCTTTATCTGCTGCAGTTTAGGCTCTGTGTGGACTAATGTTAAGCTTTTCTGCTGTGCTTTTCATCTTCAAATCACCCTGTGCATATCATCCAACTTATCTCCTCAGCTTTTTGTGAGACAGATAAGTGATTTTCTCATTATCTCCATGTGAGAGATAAGAGAAACTGAAGAGTGAGGCAAAGACTTACAACAGCTGCACAAAGTTATGTCAGAACAGTTCTGGACTTGGGCCTAGCGGGATCCTTGGGATGGGATTAAATGAACAACACCTCAACCCTCAGGCCATGCACTGCAGCACCTCCCTTGGCCCTCACCTCCAGGGCACCAAGCTGCTGCAGGTCCTCCTTAGGCCAGGCAGGTTGCAGCTCGGGTTATTCGGGCTGGGTGATCCAGCTAGGCCCGGCAGACAGTCCAGCACCATCAGGGCACTTTCACTGTGGCCTTCCTGATGCAGATTTCAAAACAGTCCAAGGAAAGGGGATGTCTATTGCCCTCAACTGCAGTCTTTGCTACTGAGATTGGCCTGTCCTGAAGTTTACTTTTTAATACAAGGTCATGTTACTTCCCAGTCCCGAGATACCAGACAGGACCAAGGTTCAGAAGAAGGCCTGTAATGGGCTCATCTGGACACCAAAGTTGCATCTGGACACCAAATCCTCTCATGAAGACTAGGTATGGGGTGGGACAGAACCAGGGAAGGGGGAAACCCACCCTGAATGAAACAAACAGGATATACTGGTGACCACTACAGGTGGTCAAGTGGGATGAGAGGAAAAAAAGACGTACAAATGAGAAAGGAACTATGAAGGATTTTTAAATTAGCAGAGTAAGAATTACAACACCAAGAACACAGTAAAAAGAGTTAACAAACAAAATAAAATGTAGCATCTATGTTTTTTCATTTGTTAGCGTGCCTTACAAAGGTTAGTCCTTAACCTACTTTTCTAAATTTGCTAATACAAACAAGAACAACTATGCTAATGCAATTACTTGAAAATACAGCATCTGCCTTACATTTTAAAACAGCTGATGATGGATGAATGACATTATCTGAAAAGTAGAGGGATTAATAGCTTTGCTTTAATTTTCCCTGGAACATTAGGGATGTCTGCTCATTTCCCAGTATACCATTCAAGATAATATTCCATAGATTGGCACTGCTCCTAACTCAAATAACTCGTCAAAAAACATGACGAGAAATATTGTTGTTTCACATCAGAAATGAGAGTAATTTACATAAACCTGACATTGACCAAGTGTCATGAAAAACATACACTTTCCCTCTTTGCATCAGGTCTGGCTTGTTTCTAATTATCCCATTTGCATTTCTAATGCCAGCAACCATTCACTTCTCACAGCAGATTAATCCATTTCTTTTATGTGCTGAAAAATAAAACTCTAAAACTTGCTACAGTTTGTACCGAACCAAAATAGAATTAGTTTCTAGCTTTGTTTTTTTTTCTTATTTTTTTCTTTTTTCTTTTTTGTTAAATATGTCAATTCTGCTGTAAAAGCAAAAAACAAAACAAAACTGAGCCCCCAGACTTGGCAAGTCTTTTTCTTTGCTGTCACCTCAACTCTGCACACTTATTTCAAATGAAACAGTTATAAACTAAAAGCATCTTTAATCTAGTCAAAAATAATTCAGACAGACAGCAAGCTGTGCTGTTTGGCACCCTGCAAACACTTGTGAAGTTAAACACTTGCTTATCCCCCCTCAAGCAATTCTGAGTGAATACCTGCCATCAGCTTAGAGAGCGAGAACAGGAGGCCAGGCAGCAGTTTGATCTGCAACAAGAAAATGCAAGAGATTAAATTTAAATATGAATGCTGTTTCAGAGTGGAACATGTTCTCTGTCTTGAATGGATGAATACAGTGTGAGGAAGCTGGGAATTCAGGCTTTGGGAAACCTGTCTTCCAGTTTTGACCCTTGAGCACCACTAGTGAGCCCCTTCATGTTCCGTGCGAGTGCTTTTCACTGCCTCACGAAGAGCTCTTTCAGCTTCACCCTTTAGAGGATTCAGCCCCTGCTTTTACACTCAGTCCCAAGGGAAACACCATTTGGCTTGGCTTATGCTCAGTCTGTGCTTCGTCTCCTTTCATTTCAGCAAACATCACACAAAGGATATCTGCCAGTATTCAGTTTTGTAAGTACTCAGTGCAGTCATTGACCCTCACCTGAGCTATCCCACTGGTTAGCCAAGAAGCCTACATCAATAGTAATGATAATAACTGCCAGGCTATTCCATAATACTTGCTAATGCACTGATTCCTGTGTGCTTTGGGGCTTGCACCATGAGCTGGTGTGCTCTCGAGGTCTGCAGGGCAGATCTGCCCTCCGCCACTGCAGTCCTCGGCATGAGGGACAAGACTGCCTCACACACTAGGACTTGCTGTAGCCAACTGCATTTTTTTCCCTCTATTTTCTTGTTTCCAGCCTCCTCTCTCATCAGATATTTAATTTCAGATTCCCTCTGCACTCCAGAGAAGCTCCACAACCAGAACAGGATTAGCAATATCTATTGCAGGAGTATAATTTTCTTGAAAGAGGGAGATGTGGGCTTGGTTTCCCAGGCATCTAAGATGGTATGAATCCTTCCCTGCTTTCTCCAAACAATGTATACAGGGCCTTAGGTACACACATATTTTGGCTTGTGGCTAAGAGGATAGGCTTAATCAACAGCAAAGTCTAGAGACAGCACTTGGTACAAGTTGGCTGCTTTGGATGAGGGACCTGTGCTGACGCTTCTACAGAAGGAAAACAAAAACAGAACTCGGGAGATACTGTGAGGTGTTGCATTAGGGGTGCTTTGGAGGCGAAGGTTTGTGGTCTTGCTATTTCTCTAGGCGTGTTGGAAGAATGAGGGACTGGTTGCTGAAATGCCTGAAAGCAGCCAGAGATGAGCTTTTGTGGATATGGGCAGGCTGAGTGTCATTCAGTGTGGGTGCCACTGAAAGGGATCCTCAGTTCCTGTAGCATTTTTTCCGCATGGTGATGGAAAGTGACAAGGAGTAAACTTTCAGTCATCTCCTTAGGTGGCACATCCACCCCATGTCACCAAAGGTGTCGTCACTTCAGATGCCTGCCAGGCGGTCCACAACTCAGCCAGGTTCCTGACAGGACTGCTTGAAGATGTGACAACACTTCATGTTCCTGCTCAGATTGTGTGTTTTCTTTTTTCCAATTAAAACTAGCACACTAAGTAACTATTTAAAGTAATCAAGGAAGAGTGAATCCACCCTCAACAATGAATTTGTTCCCAGCAACAGCAGCTGATGCTACGTGGTGCTGAAGTGCACAAGTAACTCTCCTCAGAGCAGCTCACTTTCTCCTCAGTGATAGATACATATATGCATATATGTGTATGTATGGTTGCTCTATCTCCAAAACCACTCCTAAAGCTATAGCAGTGCATTCATTAAATCTGAGATATGCAACCCTCAGGAAAAACAATATGTGATTTTCTTCATCACAGTGCCTTATTAATGCAGCCAGACTACTTCTCGGCCCAAACACCCTTGAATAGCATGACACTATGCCTTAAAGACTTAGCTACCAGGTCACACATGCATTTCAAAGACAGCACTGCACTGTGAAGGAGGAGCAGCCATGTCCTGACATAGTAGAAGGAGAGATCAGTCTCACACCACTTGTAGGCTGCATAGTGTCTAAAATGTTGCTCTGTAGCCAAATGTAAATGAACTAGGGAAAAAAAAAGGGGGGGGGAGGAGCCTTAATTGGTTTAGTTAACCAACAATCTGAAAAGAAACCCATCTTGAAGCACTTAATGTGGATTTTTCAAGCCAGAGCCCCTTGATTGCTCCAATAGCTACAATTGCACTGAGGTTTTCCTGGCCAGTTGCTACCATATAACAATAGTAACCGAGCTTTGTGGAAAAACACTTCCCAGCATAAGCTATGCAGTTAATGGCCAACTTGTCCCTGCAGTGCCATGCATAGCCACAACAGCCACATACCAGCTCAGCACTCAACAGCAGCTCCCCCAAACACTTCCACTTCTAAGCTCAGCTTCATGAAATACGAATACAATCCAAACAAGGAGACGAGAAAATCTGCACTTCTACTAATTTTACACTGTCATCTAGTTCAGCATAAGAAGATGTGCAAGATGGTTTCGTCACTAGGTGACCTTACCTGCAGAACACAGTCGCTCAAAGTCGGGATCCTTACCTGCCATTCTCTTACTGTGGGTACCGTGCTGCGTTCTAAGGTGAATCGCACACTGTCCGCTCCTTGATGTTCCCAACCTCGCTCTGCAGCTCCCTGCCTCTTCGGTTTATTTTTCTTCTTCTTTTTCCCTTCATGTTTGTGTCGTCTTCTCCCTCCATCAATCATTTAAAGACTTGGAGCTTAAAAAATAAAGAATTTATTTTGTGTGCACTTCCAAAAAAATAAATTTAACATGCTTTGGGGTTAAAGATGTTAACTACTCTTGAGTAATTTGAGTCATGTTTTTAAGTAAAATACTTTATGGATGAAAGCAAACAGCAATGTGTAGGTGCCTTGCGCCTGCAGGTATTTTACCCAGTTCTGATCTTCGATTGCCCTAAGACAGCTTAATTTACCTTACATTACCTTTCATCTGTTTCATTTTCAAATATGCTTCAGATAAATAAATAATATGGAGTATAAGATAAATGCATGCATGCAAATCTGACAGCTGTCAAGCTTACCACCACCAACACATATCGATGCTCTGTATCTCTCCATCCATCTTTTTAATGTATTACTCTTGGTGATTTTTGTACTAATTGACTAACTGTATTAAAAAGACCTGAAAATGCCCCCTTAGAGAAAAAAAAAATTAAATGCTAATCAACTTTTTAAAAACGGCATATTCTATATTTAAATTAGGCTTCCAATTTTAAAACAAAAAAGCAAATAGTTTAAAACAGAGAGTTCAATATATAGCAACATTCCCTGCTAAGCTCTCAGTTGAAACACTAGACTAAATGCTTTCATTGACATTATGAGTGACATTTGTTATAACAGTGATAAATTAATTTAATTACTAAGAAAAACTTCTAGAAATATGCAAAATTTGAGCAGTCTTGAAAAGATGTGGGGTTTGATGACAGAGTTTCTCATCACAGGGTTGTAAATGTGGCTGGATACCCTAGCACAGCCTGAAATTCTGTGTTCATTTCCAGCCTTCAAACTATTACCAGTGAGATCTGGAAGGACACTCTAGGATAAATACACAAATTTTCTCATATTTCTCCTCATCTATTAAGCACCCAGTCCAGCCACCTTTGGAGACACTCTACTGAACTTTATGGATTCTGATCTGATTTTAATGGGAGCTCTTACTCTATTATTTGGTGTGGCTTTCAGACTAGTGCCTCTCCTACACATTTTAGATATCAATCTTCTTCATAGAGAAGGCAGAAATTCCATTGACTTTCTTACCCATTATGATTTCATATACTTTTAAGAGGTCAAAATGGGCACCGACATTATTGGCAGAGATGCTGTTGGAGGTCTATACCTTACTGCAAAAGTGTATCTTTCTAATGATTTTTACCTCTTTCCCATTGCTCTTGTAAAGCAAAAATAAGAAAAATGTGGAGGTAAAGAAGTTATTGGCATAGAAAACAAACTCAAAAATGCCTTGACAGTAGTACAGAAACATTTCCCAAACCTTCCTCCACATTTACTAACCATGTGTTCGATACCATCCCTCATGATGGCCCGGGGAAGGCGTTTGTCAATGGAGCTGTTCCTATTCATGTGCTCTCTGAACATTTATGGCACTTCTGTTTGTGTGACCTGATGTCAGTCTAACATTTCTCCCTCCTTATGTCTTTACAATATTATTAGTGACAAGAAGAAAGGCATGCTGTGTGCATAGTAACAGTTTTTTAAAGGCAAGCAACTCAGCTGCTGTGTCTAATTTTTATTTTATAAGGGGCATCATTTAATGACAATTTATAAAACAAAAATAATGCTAGACACCCCAGGGGATCTGCCTTTTCAAAAGCTGCTTTGGTGCAGGCAGTATGCCTGGCTTATCACTGCAAATTCCACTAAGCAGATAGCAAATGGAAACTGCAGCTTCAAAGTAACAGGTACTTAAAATATTTGCATGGCTGAATTCTGTGGTACTCCCCCTAAATTCCTCCTCACTCCGCCCATGCATATTCTCCTCCATTCTGGATGCTCTGACTCTGTAAAAAAAAAAATCAAAGATTCTTGCAACCATTATGAGCTTTGGATTCATAGAAGTTGTCTTCACAGGATTCCTATTACAGAATTAAGGCTTTACATCAACTAAACACCTGCACACTGCCATCCTGCCTGCCTGCACTTCTCCTTCCTCTCCCCTCCCCGCTAAAAGCAGATAGTTACTTTTAGCATTGACACTTTTTACCATTAAGCTCAGAAAATCCTACAGCAAGTTCTGACAGACTTTTTCAATGACTTCAGACAATTCCCCTCTTCATTGCACTGGCATTGCACATTCCCCATGTAACACACTAGAATAAGGACCCCTAGAGAGTCATTGCTGAGAGCAGTCATAACTGAAAGCTGCCAGAATTGAAAGGATTTTGAAATCCTATAGCTGGAGATAGTAAGAAGTTTTTAATTTTTAAATCTGAAAAGATCTGAAAATAAATCTGAAAAGATTTATTCTATTATGCTAAAAGATTAGCACCCTGAAAATCAACAGACCTATTTTGAAGGCCTTTTTTAGCAGTGTGCTGTTGCACAAGGCCTTAAGGTGCCTAAAATAAGCTTATGAACTGAAGAATGTGACTCATATATATATTGCACAGATCATTTATGATAAGACAGGTGACCAGACTGAATTATTCAACTAGTGAGAAAAAGAAAAAAAGAAAAAAAAAAGAGAGAGAGGAAGAGGAGAGAAATAATATATATAGCTCAATGTGAGTGGTGTAAAGAAGATACATTCAGATGAAAATATGTCAGTGAGAAGATAAATTTATGCCACACTTTGGATTTGAAGCAAAGCAGTATTTCAGCATAATGACAGAAATAAAGCAAAGCAATACAATGACATCTTACTTGAGTAAGGCGTATTAGCTGTCATCACAAAATGGCTTTGGATAAAAATTTCAGTACAGAATCAACTTCTTTTATTTTATTTTTACATATAATGGTGTAAACCAAGTGTGGGAACCACAGCTGCATGACTGCTTGTTCAAAATTGCCTAATACCAATTATTCGGAACCTTTACCAGCCTGATTTACAGCTGATCAGAGCAAACAAGCAGGGTCATCCCTTGTTCTGGCTGGCCTCAGCCTCCTCCCAGGGCAGGGAGATGCCAGGGCCGTGGCAGGAGGCAGCTCTGCTCCCCAGGCACAGGCGCCAGCCCAGCACGGCCGACCCTGCCGGGACACGGCCCCACCGGAGCCGCCCCGGGCGCTGCACCTCGAATTTCCTCTAATTAAATCTTATTTGCCAGTGTCCTTGTGAGTTAAGCATATACCAAAATGAATCCCAAGTTCTTCAAGTTCCTAAAAGAACTCCTTTTTGCTTCTATTCTTAAGGCAGCTTTTATCTAGCTACTGCAACATATTACTCAAGCTAATGCTTTAGCAGGCTTCAAGGATGAAAGGCATGTATCTGTAGATAATAAAAGCCTCCAGAGTTAACTCTTAACTCTTTAAGCTGTTTGAAAGAATCTGAAATCTCCTACTGCAGCCTTTGAGTAGCCAGGGTTTGAAAGAAAGTCATTCCCTTGAAAAATGAATCTGTAATTGCCTACTGGTGAATTTCTGTAGTTCTTCCCCAACCATCTAATTCTAGCCACCATCAGGCATCTCACCCTCTAGCACAGTCAGTGATCCCGTTCTTTAGCTCAGACATTTCCTTTTGCTGTATTTACAGCCTGCCCATTTTCTTTCTCTGCTGACTTGCACGATCACGTTTTTTTCATTTTCTTTGATGGTTTCATCATGCACAGACCTCCTTATTTCATTATTTCTAATAGGAATGTAGTTATAAGATTCAGATCAGGGCAATAAAAGTTAAATGAACTGTTTCCTTTTTTTATGATTAACATATCTTTCTTAAAGTGGGACCATAATAATTAAATAATGGTTAACAACAAAGGCAAATTTATATTTGATACAGATCAAATTTTTAAGCTATGAAGATCATTTTTAAGCTATGAAGAGTGATTATACTGTAATTACCTGGTTCACAGCCTGTGAGTCCTGGTCATCTGATACATCTGCAAGATCCCACTCAACACCACTAATGGATCACTAAAGCTGAAAAATTAATGAACAGTGAACTGGTAATACATATCCTAAATGCTTTCAATCCTGATAAGACTAAGAGAACGAGGTAACAGGACAGTGCTATTGTGCTAATTTTCAACAGTTCAAAGGGTTAGTCCCTTTTATTTTACTTATGACTTCTGATTTTTTCCAATCCCAACATTTTATAGATGTCCCATTCTTAAGACCGTGTCCTGGCTTGCTATTGTTTGGACATCTTTGCTAAGCACCCTCCACAGGCTGAGGGCAGGGGTCGGTATCACAGACAAATCCAAGGCAGGATTTCCTCGGCTTGTGCAGAAGGGCTCTGGTCCCCGTGGATGTCAAGGGGACTGCGTGGCTTTCTGGGTCTGAGCTAATGCCTTGGCATAGCCGTGCATCGGCTCATGGTTTCACAAAGAGGCGCGCCATGAAACTCTACGGATCCATACAGTGTTTTTTCGGATGAGTTTTCCTTTTGTTCATATATCTCAGTTCAATTTGTTTGATAATGGCATTGAATCCAGGAGTAGATTTTGACTGAATTTACTTGTTAAGGCAAAAGCACAGAATGCTACCTATTCTATTAGCTGTTATGTCTTCAGATCTCAAGTCAGCAACACAAGAAGTCTGACTTAGAGAATACAGAAAGTTTTTAATCTTTTACAACAAACACAGTAACAACTTTTCTTAATACTACTTAACAGCCAAACGGATTCAGTAGGGAGCACTTCACCCTGCAGTGTGTCACAGACATATCAGCTCCCTGCCATTTGTCCTGGAATCCATGCAGCAGCTGTGAACACTTCTTATTTATTACAGTGCTCCCTCTTCACTCGTCTTTCTTGCTCAGATTCTCCACTGACTGTAACAAATATCAAATGTGCTTAGTAATTTAAAAACAAAAGCTGTGTGAGTTTACCAAAGTTCAGCCAGTTCTACAAATAATAAATGTCCTTCTGAAAATATCCAGAACAGAGTCATAATGTAGTCCGTAAATAAAAGCAATAATAGGTCAGATCAGGATTGAGATAAATTTGACATTCCACAAATGAAGAAAAAAGGACAAACAACTGAAAATGGTTGTTTGTATGTTTCTTAAAGTATAATTAATTACATGTTTTAACACATTAGCTACACCTCTGGACAAGCAATTAGACAATAATTACAGAGAAAACGCAATTGAGGGCTTAGCAGATGACCACCGGTCTGCTACCCATCCCAGGTGTTTATGTGCTTTCTTGGTCATTTGTTTATGTTTGTAAAAGCACATCTGTTCACAGGACACAGACACAACTACAAACTGCAATCCTCAGAAGAACAAAGAAACTAGCCCTTCCTCAACACTGTTTTGTTTCCTTCCTCCTGCCACTGCTGCCAGACCAAGAAATAGTTCTTTTAACAACCAAAATATACACATTTCACCATACATGCTGAAATCATGCTGTTTTCATGGGATCTTAAACATGTGGTGCTCAGCAAAATAAGTCCTAGATTAAGCATTTAATTGTTTTTATTTTTTTGTTTTGTTAAAAAAGGGGGTGTGGCAAAGCATTTAAAACAACTTCTTTTGTTTGTTTGCTTCTTTTTTGGACAGAATTATCAGTCAGGAACAAACACAAAATTCTATAGAAGACCCATAAAATCTGATCTTTCAGTATTCTTACCCTTCTTGAAAGTACTATATGCAATGTCAAGAACTACATTTAATCAATCAAGACACTGCTTTTCAGAACTATATTGCTTAGAAGACGCTGTGCTTTGAAATCAGTTTCTTTGACCTTTTAGCTACCTTTCTAAGCGAGTCAATGTCCAACCACCAATGAAAGAGTTGGAAGCCAACTCCTTTCCTCAGAGTGTTACAATTACTTTTTTTTACCGCTATGCAACTATTTTCCTGGTCTAGAGAAGCATCATAGTCTTACATGAGAAAGTGCCATTTCTTCTGGATCTGCAGGTATTGTTGCAGTTCTTTTAATGCCTGCTGCTTTACATTACCAAACACAGGATTTTTGAAGGGATATCCTTCTCCATAATTTATTCCCTTGAGAAAAATTTACAGCTGCTAAGCTAAGCTAGACACAGGTCTAAATAAACATGGAAATGTTAATACGCTTCTAAGTGTCTGCACCTAACGATTTGGATTCTGACTTTTTATTTATTTATTAGGCTGCTTACCAGCTTACAATTTGACAGAAACTTCTCAATTCCATTTCACCTGCATGATAGTCTCATTTTTGGTAGCTCTTGTCTCAGTCTGGATGGAAGACATCATCCCAATCTGTGTAGCAATTTGGGCAGTTATTAAAAATTATGTTCTCTGTAGTAACTTGACAGAAAGAATCTAGACCAAGAAAAAAAAGTAATTAGGAAAAATATTCATCATAGCGTAAACGTTCTTAAAAGACTTCAATTTAAAAATGCAAATACAATCTTGCATTGAAAATGAGTGTTTTTTTTAAATAAATTTAAACTTTATTTAGATTAATTTAATCTATAATATTATTCTCAGGCTACATTAATACTGGTGTCCTAAATACTGAAGTTTCAAACTTCTGTAATATTTTAAAGGTTACCTCTTCCCTCATGGATATATACTTTTGGTTTTCAAAGTGTGCATTTGGTTTATCCTTCTGTCCCCAAAAATCCTTTTCATCACTGAATCTGAAAATAATGACATACCTGAAAATACGGACACTTTCTAGCTCACATATTAATAGGTTATTAGGAATGGGGAAAAATACATGCCTTCCAATTTCATTCTCTCTCATACACTCAGAGTTTCACAGCAATAGTATGCTATAACCTTCTGTAACTCACCTCATCTGAGTTTTATTGACTCCCCTACTTTTTCTGTTTAGTTTAACACTTAGGACAACTATTTTCTTTACCTAATGAGCAAGAAAGTGACCTGCTGGTTCCTTGCCTGCAATTTACTGCTTAGCCAGTCACCTCTCCAAGGTCACACAACACCCTTTATGCATAGAAGGATATTTTCGTAACACAGTAGAAAATTATAAGCATAATGGTGTATCTGCTTATGCTACTTTGGAGATGTAGTATGTAGAACAGCAATACAGTCTTTTTTTCAGGTAATAATTTTATTTTTCAGGTAATAATAATTTTATTAGTTTCTTGGAATTAATGAATGTAAGTGCCCATATAGGGTCCATGATGCTAAGTAAGTAAGGCTATTCCGCTTGCTGTTGTGCTGGATTAAGAGGTTGCTGCTCTACTTTCTCCTGCTCTGATAGCCAATTTCATCCTTATTGGAGGTTACAGCCTTCTCCAAACTGCCAACTAATGGCATGTGTAATTGCTTCTAACCCAGTTCTGTCTAAATGAATCCAATAGCACTTCAGATAGAAAGGGTTATCTAACACAGCTCATTTTGGCAAAACCGGCTTATGAGGAAACTACACAGGCAGTTATGATGACAGATCTGAGAGGCTGGTAATTTCAGGAAAAGGGTGATGAACAACTGAAGATGAGGTGCAGAACAGCACAAAAACTTTAGCACAAATTAACTGAATCCAAAATGGCAATATGACAGCAGTGTAATTGTGCCTTCTCAATGCACCTTTCAGACAGAGGCAAGATAGATATTTATACATGTCTTAACAAAACATTGGTGAGTGAATTTTGCCCTTCTTTATCAATCAATTCTTCCTTATGCATCATTTTTTAAAAAAATGCTCAGATCATCAGCAGAGAAAGCAGTATTATTAGTGAAATCATACAGAATAGCTGTAAAAACTCATCCTGTCAAATACATGGGGAGAGAGGTACCTGGGGACGTGCACTAGACTTTATTTATTTATTTTTAATGAGATACAAGTCAATACTGGTGAAGCAAAAACAGACAGAGGTGCTAAAGCTAACAGCAGGTAACACCATTCTCTAAAAACATGAAATGTGCTTCCATTTTGCTGAGTTACAGATTTTGTGATGCACCTCTGTGAGTGCTGACATGTTACTAATAGAAAGGCTCTTTTGACCTGGAATGTGCCATACTCACTTGGGAATAACAGTGGGAAATGCATAGAGCGAGCCATTTCCTCCTGCTTTTTCCCAGACACATACTGGTTTAATATAAGGGTGTCAAAACTGCTGAGCAGTTTCTAATCAGCTTTGGCTCTTTCTAAGAGCTTTTTAAAGCATTCTTAACTGGCTCAAGCCTTAACTTAACAAGAAAGGAAAAGTATGATCAGGATGGTTGGGTAAAGTAGCCTTTGCACATCTAGTAGCATCCAGATTAACTACCAATGAGACAAGAGAAAATGGCCTCAAGTAGTGCCAGGGGAGGTTCAGGTTAAATATTAGGAAGAATTTCTACATGGAAAGAGTAGTCAAGCACTGGAACAGGCTGCCCTGAGAAGCGGTGGAGCCACCATCCCTGGCAGTGTTCAAGGAACGTGTAGATGAGGCACGCAGGGGCATGGTTTAGCAGGCAGGTGCTGAAGGGTTTACGGCTGGACTTGATGATCTTGAAGGTCTTTTCCAACCATCATGACAATGATTCTATATCAGCAATGCTCAAATGAAGCTCCTGCAGACTTCTGCAAGGAGCTTCAGGAGCCTCCCTACAAGGAACTCCTTGTTATTCCTCCTCCCACCTCTCTCTCATTTTTCCATTTTGTGGGTTTTCTTCTTTTCCTTCCTACAGGTTAACTTATTCACAGTGTCAAAAGATGAAACCCAGTTTTTGAGAAATGTCAGAATGCAGGAGCAAATGCTGCTAGGCTACAGGATTTGATGCTTTCCTCTACAAACAGTTGCAAATCTGCAGTCTGAGACTATGCCCCTAATTTCTCTCTTTGATTTTCAGAAAATGCAGGAGGCAAAGTTTCTGTTGTACAGATGAGAAAGAGATAGGAAGTGGATGAAGACTCCTAGTTTGATACACATCAAAAAGAGTGGTGGAGGGGAAAGCTGTTCGGAGTCCTTCAGACAGTCACCACTTGAGCCTACTCTAAGCATTTTTATCTTTTTTTCCAGTCACATTTTTTTCAGAGATTTATATAAATCAAATGCAATCTCAAAAAACCGTCTCTTCATTCAACCAGTCACAGGGCTCTGTGCATCCCCATTCATACCTCCTGGATGCATGGGCTAAGCTTTCTCAAGAGTCAGTCAGGAATCATTGAAGCAATTTACATTTAATGAATGCTTCAAGTTTATCTTGCAAGATAGAAATTTAATCGTAGTTTTTCTTTCCACCCTTCACAAAAAAAACCTTCAGTTCTGGAACTCAGAAGATAAAATGTATTGAGACTGATATATGCAGTGATGACTATCTTGACACAGGGTCAGACATGATCACTTGTGACTTAAAAATAAATGTTTACCAGGACACAGCCTCAAGAAGAGAGCTGCCAGGGCCTGGAATTATGACAAGCCGATCAAATTACCACATCAACACTGTTTAATGTTTTACACTTGAAGCACAAAAACCTTTTACCATGGCTGAGGTTTTCACCTCTTTCCAGGCACATGGGCTCCCTGCTGCTGCTTCACAATAAAAGCATCTGACAGTAGAAACTGGAGTTGTATTTGAATTCTTCTGCATTACGCATACAAAATTTTAAGTGAGGGAGAGCTGATTACCACAGTAGCATCTCAGGTCCACTCCACCACCTCTAATCTTGTGCCCTCATTCCCCAGACTGGCTTCTGGGGACCCAACATGCCCATCGGCTGAAGGGCCAAGTTAAATCTGGAGGGGTGGGGATTTCCCCAGCGAGTTCTGTACCTGCTTCTTGCTACTTTGCATTTAACACTTGCCAATGCAGGTTCCTCATCGTCATCATGGAGCCAGAACAGAAAGCAGTAGCTATAGGTCCCCTATAGAATAGAATTTGCTCATCACATTTGGATTGGCACTTTTTTTTTTTAAGGTCCTAGTTGAAAACTCTGCTGAGAAGCTGTCAAGTTGAATTTATGACAAAGGTAGCTGCTTCTGCGGCTTGGTGTTCAAATTGCCAGCTGGAAAGGGAACTGACAGCCACATGCGTCACCGAGAAACAGCTCATTCGCAGGAGCTTTTAGAGAGCAGTATTATTATAATTGATCGGATGTTGCAGAAACTGAAAGACAAAGATGCATGGCTGTTTTTCTGAGCATTTGTAGGTCCTGTTTCAGAGAACAATTTCCTCAGAAAAATACCTCTCTGGGACAGCGTTTAAGCACACGCTGAAGTCCCACTGAGATTTAAGCAATATTGAAGGCTAAGTACAGGTTTAAGTGCTGTCTTCGGAGAGTTGATTTTCCAAATTACATTTTCAAAATACAACATTCAGTGATCACGCACTTAAATACTGCACACCTCTAACAAATGCAAACACTGCCAGCACGACTGATGTGCTGGTAAACAGAGATTTCTGAACCAAGATGTTCAATAGTTTCCTGTTAGCTCAAATTTGCTCACGTCTTCAGCCTCAGATGTTTTTCCCAAAATTCATTTTAATAGTATCTAGTGGATTAGCATATTTGATCAACTACTGATGTGTGCCAGACCTTACAGTACTTCCACCTGGGATTTAATCGGACTTGGACCTGGTCCTGAAAAAATACAGGCTATCTCAACAAATAAACTGAGAAAGTCTTTGTGTTTTAAAACCGACATGCACATGGTATACATCAGCAACCTGAATGTATATTCATTCACCTTATTATTTAATTATTTTTAATAGAAAAATCTAGTCTTTCCTTGCATCTGTGTTGTGAAAAAAGTAGAACAGATCAGAGTATTAAAAAAAATTACAAATTCTTTCAGCAGTGGCTTAAATATAATAAAGTCTCTAACATAACAAACAAGGCTCTTCTTTTCCCTGTGCTCTCCTGGCCTTGGATATTTTTGCATAGATTTATAATATTCCTCCTATAATTTAAGTTACCTGGATAAGAAAAATACTGGAGCCCTAGCATAGGTGGTACAGGAGGTTAAATGTGGCGTGCATCGATTAGACCTGCGCAGAGCACGTCTGCTACTTACGCTGTCTGCTGGAGCAAGAAAGCCTCGGCCAACACCACGACTCCCAATATTGAAGTTCACTGCTCCCAGCAGCAGTGTCAAAATTTTGGCAGGCAAAAACCGCTATTAAAAAAGAAATCTAAGTTGCAGACAAGATTCCAGTTAGCTTTCTTAAAATGTGAGACTATGTCTGTAAAAAATTCAGCACTTGCAATCCTCCAGATTGTATACAATCTCTATTTTCAATTTCTGTATTCAGTGTTATTTTTATTACATATTTAAATTCCATTATTCGAAGTATCTGTACTGTCTAGTATTAGATGTCTAGCATGGGTGCCTAAATGAGAAGGCCATTCTCTTTAGACTTTGCGATAGTTTTTTGTAATACTTTGCAACACTAATCCATATATACAATAAATATTTATGTAAGTATATAATGAACATAAATTGACTATAAGAACCTGAGAATCCATATATACAATAAATATTTATGTAAGCATAAATATTTAATGAGCATAAATTGACTATAAGAACCTGAGAACACTAGACCTGTGTTTATAGGGAAAGTATACATGAAATGACTGGTATTGTCACTATTTCATAGCAGAGTAAAGTGAGAAGCAGATATCCAGATTTCCATTCCAGAGCTAGTAGAATTAGCAGACTACATATCCTTCCAGAACAGCCCAAGGCAATTAGTCTCTTTATCAGCACAAAAAGTATTTGAGATTGTACAGTTAATGCCTTAATATTCTCTCCTGCTCACTGTCCTTTCTAGAGTCAGTGTTGCCAACCTTCAGCAACAGCAGTGCGCCACAGCGGCTCTGCACAAGTGCTGTTATATCATGCTCAGAAATATTACCAGGTCATTTATAGATAGTCTGTGCCCAGAGTAGCTTATGTCTTCATCCACAGTATTCACAGAGGCATTAGTAAAATCAGGTATTTATGAAGTTCAGGTACTAACTACTGGCGAGTGAGCTGGCTGAATGATGTCTAGATGCAGAGTCCTCCAGCTGCTCCCTGCAATGTATTGCACTTTAAAATTCAAGCTAACAGTGCCAATAGCAAATTAGTCCACTTCTCCTATGGGGGACAGGAAAGAAAAAAAAGGTACAGATCGGCAGGCAATAGCCGGCCAAGTGACCTGTTTCCTACTGGCAGCACTCAATGTTTTCACAGCTGCGTGGCACCGCTCAGCCTCTTCACTTGTCACCTCTTATCCTCAAATACGGACAAAAAGGCCTGAGGTTCCTAAGAGGCAGGCAACATCTTTGGACATTTTAATGATTTAGTTTAAGGAATATTTCATTCCACTTGTGTAATTTCTAATCTAAGAGCAGACATTAACTGCTGTTGCTCCCCTACCTGCTGTGCAGAGAAGTGTATCCTCTCCTGGCTATTGAGCACCTCTGGTTGTCTTTTGATAAGAAACAGCTCACTGTGATCACAATCCTCAGACTAAACCCAGCAGCTTTATCATGTCTTACATGTTTATCACTAAATAAATGTTATTGTTATCTGAAACGGAGCCATGAACAGCTGCACTAATTACACCAAACCAGCATCTTTATTTAATCACACATTTTATCATTATTAGCTAACTAGTAAATTAAGTATTTACACAGCACATTAAAAAATGCAGTGCACACCTATCTCAAAAGAAACCGTGCCTGCTTAGAAATGGTTTCCACCATGGTTGGTATGGCTGATAAGAAAAATGTGCTTAAAGTAGCCTCGTGGTGTAATGCACCTGATAAGCATTCCCCTTAATTTATTTTAATCTTTCACTTTTGATTTAATTTATGGAGCAATTACAGTTACTACTGAGGCAGGTTATACCTGCTGCTTCATTAATGCATAATATAAACTGAAATTTTATAATGAAGTTTGGTGTTTTTAATAATATGCTAATAACTTAATATATGAAGTTCTTGTATTTTTATCCAAAGACTAGAAAGAAACCCTTCCTTCACACTATCATTATGTCAGTAATTTTCATATCGATTAATTCACTGCCTTACAAAAATAGATGCTTTTAATAGATTTGTTTTACACATTTTGGCGACCTTCTATGAGAACCAAGAGTATAGGATCTTGCAGCATACAGCTTTCAAGGTAATTGTCCTAAAGCTAAATAATACCTTTGTGATAAGCATCATTTTTTTCCTGAAAGGGTTAAAAACTTCCGATTTCTTTGACATAAATTGATTTTGCTCATTAAGGTATGGACAAACCACTTCATAGCCGTACATAGTTGCTATGGCAGGAAAATCTCTGCCTATAAGCAATATGGCATGGTGAAACGGTGGGAAAGAAAAGGAAAGCAAAGATAGCAGAGCAGCCATGAGCATGCAGCACTCACAGGAGGAGCAGATGTTTATAAGGGACAGCAGGATCAGTCAGTTCCTCGAGACTGTGTGGGGAAAACAACAACAACAAAAAAACACTGCTCTGAAGCAGACAGAAGGTAATTCCCAGTTATGAACAGTAAGGAGGAAAGATCACTTTATATGGACTATACCATAAAGTAAATACTTTTTTGATACATCCTCAGAAAAAATAATAATAATAAAAAAACACTTTCTATGAGACCAACCAATACTGATGCATAGACATACAGCTTGGAAAGAGGAAGATGAATGCACATTATAAATATTAATACATTTTACATTTTTAGGCTACAAACTCACTTTGCCTCCCCCTTTTTTTTTTTTTTTAAAAAAAACTAAAAGCTCCTCATTTTCCCACTTTAATAGCTGTATAAATTCTATCCCAGAGTGGTTCTTCCAACTAGCTGTCTTGTCATCTCACAATATCTCTTCGCAAATTTCTGCCTGTGAGACACGAGGCTGAATCTCACCCAGGATTTCTGCTGTGTTCTTACAATTCTAACAGTATTTCAGATCACTTTTAGAGTTCTCCAAACCAGATAATCTTGACTTTTTTTTTTTTGAAAACTTCAGTAGCATGTAAAATTATTTGGTGAAATCAGAACCACAGTGGAAAACAGATGTTGTGTCTGAGTTGACCTTTTTGGTGAATAAATTAAAACAAAACAATGATTCTTCCAAGTCTTGTGGCATTACTCAGCTGTTAGTATATGCCCCTGAGTATTCAGCTGTTTGCACAGTAGAAATGAGAAGGAAACGTGCGCCCCTTCAAGGCAAAGTGATCATCCTCTCTGGGAGAGTTTTTTCAGTCTTGCAGAGGAAACACTGTCTGCTTAAATCAGGAAGGAATGCACATTATGTTTTCTCTAAAAGCTCTCGAATCTTAGGTAGAAAAAAGGCATTTATGAGATGTCTAAAGTGAGTCTAGAAAGCAACTGAATATACAGCACCTTTTTATTGTTCACTGATTTATCTTGTATTTTTTGAGACAAATTTTAATAGGAAAAAATGTTTTTTGGGAAAAATCTGCAAAATTGTAAATACCTTTGCTCATTTTTCAACTTGGGTTTCCATTTTCTGTACCTTTTGTTTACTTAGTTGGTTCTGTATTCTCATATTTTAGCTTGTATCTGAATTCTGCACTGACTTTCCCACAGGATCCAAGAAAGTGACTACTAACTTTTCTTTTATAAATCATAAAAATCACTTAAGGATTTCTGTTCTCAAATTATAGGGCCATTTGAGAACTATTCTGTTCTCAAAATATAGCACATTTTTTTTTCCCCCAAAGATGTCAGATCATGGTAAGGATAAATCAAAATTATACGCTTCTATGCGCTGGGTTAGAATCATGCCAGTCCTGTATTTTATCTTTAGCCTGCTAACAATTTGGGAAAATACAAAAGGATTTTCTCAAATCCTGTAAGAGGAAGGCTTGATAGACCTGTATAGGGGTATTTCAGGTCACATTTTTCAAATTATTTTTTTCCCCTTTCTCCCATAAGCTTCTTATGCATAGAAGGCATAGCAGTATAAACTCCAGAAACTCATAACCAGGAGGAAGGAAGCTGGCTTTGTTGTAACTGAATATCAGATACTTAGTTCCTGCTGCACCAAATTAGAGCTATTCACGTAATTCTTGTCCTCCTTCAGAGCTATCCTCTAGTCTTAGGGCCCTTCAAATTTCATTTCCCAGGTCTGATATCTATAGTTTGATTCCTAAGTAAGCTCAGTATCTAAAGCTTCAACTGATTTTTGGAACAGTGCTGCAAGAAATAGATGTTCCCTATATTTATATACACTTAAGTCTGTAAGTATGTAACATTAAAGTACTTTAGAAATGCATCTCATTATGTTTACCTGAAACTTCACATGGTTCTGTCATACAGATAGCACTTGTAAATATAGAAAGATGGTTATATAAAAGGCATGATAATTACTATGCAGTATGATCTTACCTTCACAGTTTCTCAGTAAGATCAAATTCAGATTCCAAGTAGACAAGTTTTTCAAAAGCTCATGACAGGTACAGGAGCATGAATTCTGCTGAAAATGAAGGAGGCTTAAAATACAAATTCAGTCATGGTTTGAAGGTCATCTCCCACATTTATTGCCTCTCAGAGGCCTTCCTGGAATCCATTAAAAAAAAAAAAAAGAGCTTTTCTAGAGGCTTCTGAGAATAACACAATAAATTAGCAGGTGGTCAGCACTTTTCCAAATAGCTTATCATAATTTTTTAAATATTGTAGCAAGATTCTCTTTTCCTAAATAATCAGGATGGCACTGGTACAAACAATATATGTTACAAAAGAAGAGTTTTGGTGAGATTTTATTATGAAGCAAGTATTTAAGTTAACCCATAGCTAAAGGAATCATTGAAGTGTGCTATTAATCATCTTTTCCCACTAAAATTCCTTTCTGAAAGTACTGCCTTAGGATCACAAAGCCTAAGGACAAAACACTGAAAGTATAGAAGAACAGTTTGCAATTCAAATTTGTATTTCAAATAAATACCCATACAGAATTTGAAAGCTAAATTTGAAAGTTCACTTGTACCCTGTAAACATGTGCATTTTGCCAGTGCAGCGGAGACTTCTTTTTAAATAAATGCTGTATGTAAAGAAAAACAATTACGTGGTGTAACACTAGCTAATATGCTTTGTAAAGTCAAAGCTAACAAGCTGCAGAGAGATGCAAACTTCCTACTGTGCATCCCGTAAGCACAGAGAAACTAAATGCAGTCACTTTATTAAGGACTGCATATATATATATATAAAGCTTCAGTACTATGCTGCCTAACACCCTGTATGTCCTTTAACCTAACTCATACTTGACACTGGTCACTTTCTCCGGGGTGAACTTGCTTGGAAGAGTCACAAAAGCACTTGTAAAGGTAAGTGAAAGCCATTGGGCTGCAATAAATCCCAAACAAATTTTGCTATGAAAGAGCATTGCATACCTGGATATGAAAGAGTCAGGTTCTCAGCTGCTGTGCAAAGCTTGAATTACATAGAGTGGGTGAAATATATTGAAAAATAGGTTAGATGGAAGGAATGAAGCCTGGATTAATCTAAATTAAGATGCCGAGACTTTAAAAAAAAAAAAAAAAAAAGTCTCTCTCTGTCTCAATCTCTGGCAAAGACTAATTTGTTTTTGGGAGTCACTTTCCATTAATCAATTAAGAAATCTCACGACTGTCAGCAAAATCAACAGGCATGCCTGTGTAGACAGATGGACAAGTTGTAATGAAGTTCTTGTCAAGCTGGTTTGCCTTCAGTGAAAAGTCGGTTCTCTCTGTTCCAGAATATGCCAACCTGTGTTTCTACAAGTATCTTTTTACTGTAGCATCTTTCACATGTCCGATCCCACTATCACCCACACTGCTATCCCTCCCATTTTGCACCCGGGTGGCCCAGGTGCCTGCAGCAGCCACCCATCCAAGCCCTTATCATGACCCACTTTCACAACAGAGCCAACAGTTTCAAGTCTTGCATGGGACATGCCTACCCAAGGGAATGATGAAAGTCTCTCCTGCAAAGGTGGTACTTTCCCTTGCACAGGATGGTCGGGAGTGGTTAGATGGTGATTTAATAGAGCTCTGCCAACACACAAGTCACCAAAAGAAATAATCCTTACCAGGTGAAATATGGTTGGAAGACAAGACTCCTCATACTCCAGGCACCCCGTAAGGTAGGACAGTTATACACTGGACTGGCCTAGACTCTAAGCTCTACACTAGAGTAATAGAGCAGACTTGAATCTATTGATTAGATACCTATTTACAGCATAAAGTTACTTTACTATATTAAGTCTTCTTTTTTTCTTTTTTGAAAATCCTATCTCTGTGGAAAAAAAAAATCTATTTAACTTAAGTAAAACGACCAATTTGAGAAAAATTAAGTAATATGTCTAATAAAATCATACAATGCAATTTTAAGCTACAGTGAGCTGAATAAAATATGGAACAGGAGCTTGCATTTTTTATTAGAGCTCATTAATCTTGTTAATTACTTATTGAATATCTTTGAATCACTGTGCATGATAAAAATTTATCCCAGTGGCTAGACAGTTATATGCTTTAGCAGCCTCTTCTAACAGCTGGGTTTAACTGACAGAGTATCTTTCCAGCCCTTTCCCTGCCATGCTGAGGAACACAGCAGCAGATAGGATTTATATGTGAAAACTATTTAAAAGGTTTAACATTGCTCTGAATAAAACACCAATATTTACCCCCACTCCCCACCCCACGCCTTTACATAAACTAGTAATCAAAAATTATCAATTTACCTGCTTTGCCTTCTCTCCTTTGCTGCCCTGAGATGGATAGTAATTCTATTTAAGATAAAAATATATAAATAAATCATAAACATAAGAGAAGTTCTGTCTCGAGCTACAGCCTTTAAACACTGTATACTGTAAACACTGTATACACTAAAGATAACCAGCAATGCAAAAGGCCCCCTCAATTTGTTCCTTGCAAGACAAAGGTTTGATTCAAATCATTGCTGTGGCCTTGCACCCTGCTACAGAACTTTGCCAGTTTCCACCAAACTACCTTACAGACTCCAAAGTGGATCCATATGTGAATGTTAGGGTCAGATTGACAGGGTGCCACCTGAGTTAAATACCCCTTTTGTGGGAAAGTTTCATGATATGCTAACTAACACCAGCTTTTCATGTCTTAACTACACAGTGCTAGCCAAAGTACCTTAAGTTCCATATAACCGCATGAAAGGAATGCCAATGTTTGCACGCTTTGTGCAGTCATTTGCTCAGTATTTGATGTGCTGTAACATAAAAAAAGAAGGGTTATATTATAGTCCATGTTCTTCTGTGTTATGGACACAGAAAATAAAATAGAATGAAATAAACCCAAGTTCGAAAGAAACACCTGCAACATAATGCAGATCCCCAAGGGAGGAGCACATAATGTAGTCAGCATTCTAACTTAACTGAAACCACCCAGAAAATAAGACCGACATAATAAATCTAATTTTAAATGAAGTATAAAAAGCTGGAGTAGGGTTAATGGCTTTTAATGATATTGTTATCCTGACCTGTCGTGGTGGGGTTTTTTTTTGTTTGAAATGTCATAGGCTAAATAGTGGCAGAGAACACACCTATACATTTATAATCCCTTTTTTAAATGAAACTTAGATATATTTATGGACACTTGGACACATATAGTTTTCTGAAAAGAAAGCTACCTCCCAGAAAATAGTAGCCTTTTACTGAACAAGATATTGTACTTCAAAGTTTTGTCATACCAAGTAAGAATGAACCATTCATGAACGGTATTTCGATTTCTTTAAATTCTCAAAGCCTGATTCCATTTTCTTATTTGGAATTAAATTAAATTCATGGACTCTCCCCTGATTTCTGCTAGTAAAAATAAAACAAGAACTATGTTCCATCCATCTCCTGCCTGAAACCTATTTATCAATCATCTCATTTATCATAATTCTAGGACACCCAAGAATTAAATAACTAAAGATGGCAATTAATAAGCAAAATGTCTAGGTGCACTTCAGAGGAAATTAACAACTTCTTTACTTCAGAAATTGGCACCTCATTCCTGCAGTATTTTTAGGTCTTTTCTGAATTCTTGCTTTTGCTTGTAAATGTCAGGAATCCAGACCAAATGTTTAAGTCAGTATTATGCTGACTAAAGCAGTTCCCTGGGACATACACCATGCCAGTCTAATTGTACGTGACACAATCAGCCCACTCATTTATTTTTGAAATATATGAAAAAGAATCAAATGTTTGGGGAGTAACCTAAGTAGGTATGATGGAAATATTAAAAGCAAGAAACTTGTTACAACTGCTGAGAGGGAGGATTTATGTTTTACTGAGATACTGCCATCATATGCCCTTGTGATTAATCCTGGTATCCTTTGGCTGGAATCCTGATGGTGCTCCCACTTAAAGGACAGCACATTTAATCATACGCTTATATGGCTCATAAAGCAGGTGAAATCTCTTCTATGTATGCCACAACGTCTCCTCTATGCATGTCACAGCCCCCTGCGTAGGAGGGGGAAGCTTCCATTTTGGAGTAAAAGTTTTTGCAGCCACCAGAGCTGCAGGATGCAGCGTGTTGCAAGGGTTCCCCCTATCATGCAGCTTCTAGTAGGAATAGTGCTGTAATAGATTAGCTCGTTTGCTTTAGATTATTACACTTGATGAGCACTGTGTAAAGCCCTTATACAAGTTATTCCTTTAGTCTTTGATATTTCAGGTGGCAGGATTAATCTCTTTCAGAGAAAATGGAAACATTCTGTTTCCTTCCTTTCTTGCTTGCACAAGCCAGGCTGTCATTATGGTTTAGCCATATTGTCATTCAGGGAATCATATACTGTGTCTTTCAGTTTCTCTGGTAGACAACAGAAACTGTAATGGATATTTAAAACATGAGAAACCTCCAAGTTTATTAATATACACTTATATATTATATTTTCTGCTTGGCACAGCTAACTTTACTTTGAGTCATTTTTCTTTTTTCTAAAACTAAATGGCCTCTTCTAAGCTCTCCTCTTGCCCATGGAACATAGGCAATTCCCTCTGGGCTTCCACAGGGCCCAGCAGATCTCACCATCTTACCTGAGGGTCTCCAAGTAATTGCGAGCTTCCCCTTAGTCCCCACTAAATAACATCACTAAGCATTCTTTTTTTTCCTTTCTAAGAACAAAAGCCCCTAAAAATATTTTGTTACTCTTGAAAAGCAAGTTTGCCAGAATTTTATCTTCCTTACAAACCAAGCAAAACATTTACAATGTCAATTCCCGTCATTCCCAATTTGAAAGCAGATGCTTTCTCAGATACAAAGATCTATTACCTATTCAAATTTTTATTACTGCCTGGTATCTTGGTCCATACATAATTAGTTTTTTGTAACCTCCACTGTTCTTTACTGCTAGTAAGGGGACACATTTGAAATACTTAGTGTGTTAAGAACAATGGTAAAGGAAAGTTCCCCTCCTTGAATGCTTTTCCCTATCCTGCTGCACCACCAGGATTATTTTCACGGCAAATAGGATGTGTGAGAAGACCACAGGTTTGTTGGGCAAGACCCTACGACAACAGCAGCAGTAAGAATTCACAACACATATAAATACAGGTCTAGGTCAATATGCAAGCATCATTTCTAACTCCCCTAGGAGTCCTCAGAAAATAACGACCATTTGTTTACACAAGTTTCAGATTGTTTACGCATTCCAGAATACACCATGTGGCTGAACCCACAATCCCAAAGCAGGAGACTTGGCTTCTCCCAGTACTCCTTCAGAAATTCTGCTAATAAATGAGAAACCTATATTCATTTAGAGTTTCTCACCATGATGCCATTATGGAAAAAAAAAAAAAAAAAAAAAAAAAACCCTTGTCTATGCCACACGGGTTTTAAATGATGGTCTTCCTCTCTGCTGGTAACTTGGATATGCCAGAATTTTTCCCAGGCCCTGTAAGCTGAGTATGAAGAGGAAGCGTCCAAAGTGCTGCAGAGCAGCTGGTCCCCCATGTCAGCTGGAATGACTTGATGCTGAAATACAGAACAGATGAACAGAACTCTTTCAAAGCCTGTTTTGCTGTAAATGTCTGCTAAACTGCTAAACACACTGACAGTTTTTGTCTCAGCTGTAAGTGTAACTGGTTCCAACTAGAACTTTGCTTCACCTGAAATTTCAGAATTTGAACTTGTTTTTGCTCTAAGGCAATTTAAAAAAGTGCTTTTGGAAGCTAAATGGAATTTCAGAAAAAAAAAAGATTTGTTTTCAGAATTGTGAAATTTTATCCCAATGTTTATTTTACAGAAGTTTCATTTCCTTCTTTTACATTATTTAACAGCTCGTTAGCATCAGTTCACAATCAGGCCACTGCTGGCCTGTTATAATGGCACATAACTTATTTGTAATATTATTTTTGTTTGTTTCTTACATCTTCTAACATCAATAATAAACAATACGTTTGTTAATGATGTTATAAAATATCAACTAAGAAGTCCTCCAACATATGAAGGATCACACCTAAGCAAAAAAAAAATCCAGAAATTCAGAAGAAAATTTACACAAAATACTGTTTTGTTTTCAGAGTATTTTTTTTCTGTTGGAAATTCTAGTTGATACTATGCCACATGTAAAGAAGACAAGCAAAAACACATTTAAATGAACCAACTGGCAAAAAATACTTGACACAAAACCTTTGCCCATATCTAACATTAACATAACCACAATATACTCTCTGCATGAGCCCAGCCTTCCTCTTGGATTTTAATTCCAGAATTGGAAGGCATCCTTTTCTCATCTGGGTATGTATTAATGTTCCAAAATATGCCACTGTCAGATGTATTGTTCCCAAAGTGCTGCTTTGCAAAGGTCAGATAAGGAGTGTAAACCAATAAAAGCATTTGCTATGTTGTCACCAGAACATGGAAATGGCAACATTTTTTCCCAATGTGAAAGTATTAGAGAACAAAAAAAAAAAAAAAAAAAACCACTGCAGAAGTTAAAAGGAGTAATATTTCTAAAATTATCGTACTCTGAAGTTTAAGCCCTTAGTCCACTTGGAAACCACACCTGCAACTCTGAAAGCAAGGTTTATCTCTGTTTTTCAGACATGAAGATGGCTAGTTTATTATGCTTATTAAAGGTTTATTGTGATTATGTTCTTATGCTGATGATGGTGGTGACTTGTTTTTATGGAATCGTGTAACTAATAATAATAACAAAATTTATAAAATAAATGCAATAATAATACCCCTGAACTGAGAACATTCACATTTGCAGCGTTTATACTCTCAAATATTTTATTCACTGTATTATAGTAGAAAATTCGAGTTCTGGTCTGAGTATCTCAAAAGCAACAACTCCACTTTTTCAGATGCTAAGTCGAAAAAGCTGCCAATTTAGGATAAAGTAACTCTGACCTTCCTTCATCATGGATGAGTTTGCATCAAAGGAGTGAGCAGGAAACGGTATGCAATACACTATCTTCTAAGAACTTCAATCAAGTCCCACAGACACTAGGTATCTTTCCTTCATTACTTTTTTATTCTTCTGATCTGTTTGTCTTTCCATCATTCTTTTCAATCATTTTTTTTCCATCCTTGTCTTTCTTAACTGAACTACCACAGCCCAAACTCACCTAAATTAGAAATAAATATATGAATGATACGGCAGCTATGACAATGCCAACCTGCAGGCACATTATGTGCAAGAGAGTGTTGAATTTGTACAGTACCTATCTTCTCATCAAGGCATTGATAACAGGAAGTCCTGACATAGTAATATTTACTAGAACAGGCACTAATGATAAAGACAGCGAACATGTAAAAAGATTTTGCTGGAATCTGCTCTTTTCTCAAAATCAACCCTAACAGATTCAAAAGCAGAGAGAGAAGGAAAGTAATATGATCTAATCCAAATACATGGCAGGCCTTTCTGGTAATGCAAATCAGGTTGAATGAGCCTACTTCATCAGTTGAGCATTAGGAATTTAAATAAGCACTGAAATAGTTTTTCTGAAAGAATATTGATGTCAATCAAAAGGAAAGGAATTAGAGTGAAACCACAATCTGCATTTTGTAGTTGCTGCCAGATGACTTCTTCCACTCACAAGGCATTCCAGTAAAAAAAGAATGTACAGTCCTAGTATTTTGTATGTGTATTATTTATCTTGGACCATTTAGTATTATTTATTTAGGACCTATTTGGTCCTCACCTCCATTTGGTAAGCCTTGTATTTTGGCTTTAGTAAAGATGGCACAAGTCAAATTTCAAGGTGCTTTTAAAATCAGAATATGCAAATGAGAAACCCAAACCACCACCAACAAAAAACCCCACACTTTCACAGCACTGTTTTTGCACTGATTCTTAGAAAAATATTTAAATAAAAGGACCATAAGTACTAAAAGTTTGAATGAAAAGGATCACATTAATACCTATCAAACAAGAACACTAGGCATTCAATATCACAACTAGACTGGACATACTCTACAATCTCAATTCTTGACAGCTCAGCAATTCCTCTTACCAAAAATGTATAAAACACTCGATAAGTGAGGACTAACTGCTCATATCTTCTAGTATCTGGCAGTTGAAACTGACTTCCGTGCCTCATGGCAAGGGATTTCCTATCGCTTTACCTGGTAGAAAGGAGGACACTTGATCATCTTCTGCTCTAGAAAGTAGTTCTTAATAACTAAAACAGCAACATGGAGCCTTTATCATTCTTTTGATACCTTTAGCACTTGCATAAAATATTAGCATTCACCAAACAAAATGAGTAATATTTTCATATTGTTTTATTTGGGTAAAAAAATTAAATATTGCAAGCTGCCCTATTTTTTTTAAATAATTTCTTCTGCCTAAATACACATTTTTCTATTAATAAATAGGCTGAAAAAGATTCTCGCATAGGTATTATTTCTTTTTATCAGGATTATTAAGGATTATCACCTAAAATTCTCTAACCAAACTGACAACTCTAATTTGAATTCTTAATGAATTCTGAGTTTCAATGCCTATGAATGAGAAAGCATGCTTTAATAGTGAGAAAGGTTGTTTTAAAAATGAAATAATCCTAATCCTAAAATGCTGTGTTTCTCCTCCAAACAGCATCCAGGAAATTATATTTTATTTCTACTTATGTACCTTTAAATAGATATAGAATTACAAAGGAGAGTGTATGAGTACACCTTTCAGGTATAGACGTTCTTGGAGAACCGCATTACACAGACTTCAAGTGCTGTGTTCATGACAAAACAGCTTGACAACAAAGTCTGTATTGCCTTGTGATATGGCCAGCTTTCTAAACAAATCTCTACTTCATGGTAATTAAAATGCCCTTTTTTATATATATAATCCCTAATACTGAGAATACTGACATGTATTATAGAGGTTAACATTTCTTCTAAATCTGATTTGTATGACAGCATTTTTTCATTTACATATGTTAATATAGAATTAAATATAAGATATTCCATGCATGCCGCTGAAAGAAAGATCATTACCTGTATCTGTTTTTGCAAGAGTATCCAGTTTGGCTCTTTCATCACATTATCAAACTTGCACTTTAAAAGCCATACACTGAGCTAAACTGCATGCCATTCTTCCAGAATCCTCATTTTACCATCATTAGTAAAGATCCATGTAGAATTAATTCAATACTTTTCACAACCTTACAAGAAAATGATATTTTTCTTAATAAATAAAGTAATTAAGAAATAGAAAATCCTTCTAATTACATCCCAGGAAGGGCTTTAAATTAGAAATTATTCTCATAAATAAAGACCACTACATTACAATCAACCAAATCATTCAGATCCATAAGTTTTATAATCAAGATTAGTCTACAGAGCTTTTTTCCACTAGTTGATTTCAGCATTGATTGGCCAGAAACAAAATACGTTATGTAATTTACAACTATAAAGACAACATTATACAGATTATTTATTTGGTAATGAAATCAGGAAAATAGCAAAACCTCCATAGAAACTGGTTTACAAAGCATCACATTTAAATAGCTGTAAAACAGTTTAGCAGTACACGTTTCTTAAATAAGTCTGTGCTAATGACTTCAGAGGTATTTTCATACTCTACAAGGACAAGCCAGGACTAGGGAAAAAAGAATCCAAGAAATATTCTCTTTGCACCATTCTTCTTTAATTGGCTGAGGTCACTGGGAGAGGAGCTGTGGGGTCTCCAGTGCAAAGGAATTATCCAGCAAGAGCACATCCTGGCAGGCCCCGTGTTCCTTGGCACGGAGGGCAGGGAGGTGGGCAAGCTGCCCAGCCAAGGCTGGGAGCGCTGCTCAGACCCACGACTCCAGCCGGGAAGAAGCGTCCACTCCCAAACATCCTGGGAGAACGCGGTCTTGCCGGGAGACGTCCACAATACAGACTGTACTGCCATCATGTGGAGGCTATTCCTGTTTCTCCTCTCACTTTCTGAGTATTTTTCTTAGCCTTCTCTGATAGGGTTGGTCAATCTGCCCCTAGCCGTGCAGCAATAGCCAAGGCTATGAATACTCCTGCTGCAGGGACCAGCTCCTTTGCCTCTAATAAAAAGTAATTGCTGGGGGTAAATAACAAGCGCAGAAGGTGGTAATGGTGGACCCAGTAAGGAAAATTTGTAGGAAACATATGAAGCACAGGATTTTTTTTTTTTAAGAGTATGAACTAATTACTGTGCTCAGGATTAATTCAGCCAAAGAACATTTGTTTTCACATGTCCCTGTGATGAGATCTAATGTGAAGGCTTTCTGTTGGCTAGCTTTGAAGTTGTATTTTATTATCTAAGAAGTTCTGTGACCGATTCAGAGGCAGATTATACATATCATAGTAACAGAGGGACCCCAGGGCCCCCTCGTATCCACTGCTTTTAGATTCTTTATTTCCATCTGACTAGTATCTATTCATTGTGTATCTCAGTTCTTTGTTGCAAATTCACCATTGGGCACACTTTTATTTATGTTCTATTTTAAGAAGTTTGAATGTTTCATCTCTCATCTGCTTTCTCCACAAAACAAGAAGGATATTTTAATCCCCTTTTCTCTATTTGGTGCTAGGGAGACAGTTAGTGACATGAAAATTTCACAAAATTCATGTTTTCAATATTCCTCTGCATTTGCTATTTCTCCAATTTAGTATCAACTTTACACAAAGCTTCCTTTCTAATAACACTTTTCAAAACATGTTTATGCAATACAAAACATGCTTCCACGTTTCTAAAAACTAGGCATCTATCTGGAACAGTAAGAAATACTTTCTAACTGGAAAGTATCTGAGTTAACTGCTTGTTCTCCTGATTTTTAACTTGAAATATCTCAGAATTTTTTTGAAATATGCTCATGTTGGCTCTTTCCTTTGACTTGGACCTTTTCTTCCTATTACCATTGCCTAAAAACAGTCAGTCAAGCCAGGATTTCTAAGTAACTCGGGTTTTATAGCAAAGGTTATTTCCAAATCCTTCCCTTTCCCACTCTCTCCTCTGGTTTGCAAAAATAACACATACATATTCTAGCTCAGTTCTCATTCAACCACCTAACAATAACAAAAATACATTGTGCAAACCATAGGTGGTGCATTTTGCCAGGTCTAACACCATGGATGATGGATACAGCATGCTGCAGAGACAGAAGACAGAAGGCTGGAGATGCCATGGACTGCAGCCTAAGCAGCCTAAGCGCGGCAGCCACGACAGGCAGATTGTGCAGGGTCTGGCGGGTGCAGGTGAACTGCCAAAGACATTGCATGGACGAGCATGGGAGTTGAGCAAAGAGCTTCATTCAGGATGAACGACCCGCAGACCAGCACACGCTTGCCCTTCTCAGACAGACAAAGCAGCACCAGAAAGGAGCCTTGGCATCAGCTGTCCTCCTGTATCAAGCAGACACACATGGCATACGGATATGTAACATATTCATTGCCTCACTCTAAGCACATCTGAAACAATATAGCTATACAAACAAGTCACTTCAAGCTGGACTAAGATGATAGACTTTAGTGCATGAACTGTTCACCATGCTTTCGGCATTCTCTTTTTCTTCAGGATGTGCTATGTAGCTTACACATCCATGAAGATGTGCTTTGGGCTACAGCGCGATCACAGGCAGCCCCAGGTGGTTAGCTAGTCTGCTGTAGAGCCACAGCCCACCAAACATCAAGGTAACTTGTTTTCATAGACATATAGTAAAAGACAAGCCCTTTGTTAGCGGACCAAAACAAAAGATCAATTTTTAGAGGTCTCAGTAATGAAAATGGATTATGGAAGTGTGCTACAGACTTCTACGAGGAATTTTATCATATATAACAACCACCCATATGTGTTATAACCTACTGACTTCAGCAAGTTTGTACTAACACTATTCATTCTTCAGAAAGAGCATCACCACAACTGAACTTGGCATTTGTGCTGACCATCATAACAGAAAGTCAGAACCCAGTGATCAAAGAGAATGCCGTAGACACATGAAGCATGGTTAGCTCAGGAATCAGGCAAATCGGTAGGTTACCTGCAAAGCTGGCACTGATATTTGATTGTACCCGTTATATGTACAATAAATGTCTCAGGTATTCAGCTGTGGCCGATCTAGAATTCTTTATGAATACAAAATCCATTTCAGTAATGAACTAAAAACCTCCACAATTCGTAAGTAGCTTCTCTAGCTATCTCCCAAAACAGACTCACACGATATTAATTCTTTCACTACAGTTGATGACTTATTTAATGCATGCAATTGTGCAAACACAGAATCTTTATTTTCCACAACTCTTCTTTCACCAAGTGTTACAGATAAAAAATAAAGCACAGAATTCATCACAAAAGCATTTCAATTCACCTACTCATGACAAAGCAGCCATCAGTTTATAACATGGCCATCACACCAAAATAATTTCCCAGAACAAACTCCGAACTTGTTGACTGTTCAACAAATTGAGCAAGGAAAAAGCTTTTTGCATTTTTAAACATATAATTGATTCAATTACTGTGATATTGACTAGGAACCACAGCACCACAGAAATCATCATGACTCATGCTCAGATCATTTTACAGGCCTTTCCTATTTGCATAAACATCTCCTCATCTGCCTTCTCACTCTCTCCAGCTTTTCACAATATTTTTTCTACTTATTTCTGAATAATCTCTGATGTGCTAGACAGGCTCCATAATCAGTATGTTTCCCTAAATGTAATAAACTCATTTAGTCACCACTCCTGCTGTGGTGCTGTGACTGTTTTTCATCATATCGCCTCTAAGCATTTAGTTGCTAGTTATTCCAGTTTACAGCTTTATTCTTGGTGTGAAGCATCACCTTATGGAATACTGTTTATTTTTAATAAAAATAATTAGTTGCCAAGCTGCATATGCACTTCTTATTAGGTGGAACAAAAGTCATATTTATTCTTAGGTTTATTGAAAACATTATTTAACTCGTCATAAAATAATTGCTTTGCTCCATCCATAGTTCTGTTTAATTATGTAGGTCCTTGCAGTCAAACAAACACTCCCTTTCCCACCTTGTGTGTATAATTGGTCTTGCATGTCATTTTAATACCTAAAAGCTGAATTTCCACGATGCTTTCCACCATCTGAATGATTCATTTTTTTCTATACTTACCTTAAAACGTATTTATCAGCAGACGGAGTTCAGTTCTCTCAAGGAACTGAGCGCTTTTTGGAAGTGTCAGTTTGGTCTTCTGGCATCTCACTGCTCACTTTTGGAAAACCCAAACAACAAAGCAGAACGTTAAACTCTGTTCTTGTCAGGAAGAGACATTACCAAAAATAATGTGTTCCTCCTCCATCTTCTGATACGCTCCTATTTATTAAGGAACAAATAATCGACTCCTCAAATACTCTTTTTTACATTCCCTTGCCCTCAACTTGTACCCACAGAGCAATTGCGATTCCAGTTGTGTCGCTATTGTATATGCCATTAATTACTTCAGTAAGACATTATAGCATACCCAGTACAGACTGTAAACATTTTATGTCATTAGGTAATGCACTGAGGCCTTTTTTACGCTATAACAGCTTTATTTATATACTATGTTCTGCATAATTAGCTACTAATGAGGCTCTAACTTTTACTGCTCTAAGGCCTAGATATCTGTTCATCTCCCAGTGAATCCATTTTTGCTGTCTCATTAAGACACTAAAAAACCTGAAAATTGTATTTAATTAAAAGCTAAACTACCTCTGTCTGGAAACATTAATGAACAGATGCACTCTAAAAGGAAACACAAAAACTTTGTCAGTCCAGAGGACAATATGCATGTATTGCAAAAAGAATAACACAAAAAGATAACATAGCTCACTTATTTTCATGGCTAGAATCTTGATGTTTTTTCTTAGCTTTGTCCTTTTTTTTTTTTTTTTTGGTCTACCATGCACCTAACTAATCTTTAAAAACAGCCATCAGTAGAATTGTTTTCTAAGGAATTTCTGGGAGTCTTACATTTACTAATTCATTTAATACAGGAGGACTCCATTACAGGAATACATTTGGTAATGGTAACACTAATTCACATGCAGAAATAAACCACCTCCTGCATTAAGCTTCATTTTGTATGTTCAGCAATGCTGCCTATATCCTCAGGCTGAAAAAGGCATGAGCAACAGACCACAAGAAATGGCAAGGCCCTCTTAAAATCATGGTTTGCCCTTATTTTGAGTCTCCCTGATGTCTTCTATTCCTGTCAACCTTTTGAATCACATTTCCTGACTTTTTTTCCCCATAACTACAAGAATTAGTATTGAAAAAATTCATCTGCCTACATGACAGCAGAGCTGTTGCAAAATAATCAAAAGCCCTGATGATACTTCATTTCTTGCCTTCTGCATATAGCTTAAGCAATTAATCAAATAAAACAAAATACTCAAATATATCAAGTTATCAGAGAGAAACAGTAAATAATTTCAAAATACACTGAAGAAACAACAGGTTGTCCCTTAATCTTGCCAACACAGATAAAAAGGCAGTGAATTTCACATTGTTGCAGTGGTAAAAATGGAGACTCCATTTTTGAAAAAGCCCTCAAAAGAGAATCTTAAATAAAAATGGGATTATCTGCATCAAAAAGGAATATAAATGAAAAGCTGCTTGGAGTCATTCTACATTTAGATGTTCACTATACAGCCTCATCCAAAACATGCCAAATTCACTGGCTCTCAGCACATGCGGCATGGCTGTTTCTTGTCAAACCTTTGGCAAGAAAAGGAAGCCTGAATCTATCAACCAGACAAACTGGAAAATTTACACGGATAAAATAAGGTGGCTCTTGGATTCACCTGACCATTTTCTAGTTGTTCATGAAAACTGAGGTATTAAAATTATTTAAGAGCCTAGATTTTTTGTGCAGTTAAGTCAGTTGCTGTTGTCCTTCCATTATATGGTCTTATATAGTTCAGCAGTCAGCCAGATTCATCGGTAACCACAAATTAGCAGGATTGTTATGCACACTTCTAAATTCTATCCCACCCCTTAGCCTATTTCTAACTATTTATTATCATGCATTGGAGCAATAAGTCTTCAGGACTGGTAAACTCTTACAGTTCTTCCACAAACTTCCCAAGTGTGGGACATCTGCATATCCCAAACAAACACTGTTTACTACCTTGTGTAAACCCACCAGACTCATTACCCGTGTACTAATGACCTGGTTTCTGTTTGCTTCTAAATCACAGAACAGAGTAAAATCCAAGAGAAGACCCACAGACTATGTAGTAGGTGAGATTACATGATATACTGTAACAAATCACACAACCTAGAAGTTAGTCCCTATAAACAAAGCAAATCCAGTACAGATTTACTGTTCTTTAAAAATAATTACATTGTAAATTCTTCCCCATGAAATTGTGCTGGGGTAGCTATACAGAAGTTTACCTGTAAGATGACCTGCATTGAATGAATCTGAAACATTGCCATTTTCGAGGATGCTTTCTACACCCTTAACTATGCAATCAGTTTTATTTTCTTTGCTGCTATTCTCTTGGTTGTTATGCAAGGGATGTATTTTCTTGCCTAGGGATGTATGAGTTGCCATTAGGAAGTGCGTTACTCAGTATTCCTACCTAGGCTTTCCAGCAACATTTTAATGCTTGTGTCTCATCTACTGGTTTAATGATCTTCCCTACAAAAACATATTTCACATTAAGTAGCTGTATCACAAATTGCTTAAAAGAATCCAGCAAATGCCTTCAAGTACAAGAAGGAAGTGCACACAGAAATGTGGTGCCACGTGTTGCCAGCTCAAAACACAACCTTTCCCTTTCTCTCTGTGAGATGAGGATCTTTAAGCCCTACTTGGTGCCTATAGAGGCAGAGTGATTTAAAACCACTGACGAATTTGCCCTGTCTCTTCAGAATCCCAGAGAACTGCCTGCCGCTATGCATGGCATAACATACGTCTCTCCATGCTTTGCTGTGATACCTTTTTAATTCACAAAGGGTAAGCACTGGTGAAACTAAGACTTCCAAATTAGTATTCAGGAAAATCAAACAAACAAAAAACAACTCTTTTTCCACTGAAAACTTTGGTTTTATTTACAAGCCCCTCATCTTAGAGGCTTAATTGTTTAAGAAACTGTAAGCAAAACTGCTGTAACAATGAGTGAAAGCTAAACACCCAGACGTTTTTGAAGAAAGCATTTGGCAGCCATCTCAATACTTAGGTATTTAAAAACCTTTATATAGCTTCTTCATAACAACCTGCATCACACTAAGCAATTCAGACATGGCATTTTGACTTGGACAATTCAAATAGTTTTCTGAATATCTCTATATTACCCAGACATATTTTTGAGCAACTATTCCGTTTATATGAAATTATTATTCCTAATGATACAGTCCCTAGAAATATATAATGAAGATTCCCTTCTTGCTAACTGGTCAGACTAATGTAGTTTCCAAACTGTGTTACAAAAGTAATGTGAAAACGTACATCCATTTTAAACAAATAATACAGGAAATGGATAGAATAAATAACAAGTAAGACAAAGAAGAAAGAGCACAGTATGTAAAGAAGTAGAACTTCTGAAAAAAAATAGTTCCAGAATTATTTTAAAATAATATATTTTAGAAATAATATCCTTATTGATAAGGACACAGAAGACACTACAATCAGATGACAAAGAAGGGAAGGTCTTATTTTTATTGGAAATTCTTGATAGAAGCTAGATCAAAGGAACATACCAGAAAGGAGATGATCTTGCAAAGACTTCTGGATTAAATGCCAGCTTCCTTTACAAACACCAAGTCTGACCTTCCTGTTTTGCCTCACCTCCTGGTATAATCAGAAACTCACTTAGCAGATGGCACTAGAGCCCTACATACTGGTAAGAATTCTGGTCCTTATCTCCAAATTCAGGTACTTCATTCTTCTTAATGTGCAGAGTGCCTTAATCTCTTAGGAAAGCGTTTTCTAATATTAAACTAAAGTGCAGGTGTTGTGAATGCTTTGCAGCCTATTCTCCCTAAAGATGAAAATCCAAAGTAAGCCAACTTAATTAAGAATTAATTCCCTTTAAATCACAGTCTGAATTGTTCATTTCTACTTCAGTCTCTGATCAATAATTTGTGGCATGAAATGATTTACAAGACAGAGGGGCAAATTAATTAAGGCGACAAAAGCAATTCCATATTTCATCAGAAGGATTCCATCCTGTTTTTAAAATTTCATGTATTAATAAAAAGTTTTGGCCTGCTTACAAGGCTCTGTTATGAGTTTGATATTCACACAGACCCACAATGCCATTTTCATTTTATTACAACCACCCCTCTTTTCCTGCTCGAAGGGATAATCGCCAAAACTGTGTTTTAAAAGAATGCATTAGCTCCCTAGTCATTCTCTGAAAGTCTTCTGATTCCAGCTGCTGCAGAAATGCTGGGTTCCTTCAAATGCTTCACATCAAGACTGCAAACCTAAATAATCTTCCCATTAATTAACATTCTTGCTGCCCTTGAATGAAAAAACTCAACCCGAATGCTGGTTATTTTCTTCATGGTGATCGAAGACTGTGCTACCTAAGCAGCTGAATACAAAAAGAAGGCTACATAATTATGCTGCAAAATTTTCAGGTCTCAATAATAGTTTTTAAATCTCTTCAAATGAGTTTCTGGATCCAGCAGTCAGAGGTCATAACAGCTGCCAGTATTTTATGGTATTTTTTTAGTTCCTTGTAAACAAAAGGGAAAGTTGGGAGGACTGAGAAATAAATATTTTGATCTTCCATTTTAGTAAAAACAAAACCTTTTTTCATAATCACCTATTGAGTGACTATTTGACTATTGAGTAAAGAGTACTAGTCAGCAAGCTTCTGTTTAAAAAAAAAAAGAATAATTTAATGTTCACTGCAATTCAGTATAATAAAAATGATAGACTTCAATTCACACTTAAAGAGAAAAAATAGTCTGTTAAGGAGACTTAATTCAGAGGAATGTTAGAAAAGTCTTATCTGCCATATTGCCCAAACCTGATTCATTACAACAGCAACAACATTGTTTTTAGGAAACATTATTTGTCTTGGTGATGAAGATTATCTGTTTATAACTTACAGGCTATTTTAGTGGTAGGCAAAGAGTGTTTGGGATATTTTAGGAAGGGATTGATGCTTATTCCAATAAATCCTTTTCAATACACTACTAGATGATTATTTTTTCAATGTTCAAAAGTTTTGTCCTCATCACCAAATTTGTTTTGTTCACTTCAGTATGTGCATGTTAGCTACATTTAGCTCTGCTAAATGCTAAAACTAACTAAAACTATAAAAGCCCCCCAAAAATATGAAATCATGTTAACTGTTTAAGACAATCTCATAAAAATAAGCTTGGGACTTCTAGATGCTCAATTAGTAATATTCAGAATTGTCTGAATTGTCATGCAGTCCACTGTATTTGAACTTCCTCATAATTTGCTCATAACAACAATTTTTTTTTGTACTTTTTAGTGATCCAGAGAGGAAGATAAAAAGATGCTGCTAAAAATGCTTTATAAAATTATTTGAAAACTGACAAGTCAACTCACAAGAATTCATCTTAGAAGATGCATCATCTGATCCATTTTTGGTCTTAAAAATAGCTAGATACAGCCCTACAGCACCAAGAAAAATACTGGGGTTTGAGACCAAAGAAAGAAAAATAACTCTTAGTGGGCCAGGTTATAAGTGAGAAGATGCATCTGTTTGTGAAGGGACACAGCACTGAAGGACCAGAGTAAGTCCTACCACTCAGGATGATATTTTCCTTAAAATTATCCTTCTGCACAAATGCAGAAAAGTAAGGTAGCTGTAAGGTAGGATAAGGGTCTTTAATGGCCAAAAATACATCTGATGCAAAAAAATACCTATGCATCTACCACCACCATCACCATCATCTCCCCTCTCTTGTTTCTACAGCATTTCATATAATTCATGTCATGCGTCAGGAAGGAAACTGCTCACTCACAGAGATCACGACTGAATTTCACTCTGCCTGCTGTATAGCACTGAACAAAACAGCTAGTTGCATGAATAGAATCATTATCAGCAAATATTTCACAAGGAATAGTGGAGCTGGTATTTTTCACATGAGTAATTCTTATACTTGTACTATTGTCATCTGATTATGCCTGAAAAATGCCATTAGTCAATGGGACTTGTTGTGTGAATAAGGATAACTTTCATAAGAAGGGGAAGAATTAACTCCTGAATACTTAATTTCAATATGCTCACAATGCTCATAGTTTCAATGTGAGCACTTTAAATGGTCTATTTACACAATTTTCATCTGAATAAAATCAGAAATGTCACCTTAATACTCTTGTAAATTATGCACATTTTTTACAGCTAATGAGGCCGTCATCTTATTAAAATTCAGCATAGTAGTTATTTTTAAGTTATTATCATGTCTTCTAAAATATCTGCTATTCCACACTTCATTTGAACAACTTGCAGGTTCTAGGCAAACTATTTTTACTGTGCCTATTAAGCTGAATGATGGCTTTATGTCTGATTACACATGTTCCATCTTATTCAAACATTTGGCTACTGTCATTTCCAAAATCAGCATGGATTGTTACAATCCTGGTCTCAGGGAAATCAAAAAAAAGAAATCAGTTCATTTTGGTGGAAGCAGCCATAAATACTGAATTTACACTGTTGATGCTAAGAATAAAGATTACATTTAACATTATATTTTTTGATACCTTATTGGTTTATATGTAGCAAGATAACAATACATAAACTGCTATTAAATTTAGATTCAGCAAGGTAGATGTAGTCCCGGCTTTAGGTAGTGCGAAGAGACGCACCCCCATTTAAGGACTGATCTCCTCACATTATTTCAGTACACACTTACTGTATTTATGATCAGCAGTTCATAATGATAGTGACAATGTGTATTGTTGCTTAATGTTGAAAATTTGTTGCATAATGACTACAGTAAAAAGTAATTACCCCAGTAAGCCCTAGTAATTAAATTTACACATGTTCACATAACTGCCCTCTTACGTGCACAGTCCTGGCATTTATTCCTGTTCCCTGCTTCCCAACACAGATGTCATTTATGTCAACTAGACTGGTACCTGCCCAAAGACCAGGTGAACCTCTTCTGTAACAGAAAGGAGATGGAATCTATGAAGATCAGCTTGTGAAGACAAAAGACAAAATTGCTGCCAATGTTACTTTAACTGTGCCCGGTGCCACTTAATCTGTAAACTCAGCCAGTAAGTGATGCTGCAATTCATTTATGTGTTACAGCTATAGGTAGGTATAGAGATGATAGAGTAAAAAAAAAAATAAAATAAAATAAAATAATAAATAAACAAACAAGCTTCCATCAATAATACCTGAAAAAAGAGAAGAAACCCAGTTTTCATTCCTGAACAAAAAAAAAAAAAAGGTGGTGGTGGGGGGAGAATTAACAACATTTACTACCTCTCAATTGAAATTAAAATTATTAAAATAATTATCAGTCAGGACCAAAAGTCATCTCCAGCTTTAAGAGGATTTGCAGAGTTTTTCATTCAAGAAACTAATGTGGCCAGACCCTGAGGCATGCCCCACCTTCCCAGGGCCTTTCTGCTCTGAATCACACAGAGCTAGCTTCACAGCCATGGAAGTTCCCTGCTCCAGGCAGAAGTCTGTTCTCCCTGACCGCCTCTTTCCCCAGTTTTCCCTGCAGCAGCAGGAACTGAAGGGCCCAACTTCGCGTCCCCACGGGCACAGGACTTCACCCCGCTGCAGATGGCCTGGCAGGAGGCTGTGGGGCACTTCCACCTCCTCAGCCCACCCCGCAGCTCTGTGTCTCTGCACGGACTCAAGGGTTGTGTTGTTTTCATGGAACAGCTGATCCGTGAGCAGCTGCAGGGCACCTTGCACCCCTCTGCAGCAGGCCCCAGCTGCACAGCAGCTTTCGCATCTTTGCTTCAGTGACTCCCACAAGCCTAACATTTGCCCTTCCTTGGGCTTGACTAAATAACAGTACCACAGTATCTCTGATTCTGTTCACTAAACACAGCCAGGGAGTCCTGCTTCCCCTCACAAAATAAAGTGATCCCTTCCCTCAGAACACACATTGGCTAGAGCAGAAGAGGAGTCACCAAAGATGATCTGCTTCTCAGACAGGAAAAAGAAGGGCATCACCCAGCCCTGGGTTTCAACTCAGCGAGCGAATGACTCTAGACAGGGTTCCTGATCACCTGCAATTGCTCCCGCCTGCACCACACTGCCTGAAACTTGTGCCAGAGAGTCAGAATAAGTAGGAGAGCCCTTGGCATGCTGCAGCTATAGCAACTGCACCCTACCAGGCTTAACACAGTTCTGCATGGAGCCCTTTTAAAAGGCTCCGCCAGCTGGAATGATTCACAGCTCTCTATTCAGCACAATTTGCAATGCAGCTTCCCACCCCAGACCCAACAATTACACCAGGGCACACACTGATGGGGAAAGAGAAAGAGAGAAAAACTATTTCTATCCTGTAGCAGCTGCTCTGTACTGGACCCTGTACCCTCGTTTCGTACCCTCAGACTGCTTTCTCTCTTTCTGCATGCATGTGGCTCAAAGGCAGTCAAATTCACTCCAATCACATCCATGCAACTCCTGAGAGCACTACAAAGCACCAGCTGAAAAGAAATTAGGACAAACTTAACTCCATTTTCTATAAAGCAAACTTACAAAGAATTGAGCATGCGTCATCTATCTATAATTATGTGAGATGTATGGCAGGATAACCAGCTAGAAAGAAAATTGTTGTTAGTTGAATATTAATTAGACAGATGGATAAATGGATGGAAGGATGGATGGAGGGAAGGAACGAAGAGTTATTTTACATAATTACCATTTAATCTACGCCTGAGAGAGAGCCGTATAATGTTAGGCTCTGCTATGTGAAGACGATATGGCAGTCATACCTCCATCCTATTTACATCAGGTAAATCTGCAGTAACTGTTGTCTACCAGTGTTGTAAGCAACAACAAAATTTGTCCCACTGGGATGTCACACACAAGTTCACTTTGCTGGAAACAAATTCATGAACCAGTTGTATTCTTCTCACAGCCAAGTGATTGATTAGACAGCCCCAAAGGATCTTCCGGATCTGTCATGTTGATGTTGCACTGTTTGCGTTCAGATTTAGGCAGCTTCTTAGCACAGACCTATAAATGTCATTTGCTTCTACCAACACAGACAGCTGGAGTTGTCCCCTGAATAAAGGAGAGCTTACCGACACCAAAAAGCCTGAAGAAGCAACTCAAGATTAATGTGTAACTGAGAGAGAAAGAGCCTGCAATTAATCAAATGCTTTAGTATTTCTTGGACACATCTTCTTTGATTCTGCTTTCCTCAAGAATATGTAAATGAAAATCAAAATTTACACCTTTTTTTTTTTTTTTTTTTAAATAATGACAAAAATTCTGCTGCTACGATGGAGAACAGACTTATAAGGAAAATAATCATGCAGGATTCATGTTTCGTGGTATTAGGTGCTTGCTTTGTCACCTCTGACACATTAAGACGGTAGCTGCCACTGATCAAACTAAATAAGAAAAAAGTCTGTGGATTATTATTATGTATTTTATATTTTGATCAGAATTAATGTAAATCACTGTTCACTAACAAATAGCAGAACTATATGCAGTCTTACAGGAATAACAGGAATAACAATATTTGCAAATATAACTTTTACAAATATATTTACATATATTTTTATATACTACATATGTTTATTTATAAATATATATAAAAGTATAAAAAATGGTAAAAGTACTCTGCAGGCTTCATTACACTTAAAGTGCAAGTATCACTGCATTTGTTTTTTTATAGAGTTTCATAAATTTTGATGGTAACAGCAAAGGCACGAAGACTAATGGTGCCTCATGCCCTTGATTTGATCTCATGCTTTTTCCTGGTGTATGTCACCAAATCAAGAAGTGAAGCATGCTAACCTGCTGTGAGCCAATTAAAACACGTGCATGGATGTTCCAGTAGAAGCGCTGTATGTTACCCATTGAAACTGCAAAGAGAAAATCCCCACGACCAAACCCACAAAGTGGCATCTGCTGCTCTGCCTTAGGGGATCTGGATGGAAGCCCCCACAGCATCTAACAACCCGCACAGTTTTCTGTTACTGCCCCTGGAACAGAAATGCACACTGCGAAAGAAGAAACACCAGTCTCCCAAAACAGTCTTGACAGCTGACGTTTATAAAAAATAGCTATTATTCTGGCTCTTGACTAAATTAAGTTTTGGTCTGCAATGCCATTTAAGTCAACAATGAGCCAACACACAAGAATGTACACTGATGCTTATAAAACACAGTATTTTATTCTCTGATAGAGATTTTTTTTTTGGCTATTCAAAAACCATAATGTTGTCTCTAGCCAAGTAAAGAAACTTTCTCATCCTCTGGATGAAACAAAATGTTTCTTACAGAGAATAGTTTTGTACAGTTCTACTGAAGAAGATGCTTCTCGTTAATTCCTTAAAAGTTGATCTAACATCACTGTCAGCAAACGATTTTACGTTTGAGGATGTTGAGTAGGAACAGTGTTTCTCCATTATCTTCCAAAAACTTAAGAGAAACTATTTAGGTATATATATATATATATATGTGTATATGTATATATGTATATATGTATATGTATATACACCCTGTTCAGAAAGAAACTTCTGATATTGCTGAGTTTTGTTTTATTCTGTTTGGAATAGTATTTTTGGAAAAGAAGTTTCACACCTGTCACAACCTCCCATGCTGACATTTTCTAAACAACATGATTCAAATTTGGAGTTGAGATTACTTTTGGCATAGAAATGAAAAAAATAATTGGATTTTTACAATAATATTTTCAAAAAGGGCTCAAAGGGAAATTTCACAGATGACTTTACACCAAAAACTCTCTCAATTTCTAGCTTACAGAGAGTTCCAAGATTTTGGTTCTTCATTCCTGAGCCAGGAACACTGGGTATATTCATAGGGCTAAGTAACTGTGGGCTAGGAAGCAGACAGAAGCAGTGGACTCCTGCCTGGACCCACATTGCAGGGGACCTGTAGAGAGCTGTATTAGAAACACTGTGGCTGATAAGAGCAGAGAATGAACATGAATGTGCAAATTTGGAGTTGAGATTACTTTTGGCTGAAAAGACCAGAGAATGAACATGAATGTCTGAGCACAGGAGCAGCAAAAGGCCCGGCAGAAGAAGGGCTCATGTTGTGGCAAGCACAGCAGCAGATTATCCAAATTCCAGAATATTTACATGCAACCTCTTCAGTGACTCAGAAGAGGTCCACAAGCGAGCGGGAATGAAGCCAGTCTCCTCTCCTACAGAGGTCTAACAGTGTGTGTATGAACTGTCTTGTAACACATGGCTGAGGGGACAAGGGTCAGGCCTGAAACTGCCCTATTTGCCCATCCTATTGTAACTATCATCTATAACTATGTTGGAGGTATACTGGGGTTCACCTCCCGCACATTCTTCATTGCAAGGAGGTGGGAGCACGTGCACGCTTGTCACCACACTGGTCAATGTCACCAACCTTTCCTGTGTTCATTTCGAGGAATGCCAGGATTAATGAGAAGCTGCAAACTCACACGATGGGCAACAATATTAGTGTATATATTTGGTAAACTGGCATGTACAGGTTTACTGGAATATTAAATATATATATAAGAAATCACAAAGTAGACCTTTTTCAACACTCTCTTATCCTTTTTGTTTTTCTGTTCTGCCACATCTGCCACAAACAGTTTCTTATTTACACAGACTTTCAGAAAGGCTGTTACAGAGAAGCCCTATCTTCTGGTGATTTTCCAAGAATCACAAACTTTTACATGCCCTAAATATTTCTGCACAGTTTGTGTTCAGATGTTCAGGTTTAGAATTCTAATTTAGTTCCAGTTTTTGCTCGGATTTTAAGTCTGAGTCTTAAGAGGATGACTACATTTACTAAATAAAAAGGAAAATCTTGAGAAAACCTACAGTAAATCAGACAATGACATTCTGAACTGAAATAGATACATCGTTGAAGGTATGCTATTTTGAAAATCTTTTGAAAATGAATTATTTGTCACATTCAAGATTTAAAAATTTATAGATACAACTTTCTACAAGTTAAATCCTTAGCACCTATTTGAAAAGTGTCTAAATTAGGTTCTTAAACTCCTACTTCCCCTCACTTCAATATAATACTTCTGTCCTTCAATCTTCCAGCTAACAAACATTATCTTCAAAGAATTTCATCTTTGAGTCTATGATTCAAAAATACTCCGTTGAGACATCCGCAACTAATCTTAGCAAACTTCCACTCTGCTTTTAAACCATAAAAAGGGATGCCTTTTCTTCTGATGTAACATATTTGATCAGACAACCAAAGCTGACAGGGTTACTCGAGCAAATTACACCTATTTAACTTTCTTTCGTCTCTGAAGATAGATTTTGGAGTAGGGTTAATGCTTCAAGCTTTGATATACTAATTTAAAACATTTTCAGACCAAGAAAATTTGACTCATTTCTACTGATACTTATGAATTGTTTTCAGAAATCTCCCCAATAAAAGCATGAAGCTAAATGTACATGTATATCATTCTGCTTATAGCAGATAGAAACATCTTCACCTTAGCACGTAACATCTTATTTATCTGTTAAAAAAAATTTTTTTTAAACAGCAGGTATATGTTCTTAGTTCTCCTGTATTATAAGTTACTATATATATTAAATACATGACACACATGCTTGCAGAACCATGAAAAATGAAAGTAACTTATTTAAGGAGACAGCAAACATCCTTCTTTCATGCCAGTATGTTCTCCTTTGTAACAGAAGCACTAGCGTACAATAGACATGACAGTTAATATCTCTATATGCCTTAGAAATAAGTACCTGAAAAATTCTGGATTATGCTCAGTGAAGCAATAGGTTTCTGACAGCTTCTGCTCCTATCTGGTTTTCCAGTCCTCCTAAAAATACCCAGCCAAATCACAAAATCAAACATTAGAACATGATGAGAAGATGGCCCCAGCTGGCTGTTGAAATGAAAAGTTCCACATAGAAAATTTTCTTTTGTCTTTGTATCTCCTGTAGTACGTGTGGTCCAACTGACATTTTTGCAGAAGCAAATGCAATAACAGGGACAGTTGCTCAAATTTCAATTTGAAATGAAAGCGAGAAAAGAAACACTAGCTAGCAAATATATTCAAGAATGCATATTCTTTGCTTTTAAAATAGAACAATAAAATATTTACATATAATCACTATTTTCAACGGAACAGAAAAATTAGACTAGTATGCAGACAAAATATTGTAAATATTTCCAAATCTGGAAGATACAGTCTATTCCTTTGCACTTTTTAATAATCTCAGAATAGATACCAATATTCAGAGACAGAAATACAGCAAAAGCAACAGAAAGGCAAATATAATAGACATATACCCAAATACTACTGTATTGAATGAATAAAGAGGACACACTAAGGAATAGTGTCTTCCAATTTTATTTGCCCCCCTCTTTTTTTGGTATGTGTATGTTTAAAATAAATATATATATATATATATATTTACAAGAATTTCAAATTCATTGTGAAACTCCAGGAGTATTTCTGCATAAGTCTCAATGATGAAGAATTATTCATTGAAATTTTCTTAATCATCTAGATAATGAGTCTACATCTTGAATGAAATTCTGGGAAGTTGCTCCTACAGAAGCATGAAGATAAAACTTGGATATTTTGAATATATGCAGTTTACAAACTGGTACTTGTTTTGCATGTAATAATTAATAAAATATTAAACATTTTGAAATGATGAATACTTTGCAAATAATGTGTCTGGTTCATATATCCTTTGCAAAACCAAATTCTGAGTTACTGTATGTTAATTGATCTTCTGTAAAACTCTCATATAATTTCATGGGTTTACTGTCAGATTCTGCACAGCAGGAACAGTTTTCAACAGACTATTCTACTTCTTTTGCCTTTGATTTGCTCCAGAATTAAATACAGAACTTCAATGTATATTATGGAAGAAATTTAACATATTGAAGCACAAAAATAGTCTGAGTCCTGCTGTTATTTGTATATTGATGTAATAGATATTCCAAATGCAGACAATAAATGTGATGACATAAACCACAAAACCACAGATTTCACTGTGGAAACCATGTGTATTCTTAGATATAACTCAGATTTAATATATGTTTTGGCACAGTATACTACTGAGCTGAATTTTCATATGGTTGCCTACTGTAGTATCTGAATACATAAACTACTGATACTCTGTGCACATACAAAACATTCTGGGTTCTGTTTATTAATTTTCAGTAGATACAGACAGATTCAGCAAGTATAATAACATTATGTAGAGCAGCACTATGGCTGCAAAAGGATCCTAATGCACATGGACAGAGATATCAATTTAGGATGACTGCAACATGACTGCTATGTTACAATAATGTTAGAAGCTCTTCTTTTATGTCACAGCAATGCCACAATAAATTTGTTCTTGCTATTTATGCAAAAGTAAGTGCAATACAGGCAATAATGAATATTCAAACATATAAAGCCTAACAGTAATTTTAGCTACACAGCTTGCTGACACAGTAAGTCTGAGAGCTCTGCTTGCCTACACTATGACACTGGCTTGTGATATTGTCATCTCCCCAAGCCTGGAAACAGAAGGCCTAAAGAAATGCCATTTCTTTGCAAGGATGTGATCAGAAGAAAAAGCTGGGATTTGCTCCACAAAATCATACACACATCAGAGCTCTGAGCAAAAGCTAACTTTTAAGCACTTACCAGAATCTTAATGTCTCAATTTCCATGGTATTTCCCCGCACAAGGGAAAAATTAGCAATGATCTTAGAAGCCTATGGGATAAGGTTCTGCATAGAAAATAGAGCAGAGCTGAAATCTTTAACCGTAGATCTTGATTGTGCTTAAACATGAGACAAATACTGAGATGCAGAGTGCTCAGCACCAAAATGCACTTGGGAAGAGACTGAAATAGACTCTGAGGATACAGGCGTCTTGGAATACAGCCATGCTGTAATAACGAGGTACGGTAAGCAGCTAGAGATAAAAAAATATATATATGCAGCTGTGAGCAAGGTGGGAATGACTGCAATGTGCTGGTTAGATAAACATGAATCTATCGGATACTTTCTGAAGGACTGATACAACCTTAAATTTGAAGGCTTGGAGAGCAATGTAAACAGTGTAATAGAAAATTGTTTTAAATATCTGCTATGATACTTTAACTCAAGCTACAATAACATGATGAGTAATTTCCTCATAATTTGACACACATCATATGTCTGTTGACATGTCTGCTGACATGTCTCTGTTGCAAAGTCCTATATACTTTAAAGGATTTTCCTCTGCAACATTTCTGTGTTGGAGAACGTGGACTAATGAAATTAGTACTTTGCAAAAATTTCCAAGTACTTAGAAATATCCTGCAGACAGACCATGACATGTAGCATGTTTTGAAGTCCTAAAATCTGCAGCTTTAAATTTGCTCTGAATGGAATAATTAGATAGTATTTTGTATTCCTGTTAAAAAGTTTTGCACATGAATTACTTTTAAGCCACTGCAAGAATTAAATAGAAATTTGACAGCAAGAAAAGGTAGCAACTCTCAAAAGTAATCTAGGTATGTCAAAAATATAAATTGCTGCCTTATTCTTTTCTTTTTATGATTTCTGACATAAGAATGGATTACATTTGTACTGTTTTCTACTTTGCTTAAAATTTTTGTCATTCATATGAAGACAGAGCAAGAAGAAATAAAAATCCATTCTTACTATTGAGTGTAAAGTATTGCATGACAGTTTTAAAAAATGAAGCAAACAGCACAAATACAAAAGAAATACAATTCTAATAACGAGAATTGCAGCTTTAATAGAAAAATCCTGTGAAATTAACTGATGCATATACAATTTTGGTACAGTCATTCAGATACATGACAATATTACAGGTAGGGCCTGCAACATTTGAAAGCAACCAAAACATGATGACCTTTAAGTTGTCAAAATTATTATTGTGATTTATGCTTTTTTTCTCTCCATTGTTACAGTCAGTGCCCTTGCAATAAATGTATTTGGTAACATCTTCTGCTCTATCTACTTTTCTTGTAAAATAAATGAAAAGTTTGAAGCCTCTTACACATCATTTTTAACATTCTGCATTCGGCTTTGCTGGCAACTCCACCTCCATATTTATCTACAGATACAATCTCATGAATATATAGGTAAATACTCAGAGTCAATGAAACAGAATGTGCAAGATTCAAAAACAAAAAAACAAAATGAAACCTAGTTCTCTTTTTGTCATGTTACTACATGTCATTAAATATATATCAATATTACTACTGCTACTATATATCATTAAATATACAAGGCACACTGATTCTGATAGATCAGGCTGTGACACAAGAAAAAAGTGGAAAACAGGACAAATACACCAATCCTGCACAGGCACTCATGGTAGCAGCAGGCCGTGCATCCTCACTCACTGCCTGGCAGTGGGGATGAACAGAGCCGGTATTAACACCACACAGCAAACAGGGCAGGCTCACAGTCTTTTATGTTCTCAATAAATCTGCATCTAGCACTATATCCTCCAGTTAAATTTGCTTTACAAAGCAGTCTCATGCAGGACAGAGGCACACTGTGTCCCTTTTTCTCTAATAATGTGCAAGGTCATTATTTTCTCTAACCACAGAATTAATAGCAGAAGGGAATAAAGTATCACAAGCAAATACCCATCCCTTTTCCCCTCCAATTCACATTAAGCAGGTATGACATACAAAACAAAGACAAGCTCAAAAACATTACAAAAAAGAAAATGTAATTAGACCATGCTAACTATGTTCATCTACTCAAAATAGAAACTGAAATTCTCTCAGGAGAGGACTTTTGCCTAGCTCTCTACTCTGGGTGGTTAACGCTCAGATAAATGGGAAGTCAGTTAGCATATTGTTGTCTCCTTTTAGCCTAATATGTGGGCTACAGAGAAGTTACCTATGTCTTCAGGCTGTAAGAAAGGGCAGGCCTCAATTGAATCTAATCAGACAGCATCAGCTGATAACTCTAAAGTGTGGCTGATAAGGATTACTCCAAAAAGAATGAAAGATGATGTTTATTGCTACTCATCAGTTTCTGGCCATCCCAAACACGGATAAAGGAGCTGATTAATAACCGTACTGGTAACACAAGTGACTAGATACCATTTAAATAACTGATCACATCCAGGGCATGGAGACTGAACCAAAAGACTCTGGAAAGCAAGAGTTTGTCACTAACACCTAGGAAGAGCTAGATTCAGATGCAGAAGACTTTGTAAAGGCCGGTTCCTCACAGGAAAAAATGAACAGAATAACACCCTCTGAGCATCATGCAGT
>NW_010580860.1:351267-375084 GCF_000705375.1 Tinamus guttatus | reverse complement strand
TTGGAAGGGACCTCTAGAGATCATCTAGTCCAACCCCCCTGCTCCAACAGGGACACCTAGAGCACGTGGCACAGGGTGGCATCCAGGCGAGTTTTGAAGATCTCCAGAGAAGGAGACTCCACAACCTCTCTGGGCAGCCTGTTCCAGGGCTCTGTCACCCTCACAGGAAAGAAGTTCTTCCTCATATGGAGATTAAACTTCCTATGTTTCAATTTACACCCATTACCCCTCATCCCATCACCAGCCACCACCGAGAACAGCCTGGCCCCTTCCTCCCTACAGTCACCCCTCAGGTACTTGAACATGTTGATCAAGTCTCCTCTCAGCCTTCTCCAGACTAAACAGGCCCAGTTGACTTTGCCCTCATACAATAGATGCTCCAGTCCCTTAATCATCTTTGTGGCTCTCTGCTGGACCCTCTCTAGAAGCTCCATGTCCTTCTTGTGCTGGGGAGCCCAGAACTGCACCCAATACTCCAGGTGCAGCCTCACCAGGGCTGAGCAGAGGGGCAGGATCCCCTCCCTTGACCTGCTGGCAATGCTCCTAATGCAGGCCAGGGTCCCACTGGCCTTCTTGGCCATGAGGGCACATTGCTGACTCATGGTTAACCTGTTGTCAACCAGGACTCCAAAATCCCTCTCTGGAAGGATTTGCCTGTTATTTCTGAGAGAAAGGGAGAAAATGTGGAAAACAACTAAACAAATCCCAGTCTACTTCCTGCATTTCAAACGGGCAGAGTTAATTAGTTGTGTAGGTGCCTGCAATCATTCTTAAAGAATTTATGCAAAGCTGCTCTGTGGGACAGCACACAATACTCTCTTGACCAATTATTAGGATTATATAGCTATTAAAATTATATTTTAGAAGGAACTGTGTAGCCATGCTCTCCAGGGAAGTTTTCAGAAAAAAATATATGGCCATGGTTATCTCAGATAAGGCAAATTAAAGGAAAGTTTAAAGTGCACTTCCTCCCTCATATTAAAAACCCAAACCTTTGCAGCCCAAATGAAAGCCCTGGAAATCAGAACCTTTTGTTCAAACACTGAGATCAGCACTGAGGTCACTTTAATGGAAATGTACCTTATAACCCTATGACTCCATTTGGCCTCCTGCTACTGCAAACCAACTGCTCAGACGTGAGAGATCTAGATAGACTTTCCAAAGTCCTGCTCACTTCCCAAAACTTACCAAAAGTGTGCATGTGCAACAGATCCTGACTTTCTAATAGTACATAGCAGCAAACAACCCTTCCAGCATTCTGAAGCTCCTCTGGTTTCACAGAGGATCACATTAGCCTAAGCATTCCTTTTTGCTAATAGGAATATTTAAAAGTACAGGAAGATTCCTAAAGATCTTTAAAATTAATAATCAAGCAGAATTTCTTGTGACATGCCCACAATGTCATACTTATCAGCAGCTGTATTTACATCTTTTTTTTTTTTTTTTTTAAGAAAGCAAACAAACAAAATTTGTGCCTTTTACTCCCATCCTGTACTCAAGGCCCCCCATAGTTGTATTTATTGTCCACTTTATTTTCATTATTTCATAATACATTTATGTTCAACGTGTAATAGTGCTTTGGAATTCAAGTCCCACTTATATTATGAAACTTCATTTAACAAGAGGGTTTTCTTTTGATATCTGTCTTCTCAAAAACAAAACTCTCTCTGGCATCTTGCTTCTCTAACCACATGGTACAAAAATATATAAAGGAAAGTCAAGAGATTAATGTGGTCTGGCTGAAAAAAAAAATAAAAAAAATAAGAGTGACCCTACAAGCTACTATCTTTAATGAAAAGTCAAGAAAATGGAAGTGAGTAATGGTATGCACCACTGGATGGCAATTCTCTTTTCTACTTTCAGTCCCCCAATCTATTTTCAAACTTTCAGTGGTTTAATATGACATCAAAATCAATCATTACCAATGTTTGTTTTTAATATAATTTTACAAGCTAGAATATGTAACTAAATAGAACCATCAGACTGACCACATAAAGATTTTAAACATAAAAAGAAAACTTTTTATAGAAGCTGGGACATTAATTTGAAAGAGACGTACATGTTTCATGCAGAAATACTGGCACATTATTCTAAGATCTCTGTTTATTGGAGTGAAATAATTTTAGTTGCCAAATATAGCTAATAATAAATTCACAGCAAATTGTTGCTCTGAATTAAGCAAGTTCATCATCTTCCTTTAGGTGCTGTACTGGTGCACAGATGATAAGCTGGCAAAGTCTCAAGAACACTGCGGCAAATGTGAGAATATAGTTTGACTCTCAAGTCCTCTAGTCATGTATTTTTATTTTGCTACATCCTCCCTACTTTAAGTTTTGATTAAAATGAAGTTTGAAAATGAACCAGTACACTAATTACACCTGCTGTATCTGATCCTCCTTGCTGACACTGCATGATAGTGCTGGTCTTTATAAATGGAAACAGAAAAGCCCTACCACTCAAACCTGCCTTCTGGATTAAATATCACTCTTCCTCTCACCTTTTAAGCTCATTATTTACAACTGCCTGAGGTTCCTTTCTCTCAGCACCAAGAAAACCTGTCTGAACAGAAACCACTCTGGACAGCCTGAAATGACCTTCTCTTTTTCAATCTCTGGTCCATTACCTGTTTTTCATACACTTTAACCTGTCAATCATCCTTAACAATCACACCTTTCCTTGTGTTATTTATACTTTTTTCATTTTATTTTTATTTCCTTCTCCCCACTTTTTTTTTGCCTATGTTTCCAATTGCTCTTTCAGCTCATCCTGTGCAGAATCCTTCTTGTTGTTTTTCCAGCTTTTGTTAAGGCATCTCGTGAGGCTAAGTCTTAGCCTGATCCTTGCAGTTTTCAAGTATGCCAGCTACTGATTTAAGATTTCTGAACATTTTTTGAATAGATGAACCTTAAAGGTTCTGTATAAAGAAATCCATTAACAGCATCCAGAGATGAGCTGTGATCAGGAGAAAAAAAAAAACAAAACAAAACACAAAAAACCCACTGCACTCATAAAGCAGACGAAATGAAAAATAAAACAAGTAACAAGTATGAGGGAGAAAACTTCAGCTTAGTCAGTTGGCTCCGCTTTGCCAGCAAAGCCAGAAACATCCCTTAAGGCCCCTGTTTCTGTCAAACCCAATGCGACTTCTCTGACAAGGATGTGAAATGTACTCGACATCAAACTTTCTTTAGGTGAGGTGAAATTCCCTTGCAAGTGAATTTAAGTTAGGCTCAAAAAAACACATATTATTCAGAAATAAATTTGCAAAGCACCAACCACAAGTTATTTCATCTCTGATGCATACATCTAAGGCACTAGAAAAATGTCAAATTGACCACCATTCAAATCCCCCACAATAAAATCCATGAAGCATTGCTCTGGTGATAGGCGAGACAGGTGATAGCTGAAGGTGAGAACTGATCTTTTTAGGCACTCTGATAGAAGCATTTTTTAAAATAATCAGAAACTGCAGCAGAAGGCTAAACATCAACAGAAGATAAAAAATGTCTTCTACCAACTGGAAAACATTTCTATAATGCAACAGGAAAACAAATGAATGATTCCAGAGATGAATACCAAAAAAAATGATTCCGAAGATAAAAACCAAAAAAAAAAAAAAAAAAAAAAAAACCTTTGAATTTGAAAAGCTAGCTAGAAGGGGGCTAGTATGCTCCTAACTGTACATTTTCCTCTTACCAGTAATTAGAAAACTCCCAAAGTTATGGAAGCTCTAGCTTCCATTCCCTCCCTTATGTGACTCAGAACAATCACAAAAGGAAAAAAAAAAAAAAAAACACCTGTCTTCGCAGAGGACAGAGGCTTAAATGACATCCTCGAATACTCAAAGAATGTCCTACCTAAGCATCTTTCCAAATGGAAAAATGCATTTAAATTCAATATAAACACAATAGCATAAAAGTGTTTGAAATGTTTTGTTTATTTTCTGTATAGAGCAGACCAAATGTAAAAATCTCAAAAATAAAATCAACTATGAGAGTGATTCTACCCCAGTGGTCATGCTTACCTCGCCTGCTCCTGGCATGACAGAACTAGATGCTGCACTTTTTTTTGACTAAATGGCAAACCTTTTCCTATTTAAATATTCTTTCCTCTCATGTAACAAATGAATTGTTGCATTACCATTATGTCTTCATCAAATGGATAAAATACTTTTCTTTTATAGCAGTGACGTATTTCACAGAAACATTTTCACACACTTACATAAAAGTGTTCAATAACTCTATGTACACCTATGTTAAAATACAGGTAGAGCATAATTTGGTAGCAAGATCTGAACAAGCTTATCTCCTTAGACAGAAAACAGAAGCTAACTAAACCCACCTCACTATCAAGCACAACTTGATTAAATCTGAGCAGGAAGTGTACGGACAGCTGGCTAACTGGCTCTGACTACCGTCAATATGAACATCCAGTGATCAGCACGTTACGTTTCGGGGTTGAAAGCACCAATCAATGGTATCTGCTGTCAGTTTGTTTAAAGGTTTGCACAAGGGTGTCAATTTTGTTCTAATTCAAAGGCTTCATTTTCAATGTTCTAAATGAATCATTTGTTGAAATAGGAGAACAGGCTGTTGGGTCTGAAGAACTATGTTACAGCTGCACAGCAGATGAATAACACTGTTCATCATACAAAGGCCAGATTTTTCTCATACAGATTACATTAATAAACAATAGATGGCATCAAAATTATATCAGGACTTGTTCTCTTCTACAGAAATGAAACTGTCTCAAAGTACACTTCTCTATATTAATTTCATTCTCCCAACCCTGTTTCTTGAAGAAGTCAGTATCCCTATTAATTAACACATTGTAAGTATTCAAGTTGAAATGATTTCTGCAATAAAGCCAATTATTTCAGAAACTTTTGTTACTGGAATTCAGCTGCCCAGATGGGAACTTGAAGCAGATTTTAGATCATTTTGTGTCTTTTATATATAAATACTGTGTTGTTCTCCACATGTTATAGTCTTTGTTCTTAGAGCTCAAAGCTTCAGCTGTGACCGAACCTTTAAGGCCAGGCAGTACATCCTGGAGCACACGGTGGGGAGAGAATCTTGCCAGACTAGCTGCTTTAGTGTTCAATTCTCTGCAGCTCCACTTAGCTTTACTTAAGGACGAAAACCTGAAATCTCCGATAAGCCCCATATAACCAAACAGGGTTTAACCAAACTGAGATAATGTGTTCCCAAGTGTGCAATTAAAAATCATGAGCTCATTTTCAAATAACTACCTTACGCCCAGGAGCAAGTAAACAACACTATGAACTAAGAACGAGGAGGAATGCCAGTTTCAAAGCTTTTGGAAGTAAAGAGATGCTGATTTAAAAGGGAAGCTGAAATGTTTAGCTTATCTAAAGCATTATTTTAATAACTGCAAAACTACATTTAGCTAATGTATTTGCACACGTAATTAGTTAAACTGTATTTAAAGCTCTCTGTTTATAATTGTTAATTCTCTATATCCTGTAAAACAGATTAATGAGCCATGCACTTAATTCTGAAGTTGTTTTTACAAAGCATAAGTTGGCATAGCTACATAAGATTTATGCTCAGTTTAAAGATCTAGGCTTTGTACTGAAAATAGGTGAGGTGAGAAAGCAAGCTTTGCCCACAACACTGCTAATACATACAGATAAAAGTAAGGTTCACTTTTACAGTTATAAGGTTACAGTCTATCAAAATTTTGCACAGACAAATTAAGAACACTTTCAGGGAGATAAATAAATTTTTTATTACCTTACCTTTACCTTACTATGTAACATTACTCAGACCTTCTGCTTTTGGACCAATAGAGGAGCTTCTGACCCTTATTTACCTTCTACCACTATATAATAACACCAGGATGGATGCCCACAATAAATTGAAAGACAGCTGGTTCATGACTGAACTTCCCCCCCCCATCCCACATAAACTGTGAAGCCTGTTGTGAAAATTATTGTCTTAATAGTTGGGCTAGATTCTCAAAGAGACTTAATAATAATATTTTCTATTACTTTTCAACTCCTCCTTTCGAAGTGGTAAAACTTAGCTGAGAGAATTACTCTCTTGTGGAAAGAAGAAGTCTTCAAGGGCTGCTGGATATGGTAAATTGGTAAAGCCAACAGTGTGGAGGCTCTGCAGTGTGTTTTCCTCCATTACTCCTTCCACACTGACCTGGTACATGCCGTTTCAGAGGTGCCCCTCTGACTCTCCATGAAGAGTACTCACAAATAAGAGAAAAGCACAGCCAGAAATATGCAAATCAGAAATCTGTTCCACCATCATCTTTTTCTTTTTTATGCATGAGACCATTTGAGATCCATAGTAAAAAAACCATCTGCCACTACTGTACAAATAAGCATGCTTTAACTTGATATTACAGGCAAGAAATCTTCTCCATATCTCTACTTTTCTACTAGAAAGATTTTCCTAGGAGCCATCAAAAGTTGTCAGACTGGCCAAGTACCACAAGAGGACAGAGAAAACATGCTGCACACAACACAGTTTGTTTCTCACAGTCAGAAATGAGCGTCGGTTGGAGTGAAAAGAACTGTAAGCTCCAAGGAGAGATTTAGGTGAAAATAAGTAAGGCTTTTCATCATTCTTATCCTTTTCTCTACCGCATTGAGCCTTTGGGGGAAGAAAAATAAAGTGTCATTTGAAGATGCTGGTTCTGAGTCAGTTGATTAAACTGCACAGTTCCTGAGGGGTAAAGAACTTTATAGGTACCAACTTTTGCTGGATTAATTGTGAGAGCACAGATGGAAAAGAGACCCAGTACTCAGTGAGATGTTAAACATCAGGTCCATGACTGGAAAAAAGAAAAAATATGAGACCACACAGTACACACACAATTCACCTTTCCCATCACCAAGAATTAGTTCAGTCTCTATGGCTCAAACAGTGAGGGGAGAGATGACCTGCACTGCCCACAAGTTTTACAGCCACTAAGTGCTTAAGCTATGTGTTTCCTCCTTGGGGAACAAATACATACCCATTTTATATACCTGGAATATAATTTGTTAGTTGGTCCTCCAGTGGTTTTCCAAGGATGTTTGACAGCCAGTATCCTGGTTTCAGATGGAAAACTGCTCTGCATGACTATGTCCCTCCCATAGAAGAGCGGGCTTCCATCTCCAAAGGAAAAAGTACACTGTGTGCAACAGCATTGTGTGCAAGAGCACAGAGACATCAAAGTAACCACCCACCTGATGGTTTGGCACTGGAGGGCCAAAAAGACAGTGAAAATATGAGTCTGTGCTTCCTCTCCAAAGTGGCAGTGACAAAATTATGATTTTTTCACTGTCAAAGCTGCAGAAGGTCAAGGAAGATTCTCATTGCTCAGACATTGTGTCCCTCCCAAGCCTGAACATACCTTGCCCTATTTTCCTCTCTACCCCTCACACCAGCATCTGTCATTTCCCCCCACTAGGCACAGATTAGTTGTAGCCTGCAGTAGGGGGAGCAATCTTACAAATTCAAACAGAATCCTCAAACGGAGTCTAACTTCGACCCAACTTAGGTGGGAGGAGGGAAGAAAACAAGAAAAAAAAAAAGAAAGAAAGAAAGAAAAAAAAAGGTACTCATTCTCTACTTCTCTATCATCTCTTTCTGGTTTAAACCTTTCCTTAGTTGAGGGATATGTTTAATTCATATGTATGTGCATATATATGTATATAGCAGCACTCATACTGATAAGCAACAGGTATCTGGGTAGCTTATGTCACACCTTATTTAACTATAGGTTTAAGTCATGTCCCTACCACAATTAAATCAGCTACAGCTGGATGACAGCCTAAGGCAAATGGAGTAATTATACAAAATAACAACTAGGGGCTACAGCCAAGACCTTAACTACTAGAGGTGTGCAGTACACCCGCTGCCCCAGGCACTTGAGCCTGAAAAATTGAAGCACATGGCAAACCACTTGTAACTATATATGCTTTCAAAAATATCAGTAGTAAACAAATGAGAAAAGTGTGGACCTTTTAATAACTCTGCTTTATAGACAAGATAAATAATAATGCCTAGTATTTTCATCTGTCCACTAAGACGGTTGAGTTCATGAACAAAAAGTTCATAATCTAAGCATAAGAGATTTTGCTTTCTCAGGCAACACAGTGCTATGAAGCTTTTTAAAATGGACTTTTCTCTGTGTAATCAATAAAGGTTTCACATAAAGACTGGTTAAGTTCCAAAAACCTTTTAGCAGCTTGTGTAAGACTCTTAAATATCAAAAAAGTCTTTCATCAAATTGCATCTTATAATTTGCTATTTCTTCCTGATCCCTCCTCAAAGTATACTGAATCTAAAGATGAAAAATTCTATTTGCATCTCTCCTTCCCACCAGTTTTTCCCCGCAATTTCATAGCGTATTTCATGATAGCGACAATTTCCTAGTTTTAAACTGTGCACAGGGAATATTCTGAGTAAAGACTTATAATATCCAATATAAGCACAACTTATAATACATGCAGGGTTATGTGCTTAGTCATATTGGCAGCTTGCAACCCCAAATGACAGTCAGAATGGAAAGAAATCCATTTTACTCTTCTACCATAACCAAGGCCCTAAATGAAGAAATAATATCTGGTCTCCTCATCTTCTACCATAACCAAGGCCCTAAATGGTCTCCTCCTTGTCTGATCTATTTGTTCTACTCCTTGTCAAGAAACCTTGACTCTCCCGTATACTTCCTCTCATCAAACACTTCCAGAAATTTTACAAGCACTTCAAAGCTAATTTGGCAATTTTCAATACATCTCCAGCACAGAAGGAGGCGTTAACTCCACCTCTCACTCCTTCAATCTGCTAGGGTTTCTGCAAAGTATTTTGATGATGTCATTTTTGCATTATGAGCTGGAACACAAACCCATGGATACATCTTCCTTGAGGTATCTTTCCATTGGTTGCAACTGTGCATATTAGTTTAGGAACACATATTTGTCTCCATTATTACTTAGTTCTTTCCACATCATTGTTCAATTTCTTATTCATTCCCATTCCGTATGTAGCCTATAATTTATATAGCAAGCCAGTACAATGTCTGGTACAATGACATCTATGCATTATTCATCACTATTGATCATAAATTCCTCGTTTCATTCTTTAGGTGTTACTGCACCAAAATATACCCAGAGTTGACTGAAGAAGCAAACATTAAGAAACAAGAGCCATGCTAGAACATTGAGCTTGTAGAGGAATGTGTATTCTTTGATAAAATATTGCTTTTCTGGAAGTTACAGAGAGAAAAATTATTTGGTCACTTCTGGTTTATCAGTCTCTGGAGAAACATGAGTGATACATTACTATACCCCAGTTTCTGAACTTAGCAAAATATTCTGTTCTAATGCTCCCATCTGACTGTCGCTCAGGTTCTTCTCTTTGTTCCCTTCCTCATCCCTTATTCCTCCTCCATATCAGTAAAGGAATCTTTCTGTGGGTGTCTCTGTGTGTCCTCTTCCATTCAGCTAACATCCACAGAAGCTATCCTATACTTCCAATGCATTTCTTGAGACAGAGAGGCTAGAAATACCTGCATTATTCTGGATGTGCACATGAAGTTGCATGCGCCCTGTAGTTTTCCTACTAACTCCTAATGCTCGATCTGATTTCTCACCTTTATTCAGTGGAACTGACTAAAGGAAAGAAAACCCAAATGCAATAATGACGCTTACAATGGGACATTTTAGAGAAGTAAAAAGAAGAAATAATTTTAAAAATTGCTCTCTTAATCAAAGTTAAAGACTCCACAGCTATCTTAAGTCTATATTTTTGTAGTGGGCAACAAAATGGCATCTTATCAACAGACCTTGCCCTATGTTGAAAAAGGAAGCACAAGTTACTTCAGAAGATCATTGCCAGCAGAGTGAGGACAGCTACTATATACTCAAGACATAACAAGTCTGTGCTTTGTTTGCCTTAAAAAAAAAGTTCGGCTGATTTCAAATTCATTTGACAGAAGATGAGTTAAAAATAGAACTCATAAAGCTAATATATTAAGGTTAACCAGGTATCTATGCAAGCTCTGTAAATCTTCAAGCTAACAGCGATAGTGACTTCTGGGAAGAAAGACTGAAGGAGGGCAGGCCAGTTTGGTTTTAGCTTTAAAATCTCATCTATCCCATAGAGAATGCCCAAGCTTATTTTTATGGGGAAGCACCTGGAATTTTCCTCTGTGGCAGCTATACTTTTTCCTATAATGTGAAAATCTAAACCCAAGAGTTTCAGAAATTTAAGCCTATGGTTAATGCCTCTCTATAGATTAAGAAAGAAAATGGTGTGACTTAATAGCAATTCTTCAAATAAATGTAATTAATATATTCACAAAGATCCAGCTAAGTTTCCCAGCAGATCAAAATAATTTGACTGCGAAAAGACCTTTAAAATTAATCTGCATTTGCTCCTGCACTAATGAAAGAGCCTCCTTTTCAAGGTAATTATTTCCATTAAATTTTTAGCTCTCATAAATAAAGGAACATAATTTTCCACTAGAGAGAGAGCAATTCAGTGCCAAGAAATCTAGTTCAGCGAGACTGAAAACAATACAATTTGACTATGTGAAAAGTCTGTATTACCGTAGAAAGTATCTTCTTTGCTACTTCAAGAACTGAGTACACAGGAGGGCTGGGAGATTTTAAGCTATAGAAATACAGAATTAGCATCAATATTTCAAATAAAGAGCTGGAAAAACCTATTTTTATACATATTAGGCTCTTTCAAGAGGCCATTTTTCAAGGACAACTCTGTTTCTCCTTAGCCCATTTTGTACAAAATCACCTTTAAAATCTCTAATTTCATTCCAAATTTTCACCTGTTTTAAAAGTGCAAAGATTTCACCCACACACATTCAGTTCACAGATATTCTGCAGTCTTCAGCAACCTTATTTACACTCTACAATGGAAAATGTCAGGACAGAACAGTTACATAGGGTGGCCACCACTTATATCCCCCAAAGCAAAAGAAGAGCTAATGATCTGCTCCAAAGACAGTTACAGGAATCGTTCATCAGCAAAGAGCTCTACTAGAGTTAGTGGATATGTTCAGCAGCAAATATTTTCTCAAATACAGTTCCCAACATGGAACTAGAGTGTAGCAAGGCGAGGGAGGTGCAAGGTAAGCTCTAAAACAGAAGGCTAGAGAAACTGGCATATAGAGCATGGGTAACCATTTTTAAAAGAGCTGAACAATATTACTGCTTAGCAACCATTTAAAAAGTAAGCAAGCATTGCCAAAAACAAAGCACTAAACTTCCACCAACCTGCAATTGGGACCATTGCAGGATGACCACACACCTTGTGTGCCAGAAAGGGGAATGCTTTGGAAGAGAACTGTCTATGTGAGCCAGTACAGCTCAGAAAAGATGGCTAGAATTGATCATGCTGCAGTTTGTCAGCTTAACTAGGGATAGTAAAATGGACTATTTTTCCTGCAATTCACTGACTGTGCAAACTATTCACTTAATAGCATTGCCCATTTTTCTTGCTTTATGCGCATTGATTTCCAATCCACAAAGGCTTGGATGTTCTCATTTGTCTTCCAAGGGTAAATCTATCAAAAACACTGCTGTCCTCTCTTGTGAGGACAAGGAAGAAGATCAAGCAACACCTACAACACCTATCCCCCACCACTTTTTTTTTTTTTTTTTTGCATGCTATGCTAGAGTGAATTAGAGAGATGGACATTCATTACTGAGGAAAAGGTAAGTGTGACATGTCTGTAAAATGCTCATATTTTACATTGAAAAAAAGGTAACAGTATTTTCAAAAACTGCACACCTCACTGCTTTCAGCAGAACATGTGACAATGGCAGAATGAAGGAAAAGAAAAAAAAGAAAAAAATGCAGAAAGAGCAAGAAAGGCATAAAAAGAAAAATGGAAAACAGAGCAATGCAATAAGGGCTAAATATAAGGGAAAAAAGTTTTATTTTATCTTTAACATGATTCCTTTACCCCGTTTTAAGCAATATAATCGCATACGCTATATAAAATTACACTTGCACATAACTGTAAACAAAACAAAAAACAAATTTACTTTTATTTATGTTTGTACTTCAATTTAAAATGGGCTTTGCTCTCTGCTGCCTCAAATACACTCATACTTCAGGGTAAACAATGTAGAAAGGCATACACATTGCTGCTTTCTGAAACCACAGATAGGCAAGAACAGAAATTATTTTGTTCCCATAATTAAAAAAAAAATAGGAGGCAAAAAGACCTTTACAGACTAGATATTCATTCAAAGCTCTATTACTATTGACAAGAATGAGGAGCGTAATTACCCAAAATGCCCTTGAAAATGTTACCCTGAGCAGAGGGTTAGCAATTCTAACAAACTTTTGTAATAGCTCCCTTCTTTAATAATCTCTGCAATGATATTTCTTCTAATGCAATTTATAAAATGAATCACTCACATGCACTTCAAGATGAAAACAATACTCTTTTAGAGTACCCCAGGCACAGGTCTTATCATGCTGTGCTTTCTTAGAAGAAAAATTATATTTACGCAATTATGTGTGTGTGCAGACAAAATGTTCTCTCTGGACATTCTTTATAATAAAACTAGGATGGTTTAAAGATAGAATATGGTGCCTATCCCTAAGATAGAACTGTAGAAACTGTTATCTTTTGTTTACTTTGGCTCTAGCAAGCAACGCTATACTGAAAAAGATTAATTTACAGCTGCAGAGTTCACAAGAAGCAAGAGTACTGGGTTGTAAGCACCACACGTCGTACTCATTCTAGGTAGAAATCAGAATGATATCTAGAGGCACTGTAGAAAAAAATCCAGAGATGAATGAGGCAATCCTAGTCCTGCTATCAGAAAGAACAATGATTTGTTCCAATTCCTGAATAAAAATATATATCATTCTATCAGACAGGGAAGTGTCAGAAATGAAAAGGTGTGGGAAATAAAATGTAAACTGTAACTAAATGCAATGACTCTGTGGTAAAGCTATTGAAACAAGTATCTATGAGTACATAGCACTTTGAAGCAACTGTTTCATCAGTCTTTAAAAGCATGTCAAAGATGAAAACATATAACACTGTGTTGAAGTATGAAAAAGGTTTGCACAGACATCTAAAATGTGATCTGATAGTTAAATTAACGGTGAATAAATAGTAGGAATTTTTAAGAGATATGACTCTACTGAAATTGTTGGGGATAACTCTGGAATTCATTAAAATATTTTAGTATTTTATAAATTAATTTGTTTCGACATTGCTTAGAAAACTACATGGTCGGATGATGCCAGGAGGGCTAAAATTTTAAACAGGAAAGACAAGGAAAGGAGGAAGCTTTGGCTGCACTAGAAGAGCCAGTTGCAAGGAGATGTCATCAACATCTATTCCCAACTAAGCCTGTGTTAAAGCACTTGAAATTCAAGAAAAACACTTTGGACAAACACCTTCACATGTAATTGTCCAGACAGCAGCTACTGGTTGAGAATTTGCATATAATTGACTTGGAAAAGTATTTGTTACACGAAATAATACATATGCACTTCATTTTTTCATATTTATATTCTGAATCATTACCAGAGGAGCATATAATCCTCAATATAATCTATGCCAATTTACAGAGGGAATCATTACATGCTGTTAATTATGATTAAGTTTTTCTTATGCTTAGATCTCGACTTTGAACTAATATTTACCATCACAAACCTCTATTAAAAGATAATGTTTAAATTGCATATTTTCAGCAAAATTTTCATACATACAATCATCACCTTGTTAGCAAGGAACCTTCCATCAACAGGCAGGATCATAAAAATGGGTGAAACACAATCTAGCAAACAGGGAATTAGGTCTTGATTCAAACCAATAAAAGCAAGCTATTTTCTCAGCATAAGTAGGCCTTGGAACAAGACCTTACAGTTTTTCTGAAGTTCTACATTAAAGAAGCTGGGAAAATCAACATCACTGTTTTAAACTTGTCCAACTTGCCATGCGAGTTCATTAATCTATTCTTTATATAACCAGCCAGACAATGGAACAATTCTCCCATTGTCCACAACCCCATATGATTACGCAAGCACACAAAAGATCATAAAGATAAAAAACAGAATCCGAATTTCAGGTTTTATTCTTTTTTTGTTTTACATTTACCCAAACTTTGTATTGAGACTGAATTTTAATGCTTTCTAAATGAATGAAGTCTAAGTAGTTCAAATATATGCAATATCAGGGTTACATTTCCAGGCCAATACCTATGCAATCACCTAGGTCTAGAATGAACATATCAAAAAGCCTCCACAATAGCATTTAATATATTTTCCAACATAAGCATATCTAATTTGACCAACCTTATTTTCCTTTTTTTTTTTTTTAAAAAAAAAAAGAACTTAAATAAATAAACAAGGCTATTACTTAGCCAACACACATCATAAGAATATCAGCGTACTTGTTTAAAGTTGTTCCTGTCTGTGACCTTTATGAAGGGAAAATTCCCAGGCAGTTACATGAAAATAACTGCTTTATATCACCCTCTGGAAAAAAGAGGTCTGAAACTACCTTAGTGGAACAAATAAGATACGCAACATATACATGCATATTATTCTTTCAGTATATTCACTTTTTGTTGCACTAAATAACACTACAAAATTCTTCAGTCCTTTTCTTACTGCTTAGAGGAACATGCTATGTATTACGTAGTTTATAATGCCCATGATACAACACTGTAGCCCCAATCGCTTAATAAGTCACCTACTGCCCACTACCACTACATATCAGGAAGACAGATCATACCTTTGGATTGAGGTGAAAGAATCTCCCAAACTATCCAATAAATTTCTGACTATAGCCAAGTCTAGACAGTTGTCAGCAGGGGCCGGGGGGGAAAGGAAAAAAAAAAAAAAAAACACTATTATTGGAGGCTTTCTATTTTGTAAAAAATTCTTAAATATTCAGTGAACAAACAATTCTCCAGCTGCAGCCAACCTAGAAAAAAAAAATATTACTTGCACCTCAGTCTCCTGGGCAGGGCCTGCCAGATTTTGTTTCTTCTGTCTGCACATGTTATAGGGAACAGAAATATGTATTTTAAAAAGTGTATCAAAGTATATAGATTATGATATAGCCTCCATTTCTAATAAATATCCATGTATCATTACAAAAAAAAAAAAAAAAAAGCTTTTTTTTATTAAGGACAAACAACTACAAACTAAAGAGATGTATACCACATACTGAAATAACATATATATTCTTCTGCTCACAACAGTCTCGTGACGAATACAAAAATTGACATCAATCATTTCCATGAAGGTTTTTCAAAGCAGATCAGAACTGTGATGGTGATACAGATTATCCAGTACTCTGGATTTAAGTGCAAGTACCTCCCTATAGTTCATGCAAAGGAATTCAGGAATCGCAATCCCATTTCTCACTGTGCACTAAACTTCCAATCACTTCAATATAGTGCTGATGATGCTTCAATATTCATTTGGTTAAACAGCTAACTGTTTGAAAATAAATTTCCACAGAAGTGGTACACTATTATAGGTGCAGTCTAAGAATGCTTAAGGAAGGAAAAAAAAATACACAAAAAAACCCAAATAAACACAAAAAGAAAAAAAAAAATCACTGTTCTGAAAGACACAGAAGACTCATCAGCAATGTTTGACGAAGAAAGGAAGGGCTGAGATATCATGTCAGAAGGATATTACAAAGAGTAGACACAGATTTTAGGCAGTTGATCCTAGACCATGAGCTCAACTGCTTAAAGGCATGTCTATGCAGTCAAGGTCTAGATTTCTACTGCATTAAATATTATCATTGCTGAAGGGTGAAGCATGAAATATGCCAAAGCATGAAATATTAAACATGACCAATAGTATTTTTTGTTTCTTGTTCTCTGGCCATAGTCACAATTTAATGAACCTAAAATGATCCTATACTGTGAACCCTGCATTAGGGATGAAGAGGAAAAAAAGACCTAGTAAATGTATTAGGCAGCTTTAAGTAAGACTGTATGTCTTGTATGTCTATTCATGCATGTGTAGTTTCCTGAGATTATACTCATTATGCCCTTTGGCAATATGAGTTAAATACTCTGTTTTATATTTGAGAAATAAAGTTGCAGAGAGATTAATAGACCTGCCTGTTAATAACACAATAAACATTTCAGAAACATCATTACACCAAAACAAGTCTTTTGATGGCTAAAGCACACCATCTGATCGCTGAAGCTCACCATTTGCGATTAGCTTCATTTCACCTTGCCAACACTGCTTTCTCATCACTCACCTGCCCACCTATATCTGTCTGAAAACACCATAAAGCCTTTACACTTTCTGTTTTTGAGCACAGAATATATTATACAATTAATTTTTAAGTAGGAACATTTCAGAAAGGCCAGTACTAGGTCTAATAGATTAGACATAGGGTTGGGAGGATTCACTAACTGAAGTTTAGCTGTGATGACATTGGACATCAATAGCCAGAAGACCCACTTGAAGACTGCATTTTGGCTACCTCCTACGTTGTAAATATGGTGGGAAGGAAATGAAGTTCCCCCTCATAATTATCTGCCATCAACTGTGCAGCCGAAACAGAAGCCAGCAGGTAGGCAGGGATGTTAACTGAAATAAGTGAAAAGGTAATCAGCAACATCATTAAGTGTGGGGCTCATGCAGGGAGCAGGATGTGACTTGAATGCACAACCCCATTGCTCTGTATCACCTCATGGAACTGCAAAGGTGAAAGGCTCACGTAGTTGCATCTTCTAATCCCATTAAAATGTTTGAGAATAATTGAGAGCTGTTGTAATGATCATTTTTACTTCAACTGAATATTTATGCTTGGCATATCAAAACATTATTCACATTCTGCACTAAACTTTTTCCTTTTTAGTATAACATATTATCTCACAAACAAGTAGTCCATCAGAAGGTTTCCTGAAAGCTTTCAAAATTACTCTCTGCAAAAGCAAATGTTCTGAAAAGGTTAACAAAAATCTGTTAAAGATTTTTTTTTTGAAATAGATGTACATTTGTGCCAAACTGGTGTCACCATAACAACAATATGTTGTTCTAATAATCACATGAATAAATGGACAGTTAAATATTGAACTGGTTATTTGTGCAAGCCTCAGCATGGCAATGTAAAATTGCAGTAATTGCATGACCTTACTAGACACCCAAATGTTCTGCATAGTCTGGGAAAACCAAAGTTACAAAATATTACAAGCATTAGAACCTACCTAATACTATCCCATGTATTATTTTAGAGGATAGATGTAAATCTTTCTGCAAAAGCGTAAAAGATAATAAACACAGTTTGTCATTATTAGTGAGAGACTACAAATTTTGTATCAACTCACCTATTGCAGACCTTGGAACCTGTCTGTGCTTGTCTCAGCCTTAGTTGTTTTTTAATCATTGTGGCAAATGTCTAGCAGCCAAGTTACTGTTGCCTTGCTGTTTTAGCATGGGTCTGTAAATACCATTTACGGTAAAAGGCTTAAAAAAAAAAAAAGTAGTTAGCCATTATATTCCAAACAAAAACCCTTAATGTTAATTGGGACTTGGGGAGGCTACTGTTTAACAGCAAAGGGGTAATGACAGGCAAACTTCAGCTGGGAAGCAATTAAGAGAGAGCAAATAGGCCAGCTGTGTTACTAGAAGTATTTAAATAACCTCAGCAGCACCTAAGAAGGGAAAAAAAAAAAAAAAAAAGAGGCAGCACCTCTCATCTCTCACCATCAATTTCAGCAGCCTTCCAGCAGACTTGGGAGAGTTCAATTCAAAGCAACTCCCAGGCTTCTTGAATAAGACTGAAATGTCATCATAGGAGACAAAAGACCAAGGATTGATATTAGTAATGACTTTATAAACTTTCAAGTCTCATTAATAATACAGTTAATAGTTCTGTAATAATTAGCCAGTTTGGCCTGGCCTGTGAGTGCTAGTGAGACTATAACTGGAGTGTTAATAACAATCTAATAATGAAAGAAACTAAGGCTAAGACTCTAATTAGACAAGCAATAAATTACTGACTTTTATATATATATGGAGTCCCCCCAACAGGACTCTGAGCATAAACACTAATGTTCAAATAATCCACAAACAGAGAACAATCCAATACTTACATTATTAACACTAAATAACAATATAAATGAATTAACTCAAGGATAAATAAAAACACAGAAGGTTTCCCTGAAAGTTTTTTTCTAATTTGGTGCCAAAGCACTAAAAGGTAATTATTAAAAAACAAAAATAAAAAACACCAAGAAATTTTGTTATTACAAGACACTTCGCTATTTTTAATCACTGAGAATTCCCTGTATAAAAGAAATCAACAAACCTGTAATTCACAAATGAGAAAGCAGAGGGACTAGAAAGTGAAATAGCTTTCTGACAAAGGATACTGTATAGAATGAGTCCACAGACAGGCAGAACAAATCCTTCCATGTCGGTAAGCCACCACAGTATGTATTGCAGCTGAAACACAGGTGTTTCAGTTTTAAGTTGGCAGACCTATTTGCCAAAACTACTAAACATTAAGGTTTTTGTTTGCTTGTTTTTCTGTATGTGCTGCATGGCTGGCTGGAACTTTCATGGTTGGAGCCTATACCATTCTTCAGTTTAGAGGTTACCTTGATTACCATGTTTGTATTTCCAGCTTTATCCCAAAAACTACACCCAGGGGAGGTTAATGACACTAAAGAATTTTGGGCAAGTATTGCATGATTCAAACTCCACACCTTGCAGCTCTTATACTCTCAGAATCTTCGAATATTGGTAAGTTTATGCCCTTTATTGAATACGTACCTGAGGTAAAGTAATTCAATTACCTATAACAGAATTGAGTTTACAGAACTAGTAGTTTTGTTTTCTGTTCAAACCATACTACTATTTGTGATAACTAGCTGGGTATCATCTCAGCACAGCTGGAGGAGGCTTGTGAATTGAAATAGAATTGGGAGATGGAGATTGCATAATCAAGTTATTCTTTCCAGATTGCTGCTTATAAGCATCTGTGCAAGCCATAAGCCATCCCAGAAACATATTAGCAATAGCAAGAAACACCAATCTGGCCTCCTTTCTCTTTCTTTCTGATTACAGACAATGAGGTAACAAGCTTTTATACTCCATGCAGGAAGCATTTGGCCCAGTAATGGCCAATAACTTTGGCCTGCTTTTCCGGTAGCTATTCCAGTTTTCACTTGTGTCTATTTGCTTTTCCCCTGTTCTCTTGCTATGGAAACCTTTTTTGTTCTGATCAGATGGCAATAGCTCGCTTATTATTAGATATTCAGACATTCTTATGTTGGCTTCTAATTCCATAGAAAACCTGATTTTCTGACTCATCTTCCTGTCCTCTAACAATGATCTAGATCTGAAAGAAAATAACTTAATATGTTCAACTTTGCATAGGGTACATGTCCTCTGGGAGCAAAATAATTTACCCTTTCATCAGAGCTGAAACCTATAGCCCTTTAAATCTCTTTATTCCGACAGTCATATGTGCACAGAACTTTCAAGGAAGATGAAATTTACTGAACTGTATCAGATCACTGGTACATCGTGTGCTGTCTGTACTGCTGCTTCAAAAAAAGCAAACCAAAAACCCTTGTGACGTTCATACCATAGTCAATTATTATGCATTAACTACTTGCATCAGCTCTGGGATTTTTTTCCTGGCATTAAACCTGTGTTAGTGGCTAGGACAGGGGAGGCCTAGAGAGCTGCTGCTCTTTAGAACACACAGTTTAGCATAGAAGTTAAAGTTTATTTGTGGGCACAAAAATGCCACTCTCTTAAGCATTGTACTTTCTCATTTCCTGTTTTCTTCATGCACACAGACAAACTTCACAGAATCACAGAATGCTTAAGATTGGAAGGGACTCCCAGAGACCATCTAGTCCAACCCCCCTGCTCCAGCAGGGTCACCCAGGGCTCGTGGCACAGGGTGGCATCCAGGCGGGTTTGGAAGATCTCCAGAGAAGGAGACTCCACAGCCTCTCTGGGCAGCCTGTTCCAGGGCTCTGTCACCCTCACAGGAAAGAAGTTCCTCTTCATACGAAGGTGGAACTTCCTGAGTTTCAATTTGTACCCATTACCCCTTGTCCTGTCACTGGCCACCACCAAGAAGAGTTTAGCCCCATCCTCCCTAATTCTCCCCTAAGGTACTTGTACAAATTGATCAGAGAATGCACATTTGTTTACAGAAGATCTGAGTTTTCTATCACCAGATATCAGAAATGCAAAAACATGTTCATACGATCTGTACTGCATCTGTACTTTTCCAACCAAACTGAGTGGTTAGCCTTAAATGACCATTTATATAATATAATAAATGGCTGTTACTGAAGGCACTTCACACATGCAGTATCAAAGTTATCAAGTACCTAAAGTTTTGCTTTTGCTCAGTGCTGCTAAGTAACCATTCAGTGATTTATCTCATTCCTACACCTTACTTGTGCTTCCAAAATTGGTTTGAAATCTGCAGTGATATGATCTAAGGTATGTTCTCAAAGCTCATTTCCAAATAGACTAGGAGGTACATAATGTACACGTGGGAAAAAGAAATCCTATCAACAGCCCTTCTATACAGCAGCTCCAATGTGAGATTACTCATCTATAGCACAGACCCTCAGTCCTGTGAAATGAATTAAATATCCATCAAACCAATAAAAGAGTGCAAAAAATGCCATTCATTCTCTAACCTTCTTAGAGCAACCTCAGGAAGAAGGAGGCAAAGTTCTGTCTTGACCTACTCTACTTCAATACTCTCTGTTTTATTAGCCAAGACTGCAGTATTCTAGATAAGCACAGAATTACTAAGTGAAAAGCCAGTTGTTCTTTCTCAGTGCAGTTTTGGAAGGAACTAGTAACTTCACCGAAACAGATCCCCAAGCAGTGTCAGGACACACCGGCAAATAGAGATCATTACCTGTATGCTAGTTTTTAAAAGGCTGTGGTGTTTCTCTGTGTCAAATAATACACTGACTTTAACTCATTCTAGCTACTAGAGATTTAAAATTGCTAGAAGCAACATTACAATGTAAGCAGAAGTTGTGATGAAGTTTACAGAGAGATTATCTATTCTAAAAGTTTATAATAAACAACGAAAGCAAAGCAAATTACTTAATATTGTCTGCTAAAGAGAAGCAAAAGGGGAAAAAAAAACAAAATTTCATTAAGCCCTTTGTCTTACAAAAATACTGAAATACCCAGAAAAGCAAAACCTGCTCTTCCAGAGTACTTCACTTAGCACTGTGTTCTGAAACCAAGCCTATTTTTATCTATTGAGCCTCCTCGATTGCAAAGAGAGCACAACTGTCTTAAGTGATTAAGTCTTCATACAGAACAGCAGTAATCCCTCAGCTCCCCTAGTCCCAGCTTCCCCGAATATCCTGGCTTCCAGCACACTCCTTTTAATGTTGTTTAGTTCAGTGAAGCTTCCTTTTTGATGTATGAGTGAGTGAATGATTGTTAGCCTTTGGAGCCCTGAACACCACAAGTCTGAAACAGAAAGCATTAACTGTATTATTTGGGGACTTTTTTTCCCTTTGATTAAACTTTTGTTCATTAAGCTACCATATCTTGAATAACATATTAATAGTAATACAGCATGAAGATAAATACATCTTAATTCCACTGGAAGGAAAGATCACCCAACACTCTTTATAAAGTATAATAGACTCAAATCAAGATGACAACAAATCCCCTAATACAATTGCAAAGCTGTAACCTGCTGCTTGATAACATAAATGAATGGCCTCTGTTTATTATTATAAATACTGAATAACTTCTTTTCCTATTCCTTTTACTTTATAGTTTTTGATTTTACAGACCTCACTTGACTGTCAATTTGATAATAAAAGTAAACTTGTGGCCAAACTATGAACTCAAATTTAATAATTTTCTTGTAATTTTATTCCTAATTTTCTTGTAAATTTAATCCATGTATAAACTACAGTTCAGCTATTGCACCTCTCATAATTGCTTCTATTTTGGAGATGTCCAAAATATTCCTGTCTAATCCATTATTAGTTTTGCCTATTCTAGAGAACAATCTGGCCCACAGTTTATAAAAGTTAATAATAATATAGAACAAATGCTGTTTTGTTTGTATCTACCAGCTGAGATAATATGGCTAAAATGTTTAGCTCTATAAAAATTCACGGCTGAATGCAGAAGGAGAGCAGAGAAACGAGGACTGAATTCAACTGAATTGAACTCTGGTTGACAGTATGCAGAGCCAGGTTCAAAAAGTGTTTAAAGATACTAAGAATGACACAGAAAGGAAATTAAAAATGTTCAAAGAGAAAACGCCAGGGAACAAAATTACCAAACAGCAAAGTAGTGTGTGTGTGTATATTTTTTTTTTAAGAAAAAGAAAAATTCTTTGGAAAGGCTCACAAGCTACCCATGACATGCAGAGTGCAGTGGAAAGTTGAATACTATGTGCAGTGACAACTCATTAACTGCCCAGATTGCCTCCATGGGCACCAACTGTCTTTCTAGTCAAGGTAAGAGAAACAGTTTTTTTTTTTTAAATAAAAGCTTCTATTAATAATTATTCTGTAGCTTAACTTGGAAATGTTCAATATTTCAATATTTCTAATAAGAGCTAGAAAATCTGTGGTTTTGATATCAACTGCTTTTAGCAGCAACACCTCACAGCATGCAACATGAAAAGGTCAACCTGTCAGCCAGTACTATATAAAATACGAATGAGAAGAAGGGCAATGAAAATTTTCCCTTGGGGCAAAAACTTGAAAGCGAAGTGACAATAAGAGTCATCAAGACAATATGAACCATGCATTTTTCAGCTATAAAAGAAAGTACAGTTTCTGAACATCTGATCATTAGACTAAAATTAAAGACAAAAAGTCAGATAAAATCAGATAAAGGTTTGTTCAGTAGCCAATTATTTTGGTCATCATAATTATCACTGTATTAGCATTAGAATTTGGAAAATATATTTCAGAAGACAGTTTTAATTAGTGACTTTCAAACATTAATCACACTGACATAATAGTTGCATATTTGTCATACCATATTTTCATTCTATCAATATACTCAGCTGCAAAGAGTTTTTTTTGTTTTGTTTTCAGCATCATGTATCATCAGCTACATGATTAATGACTCACCAAAGACCTATTGAGGGGAAAGTTAACGCACTGATTTGCCTTTGAGAACTGTTTAGACCCTTTATTACTTTTCTGTGGGCAACTTCAGAAAATGGTGGAAAAGCTATTCCAAAAAACTATATTGAGGAAAACAACACACCACTATGTGCTTGCTCCAGGCATGAAATTTTTAATAGGTTATGTGAAATAACAGAGAAGCTACTTCTGTTCACAGACAAGGTATAAAATGCTTCTGTTTCAAGGATAACCACTTGTTTGTTTAGAATTTCTGGTCCTGAAAGCTCCATTAAACCCTTCGTATGGAGTGTTGAATCTCCCTAGAATCTAAATTGTCCAATTACTGTCCCCCAAGGAAACTGTTCCTGGGCAAAATTTTTATGTCATCTCCATACCTCAATAATATCAAGAGATTTTGCTGAGATGATTCTGTGTCTGATTACCTTTCAAACATATTTTAAGGTAGACTTTGCTTCACAAGGACAGCTCCCAAACCAGTGGAAGTCTGGGCCACAGCAGCCTAAGACAGAGACCAGGTAAGCAGACTACGAGGTGGGCGCAAATCTGGATGTCAGCAGGGCTTCAAAGGATTTTGATCAGCTATATGAAGCTCAACAGGCATCCAGTTGGCAGTGGCATTCCCCAGTGTTCAGAAGTGGCTGGTTTTCCATTTATGGCCCAGACTGAGAGGTTTCTGCCATCTTTTGCCCTGCCAA